>JALXJV020000014.1:33404990-33787169 GCA_024633595.2 Lepomis macrochirus
CGTTTGTAGTCCGGCCGCTTCCCTTTCATCCCTGTGGCGTCACAGGGATGAAAGCTAACGCCGCCGGCGGCCGCTCCGACACGCCCTCAGAAACAGCGAAGCTGCAGCACACAGCTCTCCTCTCCCTTCCAAACACTAGCTACCCTCCAGGCAGTCAGTGGACATAAAGTTGTTACTGTGATGTAGAGACAGAGCTCGGTTAAAACTTTATGGATGAAAGATCCTTTGTTACAGATTAATAACTCACCGCTCTGAAACTCTTGCTCCAGTCCATGTTGCCGAAGCTGGTCGGCAACACGTGCAGCTGAACCCGAGCTGTTTACCGTCTTCTCGCTGACCCGCCCTACTCTGCTTCTGATTGGCTAGTAGTCCTTAACTAGGAACTGAGGGTGTGCAGCTCCCAACAAAGATCATTTAGAGACGAGATGTATCACTCCATAGCTAAAACGAAGCCTTCAACACAGGGTGAAAAGAGGAGCTGCAGCAATGAGCAGTCTGACAGAAACATAACCATGTGACCCTGTTCAGGTACGACCTCTGAATAAGATGAGGAACCTGAACATGAGCAGAACACCACCTCTTTAAGAGGCAGGGGGGGGGGGTGCAGCCTACACAATATATAGACAGGTACAGACAGTGTTTCCCATACGTTCATTTGTTTGTTGCGGCCCGCCACAGATTGATTTTCTTTTTTTTTTCTAGGACTATTTAAAATCGTATGTGATTGCAGAGCGATGTTGCGTATTCATGCAGCACATCCTCTCGCTCGGCCCTCTCTCTCTCCCTCATGAACACAACTCCACAAATCTGTCGATGTCGGAGAACCAGCTTAAAAAAAGTTATTAGCCAGCATGTAAAGAGCCTCACCAATAAGGAGAGCTAAGTTAATGTTAGAAAACACCTGGGTTTTTGAGGCTGTATATAGCTGGTGGTCAGTATCGACTGCACGCACCACCCAACCCCACCCAACCCCACCTCCGCCACAGTCACACTGTCAGCACTGAGACAGTAAAGGTAATGTTGCTATACTGAATGAAAAATGGTACAGATATTTAAAGTAGTGTTAATGATAATAATTGGGCTATTTGCTCACACAGTTGTGTACAAAGTGGTCTTGGAAAGAATCTTCATCAACCTTTTGCGTATGTTCCTTTTAACCTGTTCACCTGTGGAAACAGGTGTTTTTTGAGCAGTCTCAACCTTCCCAGTCTTTTGTTGCCCCGTCCCATTTTTTTTGGACGTGTTGCAGGCATCAAATTCAAAGTGAGTAAATATTTGCCAAAACAGTAACATTTATATTTTGTCTTTGAGATGTATTAAGTTGAATACAGGTTGAAAAGGATTTGCAAATGAATGAATTCTGTTTGTATTTACGTTTTACACAAGGGTATAAATATAAAATGTATAAATATAAAATATATAAATATTTTAAGGGTATAAATATAAAATATATAAATATTTTATATTTATACCCTTATATTTCTACATTTCTTTATCTACCTTCTTTCTATTATTATTTCTATTCCTTATACCTTGATGTGCAATGTGTGCAACTGTACACAGTAATTTCCCCTCAGGGATCAATAAAGTATTTCTGATTATACTCATACTTTCAGCACTTTCACTGCAGGACTTAGCATTAGTACTTTCACTGCAGTAAAGGGTCTGTATGCTTCCTCCACAGTACACATGTCTGTCTGTGTCTTGTGTCTAAACATAGCGTCCCAGCCTCGCCTCCTCTCGGTCTTAATACGGCAGCTGTTGGTCCAAACAGCCGTTTGGCATTAGGAACCAGTTTGAACCGCTCTGTCGAGCCTTTCCACCAACACACCAAACCAGATCAGCTTTCACAGCTGGCAGGAGGACGTCTCCGGCTGGGACCTTTTTTAAAGCCTCCAGTATTTCTGTCATTTGCATCCTGGACGTTCAGACTGGTTTGTGCTTTTATTGTGGCCAATCTAAGGCCTTTTATTGTGGCCAGCCAAAGACACACCTGTTCAATCCCCATGCTGTCTGATCAGCATCTTGATACGCCACACCTGTGAGGTGGATGGATGATCTCGTGCTCACTGACACAGATTCTGACTGATCTGTGAACAATATTTGAGAGAAACAGGCTTTTTTTGTTCATAGAGAAAGTCTTAGATCTTTGAGTTCAGCTCAGGATGAATGAGGACAAAAACAAAAGGTTGGCCTTTATAATTTTGTTCAGTGTAGTTACTTGGTTATATATAATTACATAATTAACTACTTATGTACTTTGTAACTTTATGTACTTAGTTACTTGGCTAATTATTTATTTAGTTACGTAGTTTACTTATTTATTTATCTAGTTATTTCATTTTACTTAGTTACTCACTTACCTAGTTATTTACCGTAAAGCTTCAAATAGCCGCCTGCCCCGTTTACTGGCCTGGTGCGGGAACACATTCTGGTCTGGTTTAATAGAAGTTCTCTGGATGTATAAAACCTGTTAACCATTTAGTTATGTACTTAGTTATTTAGTTATCTATGTAGTTACTTATTTATTTAGTTATGTACATATTTATTTACTTACGTAGTTACTTTACTTAGTTATTTATTTAGTTATGTACATATTTATGTACTTACATAGTTACTTTACTTAGTTATTTACTTAGTTATGTACTTAGTTACTTATTTATTTAGTTATGTTCTTAGTTATTTATGTACGTAGTTACTTAATTATTTACTGTGTAGCATGAGTGGACTAATCAGGGCTGAAACAGCTCCATATAAGCATTAAAATCTTGAACTTGCTGAAGAGCCAAATCTAGCTTTTACTATCAACCTCAAACTGTAATGAATGTGTAATGTAACAGGTAATGCATGTTAATAACGGTTTATTTCTCGATGCATAACACTGCTTATTTCCTTGCACCTTGAAACAGACCCTACACCCTGTAGGACAGCAGGCATGTTCATCGAAATATAAAGGTTAAAGAATCAATAAAAATAGAGATTCATAGTGTTGTAGTTGTCAAGACCACCCAAACAATCCGAGTCAAGACCAGGGCCTGAGCCCCTCACTACATGACAAACAATAAAATGTGGAACAACCTAAAAGATAAAAAAAAAAACATCACATATAAACACTAAGAGCTGAAATCAGCTTAACATCTTTATTCAACACTCGTCTCCCATGTTTCACCATCCAGCTATGAAACTAGGGCTGGGCCATACAGCCGAAAACGTCATCAATCGTCATGGACTTCGTCTATCGTCTATGTTCGATCTGCAACTGTGTATATAACCTGCTCCTGTTTCCCCTATTCACTTTGCTTGGTGCTTGTGATGATGGGGCGGGGAGGGGTGAGAGACGTTAACGCTAACAAACATTTTAATTAGCAGTGGATCACGTTATTGATTGTAGTTAAAGCACTAGGTTTTAGATCCAATCAAAGTTAACAAATAAATCAGACAATGGACAGTTTATTGATATATATATGTATGTATGTATATAGGGTTTCTCTCTCTCTCTCTCTATATATATATATATATATATATGTGGTCAATTCTGGGATGAGACCTTCAAAATGTGGTCTACGTGGAGTACTACAACACCAGAGTCTCAACTCAAACCATGTTGTCGTCAACGTGTTCACAAAAGAAAGAGAACCAGACAGATCACTTGTTTGTCATGAGATTAGTTTTATTGCCTTGGTAGTGAATGGTCACAGTGGCTTACAGCATGGAGACCCTCACAGGGGTCAAAGGTCAACAAACAGGTGACCTCAGGGCTCAAAGTTAACTCTTTAACACAGAGCCATGAGTGTCGTCACTATCATTAACACAGCTATTCATTCATTAATTAAGCTACTTATCACCTAATCGATTGTCTAATCTACAGGTATGGATGGAAGACCGCGGTTTACAGGAAGTCACACAGACACAGGTACAAGAAAATGGCCGACTTCGGGACGAGCAAGGTCAGCATGTAGCTCAGTTTGGGCTGGAAACAAACGAGAGTGAAATCACTTTAAAAAAAACACCATAGGTGGATTACTGTTACACTGGAGGAAGTTAAGCAGCATCACTTTCTGGTTTCTAAGCTGATTTCTGGACATTTGTTCTGAATGGACATCAGAGATCATGATGTCCTCAGGAAGAGGAAGTCACACTGAATGATTCAATATGTGTTTCACGCCTGAGGGTTCAGATCTGACTCTGAGGAGAAGGACGGAGGTTTCAGACTGTGGGCGACTGTTTGCTGATGATGTTGTCATTTCCATTCGATATTAATAAAGACCTTAAGCTGTAACCATCTCCCCCACTCTTTGAGACATTTTATCATCAGAAATTTATTTGTTGCTATTTTTCTGGCTCTGTCACAGGAAAATAACCCTGATAGTATGATTCCTTTTCCAATTGAGGACACAGCCGTCAATGAGCTTGACAAAAGACCTCTACGGATCACTGCTACCATTGGAAACGTGATACAGGTGTGAGAGTTGGACACATTGAAGCCTGATTTGTACGCTTTGGTTATTATACCTCTGTTCAAGTTAGTGGAGGGCTAAGCAGGAAGTTAGCGGAGGGCTAACAGGAAGTTAGCCGGCTCAGCGGCAGATGTCACCACAGTGTAAGTTAGAAACCCACTCTCAGCTAGTGTTTTGGCGGTGTAAGTCAAAGAGAAGCAGACACCAACGCACAAGTATAAATGTGAGGGTATGTGCGTTGCCAACGCCACAGATATCAGTGTAAACTCCACGCAGAAGTATAAATCAGGGTTTAGTCGTAGTCATGAGACTTGTTAAATTTTTCATCTACTTCTTTTAGCTCTTCTCATATTCGTCGTATCTGAGGAACCTTGGGATGTTTTTGTGAAAGGAACCTCCGGTGACGACGTCTCTCTCTCTCGTCTTTAAAGCGACTCACTCTCTGTTTTCAGCCCAAACATGACGGGGTTTTCCGCCGGAGGAGAGCGCCCCCTGCTGCTTCCACTGCTACAACATCAGACCTCAGGTCAGCTTCCCAAAACACACGAAGGTGAGAAAGTTGTTTAATATCTTGATGGAAGATTTACTTTTTCGGGAGCACCAGTGACATGTCGTAAAAAACAAGCAACTTCCCCGTGACCACAAGAAACCAAAAAGAAACAGACACAAATCTTTTTCCCTTTGAGCCTCAGTAGTTTTGTTTTTGGAGGTTAAAAACACTTTGGCAATGTTTTTGGCTGTAAAATCACTCAAAAATCACTGACACTAAAATGAAGCTGAAATAAACTGCTGGTCTGAGAGCGCCTGGAGGGGGAAGCAGACTTCGGGTGGTTTTTGGGAGGCCGGCGCTCTCTGCTGAAGGAAACCAGCTGACAGGTTTTTTTTGGCTGAAGAGCACAAAGACAAGATGAGACGTCAGCTTCTGGTAATGTACATTTTCATTGTTCGGCTGCAGACCCTCGGACCCTCCCAGGCTCTGGCTCAGAGACACGTTAAAAAAACAATAATGCTTTAAAAATAAAAAGGTTCTATGTTTGATCAGAGTTTCTATAAAATACTGCTCAGGTTAGTTCATTAGTGGAATCACAGATACCAGTGGCACTTACAACAACATGTGATCTGTAAAGTTTTAATCTGCACTGCGGAGTTATAATCTCCAGACCAGCCAATCATCATCTAGTTTCTATCATTAATTAGTCAGATTTGAACTGATTGAACCGTCAGAGTCCGTCTCCAGCTCCTAATTAAAAGATTATTCAGACACACAGCTGGTTGTGTGAGACAGACTTTGGCGTCCGTGAGGCGGCCATTTGTGTTTCAGACTTTTTTTGGCGTGATTGCGATGTGAGCGAGTTAAACCCTTTGGTAGGAAATATCTTGGATGGCGATTGGCTGGTTTGGTCCTTCTTGGTTATACATCAGAGGCTACGATTGGCTGAAACAGGACTCGGCCTGTTTTCAGTTTTTAAGATCAGAAATGGACTGAGCGGATTGGCTGCTGGGACTTTCCATATATGGTCATCTCTCATATTAACTGATTAACATGTAACAAGGTGTCTGGAAGCTCCCACTGACTGCTGGGATATGTAGTTGTTTTTTCCGCTGCAGCGTCTGTCCAGGTGAGCGACTCACCTTTGAGGTAGCTGTTCTGCTGCGTACTGATCAGCTGGTCGGTGCAGCGTCACGTGGGCTTCCTCAGCCTTTAACATGTTTTTTTTAAACATTAATTGAAGTTACCGCACCATCTGCCATGATGTAAAACATGTGGAAATTAGATCAAACTTTCCTTTTTGCTTGGAAATAATAATACTTAAAATAATGTAAATAATAATGTGAGCCGTGTGGGAAACACAGAGACAAAATAAATCAGCTAAACCTAAAACTCTTCAAACACTTGAGCACTTTGAAAATTCGAAATCAAAAAAGTAAAGAAAGTTTCCCTTTCGTGGTGTGTTCAGAGCCACACGAAGCCTCGCCGGCCTTAACATCACTGCATTGCAGCAAACCCGCCAAAATAAAAGCCCCGCCGCTCGCTGCTTGTTCACGTTAGCCGGTCACACGTCAACAAACTGCACCAACGCTAACACATTAACCAAACCAAATGTGACACGTCTGCGTCCAGTGAGCCCCGTTTTACACTTTTGGGGTATTTCTTAAGCCAGTTTTTTTTTCACCGCATCACATGTGCCTGTCAGATTTCAGCTTGTCGTTTTGGCGGTCGAGAACCTTTAAAGCTGCGATCTGAAGCGGGCCGAGGAGGGGAGCGCCAACCCCCTCCTGCTGCTGACGTTTGCATTAGAAGCTAAAAGAAGTTTGTTCTGAAGGTTTGAGTGAGGGAGCCTGAAGCTCGTGTTCGCCGGCTCAACGTGAACAATCAGCCAGAAATCATCATCATCATCATCATCATCACATTTACATAGTGCTTTAAATATAGATACCACACAAAGATATTCAATATATATATATCTGCATATGTATCAGCAAAATAAAAGCCTCCACAAAATAAATCTCTGGTTCATTTTACAATATGTAAAAGAAAACTAACAGGATTCTGTTTCAAAGTGCCGGCCAACAGTGTGCAAATGTGTACTTTCATTAAATCTTACATTCTGATGGTTGCTTCCCCCTGATAGGTGGATGGTGAGTGTTTGCTAGGAGACAGAGTTGAAGACACGCCCCCCCGCAGACTGCTGATTGGCGGACACAAACCAGAGCCGTCCTGCAGGGCTCTGGGTTTGGCTAGTCAGCCGTACGGGCTCTGGAGTTAAGACAACGACGTAAGGCAACGCTCGGCGTCCAGCTGAGTCCCCCGGCTCTCATCTCCCCATCAGCTGATCGGACCCGTTCATACGGACTCATCCTATGATCCTTTCTCAGTACCCTAACCCTAACCGCGACTTCAGAGTCACGTTTTTATTTTAAATTGAAGGTCCTGCTGGTGAATCCAACATTTGATTACAGAATATCAGCCAATAAAAACACGTTTGATCAGGATGCTTTAACACTGAGACTGGAGCTTCATGGAGGTTCGGCGGCTCTGTCTCGTGTTGACTCTGGATGAATCTGGGTTTTCTCAGACGGGAAGTTTGGAAACGGCTGCAGATGTTTGCAGCGTTCACGGCGACACGATGTGTCGCTGTCGGCGTGATCCGTCGTGCAGCAGCGTGAGTACAGGATGAGGTCTTCATGGGTCTCTCTGTCCTCCATAATGCTGCTTGTCTGATAAGAACAAAGCGATGGACAGAACGAGCAGGTTTAAAAGACGAAATAAGCATGAATCTGTAACCAGATGTTCTTCCAGCCCAGGAAACCAGTTCCTAACGTGTTCCTCTTCAGTTTCAGGTCCAGCTTCAGCTGATCAGGAGGAGAGCTCGGCGTTTGGTGGGAGGAGCTCAGCGTTGATGAGACCGAAGAAACGAGGAAGAAGAAGAGAAAGGAGGAGATATTGGCAGCCTTGAGCCCTGGTCTGGGATCAGCCCTGCAGGGCGAGCATCGCTCCGTTTGGCACTTCAGGCGACCCGGGAACGCAGAGGGAAGCCCGACCTTTGACCTGCTTCTCACTCATGAGTTCAGATCCAGAACCAGAAGGGGTCAAAGGTCGGACCCAGAGGGATTCCAGTCTCTGTGTTATTCTGAACTGTGCTGAGTCAGACTTTATTCTCTGAGTTCAGACCAGGACTCCCGGATGAGCCTGGGATTGGTCGGATGGCCGAGGTGTGATTGACAGGAGGAGGAGCCTAACGTCAGGTAACTGAAAGTGTCAAGTTGTTTGAACGATGACACAAACTGACCCAGCTGCAGAACAAGTTCTCTAATAACCAATACAGCTGCTCTGTGAAACCAGGAGACAGATCCGCTCGTGAGCAGCTGATCCGGGTCGTGTTTGACCTGAGAAAACGTTCTGATGATCAAATTATCAAAATTGTTGCTTGTTTAGTTTGTTTGAAAACTGCAGGTTCAGGAAGTAACCGTTTCATTTCTGTTTGCATTCAGGGAAAACTCAAAACTGGAGTCCTGGACCTGGTCACTGATGGATCAGCTTTATGGCCCAGGTGGACCCAGGCGGACCCAGGCGGACCCAGGCGGACCCAGGTGTGTTTGTATGTTCAGTTTCTGTCAGAGGCTGAATTCCCACTAGAAGCTTCCTCTAACATCACATCTGCTGCCTCTGTGTGACAACAGGTCGGAGGTCAGAGACCCGCTCGCCGCTCAGGAGTCCGGACTGTTCTGGGATCAGTAGCAGGACTTTAGCGTCAGAGCTGGAAGGAGACGAGCAGCGCTGATATGTTTAAAGTCCGGAACGTCAGGACGGCAGTTTGAGTTTCAGACTTCAACAATCAAACGTCACGTAAAGTGCTCACAGACGGGATCAAAGAGCGCAGTGGCGAGGCCGGACCGTCCTGAGGCGGACCGGCCTCCGGCCAGCGTGGTGCGTTCACGGACCGCTGGTTGCTCCGTAACAGGAACTTCTTTTACGCTTCAGTCCTGCAGCCGAACTCTCAGACGCGGGTAAGAAAAGCCACGTTCAGGATCAGAAACCTTTCCTTTTACAGGTTTGACCGCAGGACTGAAGCAGATTACTGACCTGTCAGAACGCAGATGGCCTCTGCGGGTCAGTCAGTCTGCCTGTCCACAACTCTGTCTCAATAAACAGCCATTACACACACAGGGTCGAAGTGTCAAACACATACGTTCAGGTTTTTACCCACAAATCCAGACTTAATGTTGTTGGTGTGATGAGTGTGTGTGTGTGTGCGAGTGTGTGCGTGTGTGTGCGTGTGTGTAATGGCTGTCTGTATGTTTACATGCCCCCCCCCCCGACACAAACACTAAGACAAGACTGCAGCCTTCATCCAGCATGGAGGAAGTCCAGCCTCCAGATCCTCCTGTCGTCCTTCAGCCCCTCCAGTCTGACGTGTTGTGGAAACATTTCGTCCTTTAAAACAGTCGGAGGATCATATTTACTTTTTCCTTATTGGGACGTTGAGGAACCGAAGCCCTTTGCGGGGAAAGAACCCGGTGAGCTGCTGGTTTTAATCACAAATTTAGTTCATCTGGAAAAGAGGGAAGTGTTTGATGTTGGCGAGATAATAAAAGGAGGAGCTCCGTCTTTCTCTCTTTGGTCCGGCTGACGTTTGGTGGAGCCGAGGAGACAGACCGACCGGCGGATCCAAGGTGACCCGTCGATCAGTTAGTCCCAGGAGACGGCAAGTTGGTGGATCCGGGTGCCGGGTGGAGGTAAGTCTGGAGGTCGGGTGTCGGCCTTCTTGTCACAGGTGGGACGGATGGAGATGGAGCGCTGTGATCGAGGGAGTCCCGCCTACATGACGCTCTCAAAGATGATGACCTTGTTGTCGTCTGTGCCGGGGGACAGCGAGGTCAGGGACTTGATGTCGGGGGCCATGTACTCCAGGTGGTGGACCCCCCACACCGGAGTGGTCAGGTGGGCCCAGCGCTGCAACACACAGCAGAAAGGTTAACAGATATGCAGACGAGACGCCGCTGCTCCTGCCTCCAGGAAACAACCTCCCCATGTGTGAAGTTTAACTGTTCTGTTTACGAGCTCGCGTTAATCTTCTTCTGCTCTGCTTTTGCTTTATGTTTTATTGGCTCATTACCCAGACATCCAGGCTGTGGTTCAACACCACTCAAACTTTATTTCTCAGCGAAGGGAAAATCCTGAAATCTGTGGCTCAGCCCCACGTGACCAAACCCATCTGCTGTTAGTACTCAAGTACAGTACAGTATGTCAGATGTTTCTATGGAATCAGATTTGTGTCATTTTAGTCAAACAGAGCTTCTTAAATATCAAACAGATAAGAATTTGAGAGAGAACGAAACTCACTGAAACAAAAAAGTAAATGTATATCTTTTACTTTTTGATAATGTGTCCTTTACTTCACAGCTCGCTCACTGGTCATCAGGATAAAATGTCATATTATTTCTTTCACGTTTAAATTCTGATTTTTGCTCCTGGGTGAAAGTTCAGTTCTTTCTGCTCAGAACAAAGACTTGATGCCAAACAGAGGATCACTTCACAGATCTGAGGCAGAACGTTCAGAACTCTTCTGCTAAAATCTGTTTTTCAACAAATCTGCACCAGCAAATTTTAGTCAAATCTGTTATCCTCCACTAAATAAATATCCTAATGGAAAAAATAAGTGCTGATTCGTTCATGATTCAAATGAAGGAACTCAAATATTAATTGAATATTTGTTTTTAAGGTAAATTATTGTTTTATCACCCTGCGAACAATAATTACTTTTGTTGCTTCAGTTTTATTCTCTCAAATTCTTATTTTCTGTTTCTAAGATGTTTTGTTTGACTAAAATGACACAAATCTGATTCCATAGAAACATCTGACATACTGTACTGTACTTGAGTACTAACAGCAGATGGGTTTGGTCACGCGGGGCTGAGCCACAGATTCCAGGATTTTCCCTCCGCTGAGAAATAAAGTTTGAGTGGTGTTGAACCACAGCCTGGATCTCTGACTCAGATCATGTGATTATCATCAGCAGGAAATGTTCCACCTTCCTCTGAGACTAATGTTTCTGTACTGAACTCTGCAGCATGCTCACAACAGGAACGCTAAGTGTAAAATCTGCAGGTGGAAAGTTTATCTGAAGAGTTTCACAGGAGGTGCGACGCCGTGTCAGTGTTTGCTTTGATTGGGTCCGGTGTGAGCGCTGACCTCTTTGAAGGTTCCCTTGGCCCTGAAGAGTTTGTAGAGGAGGCTGACGGGGATGCAGAGCATGGAGGACAGCGCCAAACACCAGCCAATCACCTCGCCCCACCACGGGTACACGTACACGTTGTTGTAGGTCAGCGGCTTGTAGTTAACGAGGTGGAACAGAAAGATGCCCTGCGGGGCGAAAGTTCAGGAAAGTTAATGATCATTGAACAGTTAATGTTACACCTGCTGGCTATAATGTGTTGGTATGTTTAAAAAGTCCACTTGTGAATAAAAACTCTCTTTTGATCACGATCTTCTTATTTTCTTCGTTAAAGGAATGTAAAGACTGTTTGTTGAATGCCATCGTGTACTTTAGAAGCTGCTGTGAGTTTCTGTGACCTGTCGGAGGAAAGACTTCAGAGCTCTGCTGTGGGTCTGTTCAGTCTTACCATGCACACACATGGCGTTATAAAGGACCAGCACCACTTCATCCACGGGAAAGGCCGGTACCCAATCATACGGGCCACATCGTCCATGAAGCGGTCAGCACCTGCAATAAAACACCGAGCCGTCAGTCCTCAGGGAGCAGCTGACTCACTTTAACCTCCCAGGGTCCACGTGGAAATAGTTCACTACGACATCCTACTGTGACATACCGCACTACTGCATGGGCTCATAAAAGTACTGTATCATGACAAATATACAACATACTATGACCGTTTTTACGACATACTATGCCATGGAATTTCCTACCTCATATTATACTGTGACAGTTTTTATGATATACTCTTGTGTCATGTTTTGTACTTTGGCATACAACATACTTCACTAACATATATCATGGCCTGTCACTGGGCTGCAGTGGCTCTGTCTGTGAGGAGGACGCTGCTGTGGACTGGTAACTACAGAGGTGCCAGTTCACCTCCTGGGCCCTGCAGAGGTGCCCCCCGACCCCCGCTCTGACATCTGTACATGTGTTACTGCATGCGTGTCCAATAATAACAACAGAGTGAAAAAACACTGAATTTCCCCTCTCACGATAAATAAAGTCTGTCTGCTTCTTCTTTTATTGTGGTGTGGTGTAACATTTTTAGAGAGCATCAGCGTCACCAGGCTGAACTGTGGCCTTTACTGTAACATCATGTGACAGCTATTCACACACCTATTCTGAGATCAGACACTTTATCACAGCGGCACACCGTGCAACACTACGCTCTGTGTGTGTGTGTGTGTGTGTTGCATACCGTAGACCCAGGCAACTACTATGCATTCCCAGAATGCTTGCCACAGCAGTGTCATCCCGCTGGCCGAATAGTAGTCAAACAGTTGGAAGACATACATCCCTCCCTGCAGAGAAGGAGAGATTTACTGTCAGTTAAACTGATCGACCAGCTGAAGAGTTGGGTTCTTGTTTTTTCTACTCTAACGTTCAGCCAGAAGCTCCAGCTCTGTGTTCACTGTAGAGATATAGAGCCGGTCTGTTACTGACCTGCGTTACCATGGAGAGGTCTATAATGAAGCACAGCAAACAGCAAATCGCCACAGAGATCTCCCGTTTGTAGCGATGGTGATGCTTTCCAGGAAACACGTCCAGAATTCCAGTGACAAAACCCTCCACGCCGACAAACTGCAGACAGAGAGAGAGATGAACTGTTGGTCTGTGCGCTCAGCGGAGATGGAACTTTATCCATCATGTGAGTGAAAGAGACACGTTAGCGGGTCAGATAACCAAAAATATGCATTTATTTTAATACAATTAATAAAATCAAAAATAAGTCACAGTTTATAAATGAACCCTCTACTGCAGAGTTTCACCCAACAGCTCTCACTGCTACCTGCTACGACTTGTTTATATATCTGACACTGATCCAAAGACATGGAAGAACAGATATGATGCAGCAGTTGTGGTGGGGGGGGCATCGTCATGAGTATGTGAGTGAACACTACACTAAATTATTTTGGATGTTTAGACACTAATAACTTGATAATAAAAAAGATGTGCTTGTGTAGCATCGTCTAAGGATTTTTACATTTAGATGTTTTAAACACATTTTGTGGTCAAATATATTTTACATTTAAAAAATAGTTTAGTTTCATTCAACGTTATGCATTCAGGCAACTTTTCATTGTCATTCAAATCCTACACTGAACAGGGACTCTAGCAAATCTAGAAAAGTCTGGAGCAGAAAAGAGGCCAGCAAATGGTGCGATTGAAAAAAGTTCCTGTTCTTGTTGGGACAACATTTTTCTCTGTTATTTAAAATCATTACTACGCCTGAGGCAGCAAAATTAAATCTGCTGATTTAGTTATTTAGTAATTTGTTATCTCAAATCTTCCAGAAAATAAGACAAATTTTTTAAGTGCAAAAACATGATTCATGCAGTAAAGAACATTTGAGACTTTTAAAAAGCTATAATATATAAATGAGTAAGTTTTACTATCTGAGCGTCACTGAACGCACCATCAGTCCGACGTATTATACCATGAAGTACTATCACAGTTTCCTACATTATACTATCAGACAGCATACGTTACATTACTCACTATACTATGAAATACTTTCCACTGACATATCGTACTATGACTACATAATTTACTTACATACTACAATACGTCACATTTTCCCGTGGTGCACTTTTCTATCCCATAGTTTACTAACGACTTATTAACTGACAGGTTTTCTGCCGTACGATCCCGTCACAGAACACAGACGGCAAGTTTTTCTGCAATCTACTACACAATGACAGACTTTAAAAAAACTTTACTGTGGCACAACTGAGACTCTTCAGTCTCTGCCAGTTTAATAGAAACAGGAAGGAAGGAGTTCAACCGAAAGGAACCGGAGGTCATGTGATTTTTCGTGTATATATATATACACATGCTATATTTTGGCAGGAATGAAGGGGGCTGGTCACCTGACTGTCCAGGCCCAGCAGCAGCAGCATGAAGAAGAAGAGCGCCGCCCAGAGAGGAGCCACCGGCATCAGACTGACCGCCATCGGGTACGCGATGAAGGCCAGACCTGGACCTGAAACACACGTTAGATGCTTTATGTGCAGTTTTTTACACTGTTGGCTTTTATCGTCCTGAGCTGCTCGCTCTGACCTCCCCGAATGAATAACGAGCGAGTTAATCAATCGCCGAGGTCAATATCATTAACACAAAGTAACAAAATAATGACAACTTTACAAAAACAGCAATAGCTGAAACTGTGCCGTGTGACAGACTGAGCCCCACAGGGCCGACATGAGCCTGGTACTTTGGGCGGATAAGAAATCTATCCTTCAGTTTGATGGCGTTGCCAGTTTTTTGTCCAGGCCCCTCGCCTGGCGTCACGGCGAATGACTCTGAATATGACTGATTCATATCAGAGCAGATGAAAGAACATTTCTTAAGAAGTCCACATGAAAAGCTTGCATAACAAGGCTAAGTTAGCTTAGCTTAACAAGGTGAGGAGGAGCCCCCCCCCCATCCCGTCCCTGACAAATATCACAAATACTGAAAAGAACACTGAAACTAATTAACATTTTCAAAAACTAAAAACTGCTTTAAAAACAAATTGAGAAGAGCAGCCGTGATAGTCCTGGTCCTGACGGGGGGTGAACTGAGTCCTTCTCTAACTGGTTGCAAACGACTTTCTAGTTTGAGAATAAAAGGTTATTAAATCCAGAGAGAAATGATCAACATGCTGTGAACACTTCACTGAACCTTCATCATTTAGCAGGCTGGGTCTTTAAGACTTGGGGGGGGGGGGCTTGGAGGCATGTTTGTCTTGACTGACATGTGTGTCGTCCAATCAGCTGTGACTCCTGACTGACACGTTTCCTGTGCAGACTAAAGGTACACTCGGTGTTTCTGCGTCACATGTCCTGAGAGAAAAGGAAATAATCCTCCACAGTTAAGACTTTAAACCTCGGGGAATGTGTCCGACGGGATTCACAGCAAATTGGATTTGTTTTTGTTCTTTTAGCAGCGAGATTAAAATAAAAAGATTCACGTCGTCACGCTGAAGCGGCGAGTTTAATCTCTGTCACACACACCGTTAGTCAGATCTGAGCGTCCGAGGAGGAGGAGCAGGAGGAGGAGGAGGGGGAGGAGGAGGAGGGAGGAGGAGGTGGAGGAGGTGGAGGGAGGAGGTGGAGGAGGAGGAGCAAGAGGGAGGGAGGAGGAGGAGGAGGAGGAGGAGGGGAGGAGGAGGAGCAAGAGGAGGGAGGGAGGAGGAGGGAGGGAGGAGGGAGGAGGAGGAGGAGGAGGGAGGGAGGAGGAGGAGGAGGGGGGAGGAGGAGGAGGAGGTGGAGGAGGAGGAGCAAGAGGAGGAGGAGGGGGAGGAGGAGGAGGAGGAGGAGGGGGAGGAGGAGGAGGAGGAGGAGGATCTCAGGGAACAGAATCCACAATGAGACGGTCGGAGAGCTGCAGGACGCTGAGACTAAATATAACTGTGTCATGTGACGTCACGTCATGTGCTGCGGCTATTAATAAACATACAGTTGGACTGTACACACACACACACACACACACACACACGCGCGCGCACACACACACACACGCACACACACGCACGCACACACACACGCACACACACACACACTCTGTCCTCTGGTTTCATTCATTCCTCACACGGAAACGTTTGCAGGAAGTGAAGCTGCTTCTGCTGCTTATTATCAGAGTGAAGTAATATTACAGTGTACAAACACTCTGTTACAGTCCTGCACACAAATTTCTACTGCAGCAAACTGGTTCACAGATTCACTAAAGGTCTGCGTGAGTAAAAACGTGTGAGAACTTGATATCAGCAGCAAATGAACCTGTAAGCTTCATAAAGAACCTGTAAAAGTCAAGATCGCACCTGTTGTTCGTTTCCTACAGTCTGCAGTTTGGGCCGTTTCAGTTTCATTGTGCAAAGTAACAGGAGGGTAACATGCAAACACATTTATTTCCTACACAGAGTGGGATCTAACAAGCCTACGAGCACTTTCATGTGAGAGCAACAGCATCTGTGTTTAACGTTTGAAAGGAAGGTGCAAACCGCCGAGTGCTGCAGAGACGCTGCTGTTATTGTTGAGAGAAGGAGACACAGCCGTGATGAAAGAAGACGCAGAGAAAGGAACAATATCAGATTCTATATCCATCCATCGTCGCCCGCTTATCCCGCGCACAGGGTCACGGGCTGCAGCCAATCCCAGCTTACACTGGGCGAAGGGCGGCGTCCACCCTGGACAGGTCGCCAGTGATTCTCTGTCCAGTTTTCTTTATTCGATGAACTATATGAATTGAATTTTGGTGATACTGTTGTTTTAACCTTCATGCCAACAAAGCAAATTTGAATTGAATTGAGAAAAGGATTTTTTGGCTGAGGAACAGGTAACCTGCCGTGTTGGAGCTGTTGGCTGAGCTGAGTTTCAGTTACAAAGGAGTACATCTACCTGCCACGCCACACTCTGCCATGTACGAACCATACCTTGCTGCAGAAGAATTTTCAAAGTAAAAGCAGGGCAGAGCCGAAACGATTGAAACGATAAACGTCTTTTTCAAAGATCACAGACAGAAACGATCACCCTCTCTCACCTGTTCGGTCACTTCCTGCTGCTGTTTTGTTAAAGTAGATGTTTAATCTGACTTAGAACTGAAGCTGCACGCTGTTGCGGAGGAAACGCACAAACACACAACGGTGTCGCCTCACTGCTCCGTTTGAATGTAGGAGGCTCAGTAACTCAGGCCGGGAATAAGACTGTCCACGCAAACCACCAGCTCAAACCTCAAACGGGTGTCAAACTAAACCTGGATCTGTAAACTGATCCAGTTTCTGAGGTGCACCCTGAAACATACAATACCACCTTAAATGTTCACTGAACTTGAACATAAGTTAAAGGTGCAGAATTTATTGGCTGCCAATATCAGGCTAAGCTTCATCCTTTAGTGGAGAGATGCGTTTGTAGCTGTGTCACGTTTCATTGGCCAGCTGTCCGGTCACATGTCAGTGTGAGCGCACGGGTGCTTCTGCAGCGTCAACAAAGCAAAGCGAGTCAGAGGAGCGAAAGAAAAGAAAGGATAGAAAAGTAAGAACGAGTGCGGCTCGGGGAGACGGAAACGCCCACTCGTGTTTTCCAACATCAGTGTCACATTTAACATATAACAGCAACAATAAAGTGTCCCTGCCTGGAGTCCAGAGAGCAAACAGAACACGACCAGCGCCATCAGCAGGTCAGTGTGAAGGACACAAGGTGAATCTGATGTCTGTCCGGGTTTTTACCTGATTCAGCCACCTGTGAGATGTCGACGCCCTGCTCAGCAGCCATGAAGCCCAGAATAGAAAACACGACGAAACCGGCAAAGAAACTGGTTCCGCTGTTGATCATCGCCAAGAGGAAGGCGTCTCTGCGGGGAGGAGAGAGAGTGTCTCATTAGGACCTACAGCTGTGCTTCACATGCAGGTGGTATAACTGAGGCCACGCCCCCCAGCCAAGGTCCTGGCTCAGACCTGGGCCTCCTGCCGCCGTCAAAGACACGGCGTGTTTCAGAACTCCACCAAAGTAATTGTTCTTTTTCTACCACAGGACCCTGAGACGGATCATAAAGCAGGGCCCTTACAGAGACGTGCCCCCCCGACCCCCCATCCTTCCCCTCCTCAACCTTCTCGTTAACCTGCCTCATTAGGCGTGGCCTTAGTTAGAGAACAGCCCCTGAGGGCCCGGGCCTGCATGTTAATGAGGGGCCTCAGGCACACAGACGTACTTGTAGCAGTCGTTGTTGAAGCGGTTGTAGCTGCCCAGAGCGGTCAGAGCTCCCAGCCCGATGGCGTAGGAGAAGAAGATCTGAGTGCCGGCGTCGATCCACACCTGGAGAACAGGTAAAAGGTAATAACTACAACAACAGGTGTAACAATAAAGGGAAGACAGGGGTCTCTCTGGTGGGGCCCCGGGGACACAGAGGCAACATGACAGAGTTTTATTTAGTTAGTTTTGTTTTGTTTGTTGCTTTCTCAGTAATCAGAGTAACATAAATAATATATGTGTAAAGATGTTTCGTGACTCGCCGTCCTGCTGCCTGTCGTGGACACGGTGCGCCGTCCTAATAAGGACACCTCCTCTGAAAAGAGGTGGGGACATTTCAGGGCTCAGCTTAGGGGCTGGACGAAATACTTTGAGACGTGATGACGAACGAGAACGAGACAAGAAGATGTTTCAGAAATATTTAGAAGAAATATTCTTTGATGAAACAAACAGGTGAGAAGCCAGAAGACTTTGAGCCTCAAACACTTCATTTCCTGCATTTCCTGCATTTTCTGCACCAGTTCATGGTGGAAGTGTTTTTGTTTGTATAAAGGGAAACACAAAATGCAGGTGGCAGCTGAATTTTCAGAACTGACCTGAGCCTCCTGCAGTTTGGACCAATCAGGTTTGATGTAGTACATGATGCCGTTGTAGGCTCCAGGAAGCGTGACGCCTCTGACCAGCAGGATGATGAGGACCACGTAGGGGAAGGTGGCCGTGAAGTACACAATCTGAAACGCACAGGAAGGAGCAGCTTAGCGTGGATGCACTGAAACGTTCCTGTAAAGGTTCCCTTTAGAACGTGTTCAGCTGGTTGGTTTCTTCTTCTACTCATTAACACTGAAAAATAAACCTTTAACTGACACGACCCCTCCGTACGGAGAAAGCTGCGTCCTCACAGCAGAATGTTTCAGTTACAGACGGCAAAGGAAACAGAGACGATGATTCACCAGCTTCTGCCTGGTCAGATTATTAGAGGAAGACCTGCAGACGCTACTCAGGGCAAACAGCCTGTGCACGTTCAGGGAGTTAACATATAAAAACTGGCCTCCGCTGTGAAGAAATGTTTTCAATAATAACAGAAATGTTTAAAGACTTTTCTTGTTTGTGGATTTTACCTTTTTTATTCAAAGAAATGTTTTCAATAATTAAATGATGAATCTCCAGATGAGTTTACAAACCCTTCGGACTGTGACATGAACTGCAGCTGTGTGTGAGCTTAAAGGTTCGTTCACCAAAATCACAAATGAAAAATCTCATTTCCTGTGTCTGAGCCGCGCAGACAGTTCTGCCTTTGTCTCAATGCAACACGGAGCTCAAACAAATGACCTGTCAGTCGGCCGTGCAGCCGGCTGCAGCGTTAGAGAGCTGAGGCGGAGCAGCCGGAGGACGTCGGGGGGGAAACCCGAAAATATTTCCCTTTCCTTCAGAATAAAAGCTCGTCTGGCCGCTGCTCTGGAACGTGGACTGCTTTCTGTTGGTTTGGGAGAGTAAAAGAAAACTCCCGCACACTGTCTAACTCGCAAAGAACATATTAACACAACGTTTTGGTTCTAGACCTTCTTCAGGCAAATGGTGTTACATAGTGGAAGCATGAATTGGTTTGAGTTTGGGAGAGTAAACATTAAACATGTTGTGTCACATCTTGGGCTTGTTGGCATTCGCCTGGTTTTCTGTGTGAGATTCAGATATGAAGGAGGACACGGTCTGTGGACTCTTCTTATTCAGCTGTGCCAAAGTAAACACAGTTTTCTGCTCTAAGGAACCTTAGAACGTCTCTGACAGGCTGAATCCACAGGTGAGCCGTCGGCTGGTGAAACACGGGAAATTCCACCTGTGAGAATCAGGTAAAGTCAACAAACTGTAAAAAGACGAGAAGAAAAAAACACGAACCTGATCTGAGGAAACAAAAGGAGACGTGACCGTCCGAGAGTGCGCACGCACACACGCACGTGCACACACGCACGCACGGACACACACATGCACAAAGTAATGTGGAGGTTCAGCACCGTGGAGAGCGTCTGGTCAGAGCGAGTCAAGTTTCATTCAAATCACAGCGGAGGACATTTTAACACACACACAGGTAACACACACACACACACACAGGTAACACACACACACACACACAGGTAACACACACACACACAGGTAACACACACACACACACACACAGGTAACACACACACACACACAGGTAACACACACACACACAGGTAACACACACACACACACACACAGGTAACACACACACACACACAGGTAACACACACACACACACAGGTAACACACAGGTAACACACACACACACACACACACAGGTAAACACACACACACACAGGTAACACACACACACACACAACACAGGTAACACACACACACACACAGGTAACACACACACACACACACACACACAGGTAACACACACACACACAGGTAACACACACACACAACACACACAGGTAACACACACACACACAGGTAACACACACACACACACACACACAGGTAACACACACACACACACAGGTAACACACACACACACACACACACATACAGGTATCACACACACACACACACAGGTAACACACACACACACACAACACACAGGTAACACACACACACACACAGGTAACACACACACACACACACACACATACAGGTAACACACACACACACACACACACAGGTAACACACACACACACGACGACATGCTGAGCTGTTTGAGGTCAGTGCAGTAAAAAATAATTTCATTCAGTTGTTGCTGATTTAAAGAGAATCAGCAGGTTTGTTGATCAGGTCCCAGATGTTTTTTCGTGTTACCTCAAACCTTTATTTTTCCCTTCTCATACATATTTATCTGTTTATTTATTTCATTTGATTCTAATTCCTTCACTCTACTTTCATTTACTTGATTTGATTAAACTGTGCTGCCGAAAATACATTTAAAGTAAAAGCATTTGAAACTTTATTTTGAAAAGCACTGTGAATAAGGTTCATTATTAAAACTGGTTTTAATTTAAAAGAATCAGAAACACTTTTTATAATTTTTTATAACTCTGGCCTTGAGTGTGACAGCGAGATGTGTGTTTGAGCAGCTATCTGAATGAACCGTCTCTCTCTCTCTCTTCCCAGTGTATCTCAGCCTCTCTCGCCCTGCTCGGCTCTCAGCTTTCAGCCTCCTGCTGACGACCAACAACAGAAACAGTTTGTGTTGGTACTGAGAGCCGTGTGAACCCTGCTGGAGACCTGGAACTGTCTCGGCCTGCAGGGGTCAGATCCCTGAAGTGGGGTTTTATTAAATATAAATATATAAGTACACATTAGTCAGACTGTACTTCAGCTGGTCTGGCTCGATGAGGATTCAGGTGGATTCTACATCTACAGGTCTATAAAGATGGTGCTTTGTACTAAAGTTATGAGAAAGTACATCGCTCATACTGTATAAACTCTGTATAAACTCTGTATACACTCTGTATAAACTCTGTATAAACTCTGTATACACTCTGTATACACTCTGTATAAACTCTGTATACACTCTGTATACACTCTGTATAAACTCTGTATAAACTCTGTATACACTCTGTATAAACTCTGTATACACTCTGTATAAACTCTGTATAAACTCTGTATACACTCTGTATAAACTCTGTATACACTCTGTATAAACTCTGTATACACTCTGTATAAACTCTGTATAAACTCTGTATACACTCTGTATAAACTCTGTATAAACTCTGTATACACTCTGTATAAACTCTGTATACACTCTGTATAAACTCTGTATACACTCTGTATAAACTCTGTATAAACTCTGTATACACTCTGTATAAACTCTGTATACACTCTGTATAAACTCTGTATACACTCTGTATAAACTCTGTATACACTCTGTATAAACTCTGTATACACTCTGTATAAACTCTGTATAAACTCTGTATAAACTCTGTATAAACTCTGTATACACTCTGTATAAACTCTGTATACACTCTGTATAAACTCTGTATAAACTCTGTATAAACTCTGTATACACTCTGTATAAACTCTGTATACACTCTGTATACACTCTGTATACACTCTGTATACACTCTGTATAAACTCTGTATAAACTCTGTATAAACTCTGTATACACTCTGTATAAACTCTGTATACACTCTGTATAAACTCTGTATAAACTCTGTATAAACTCTGTATACACTCTGTATACACTCTGTATAAACTCTGTATACACTCTGTATAAACTCTGTATAAACTCTGTATAAACTCTGTATACACTCTGTATAAACTCTGTATACACTCTGTATAAACTCTGTATACACTCTGTATAAACTCTGTATAAACTCTGTATAAACTCTGTATAAACTCTGTATAAACTCTGTATAAACTCTGTATAAACTCTGTATACACTCTGTATAAACTCTGTATACACTCTGTATAAACTCTGTATAAACTCTGTATACACTCTGTATAAACTCTGTATAAACTCTGTATACACTCTGTATACACTCTGTATAAACTCTGTATACACTCTGTATAAACTCTGTATAAACTCTGTATACACTCTGTATACACTCTGTATACACTCTGTATACACTCTGTATAAACTCTGTATAAACTCTGTATACACTCTGTATAAACTCTGTATACACTCTGTATAAACTCTGTATAAACTCTGTATAAACTCTGTATACACTCTGTATAAACTCTGTATAAACTCTGTATACACTCTGTATAAACTCTGTATACACTCTGTATAAACTCTGTATACACTCTGTATACACTCTGTATAAACTCTGTATACACTCTGTATAAACTCTGTATACACTCTGTATAAACTCTGTATACACTCTGTATACACTCAGTATACACTCTGTATACACTCTGTATACACTCTGTATAAACTCTGTATACACTCTGTATACACTCTGTATACACTCTGTATACACTCTGTATACACTCTGTATAAACTCAGTATACACTCTGTATACACTCTGTATAAACTCTGTATACACTCTGTATACACTCTGTATAAACTCTGTATACACTCTGTATACACTCTGTATAAACTCTGTATACACTCTGTATACACTCTGTATACACTCTGTATACACTCTGTATACACTCTGTATACACTCTGTATACACTCTGTATAAACTCTGTATACACTCTGTATACACTCTGTATACACTCCGTATAAACTCCGTATACACTCAGTATAAACTCTGTATAAACTCTGTATAAACTCTGTATAAACTCTGTATAAACTCTGTATAAACTCTGTATAAACTCAGTATACACTCAGTATAAACTCTGTATAAACTCTGTATACACTCAGTATAAACTCTGTATAAACTCTGTATAAACTCTGTATAAACTCTGTATAAACTCTGTATAAACTCTGTATAAACTCTGTATAAACTCTGTATAAACTCAGTATAAACTCTGTATAAACTCTGTATACACTCAGTATAAACTCAGTATAAACTCAGTATACACTCAGTATAAACTCAGTATAAACTCTGTATAAACTGTATAAACTCTGTATAAACTCAGTATAAACTCTGTATAAACTCTGTATAAACTCTGTATAAACTCAGTATACACTCAGTATAAACTCTGTATAAACTCTGTATACACTCAGTATAAACTCAGTATAAACTCAGTATACACTCCGTATAAACTCCGTATAAACTCCGTATAAACTCCGTATAAACTCCGTATAAACTCCGTATACACTCTGTATACACTCAGTATAAACTCTGTATAAACTCTGTATAAACTCTGTATACACTCAGTATAAACTCAGTATACACTCAGTATACACTCCGTATAAACTCTGTATAAACTCAGTATAAACTCAGTATAAACTCTGTATAAACTCTGTATAAACTCTGTATAAACTCTGTATAAACTCTGTATAAACTCTGTATAAACTCAGTATACACTCAGTATAAACTCAGTATACACTCAGTATACACTCAGTATAAACTCAGTATAAACTCAGTATAAACTCAGTATACACTCCGTATAAACTCCGTATAAACTCTGTATACACTCAGTATAAACTCAGTATAAACTCAGTATACACTCAGTATACACTCAGTATAAACTCAGTATAAACTCAGTATACACTCAGTATAAACTCAGTATAAACTCAGTATACACTCAGTATACACTCAGTATAAACTCAGTATAAACTCAGTATACACTCAGTATACACTCAGTATAAACTCTGTATAAACTCTGTATAAACTCTGTATAAACTCTGTATAAACTCCGTATAAACTCCGTATAAACTCTGTATAAACTCTGTATAAACTCTGTATAAACTCTGTATAAACTCTGTATAAACTCCGTATAAACTCATGTATAAACTCTGTATAAACTCTGTATAAACTCTGTATAAACTCTGTATAAACTCTGTATAAACTCTGTATAAACTCTGTATAAACTCTGTATAAACTCTGTATAAACTCTGTATAAACTCAGTATAAACTCAGTATAAACTCAGTATACACTCAGTATAAACTCAGTATAAACTCTGTATAAACTCTGTATACACTCAGTATACACTCAGTATAAACTCAGTATACACTCAGTATAAACTCAGTATACACTCAGTATAAACTCTGTATAAACTCTGTATAAACTCAGTATAAACTCAGTATAAACTCTGTATAAACTCTGTATAAACTCAGTATAAACTCTGTATAAACTCAGTATAAACTCAGTATAAACTCAGTATACACTCAGTATAAACTCAGTATACACTCAGTATAAACTCAGTATACACTCAGTATAAACTCTGTATAAACTCTGTATAAACTCTGTATAAACTCTGTACGCTGTATAACAAGCTGTACTGGACTGTCGCGCAGTGACTAAATATAAATTACACATACAGTACACAAGCGTTTTTCATGCAGTGACTAAATATACATCCAGTACAGTACATAGGTTTCTCTGTGTGTCTCAGTCACGTCCCACTGCAGTCAAGCAGCCCTCCCACAGGACAACCAATCACAATCTGCCACCTCACAAGCCCCCACGGTCCCCTTCCCCCCCGTCATGTGACGGCAGTGTGTAGGACGTCATGAGCCAATGAAACACTCACATGGTGAATCACTGCTGCTCGCTCTCCTTCACACTCTGAAGGTTGTTCTTTACAGGACAGACCGGAGGCAGCGCGTTCGCTTCGTTCACCTTCCACTCCAGACGAGACACTGACCCACCTGCTCCTTCTTCTTCTACTCCTTTTATTCAGGGTGGCGCAGACAGACGTTCTGAGGCAGGACAAACTAACAGCCTAGTTTCATAATAAATGATAAAGCTGTGTGGGAACTGATCATCAGGATGTGAGCTCTTGTATTAATGACAGTGTGGGGACACGGACCAATCACACGCCGGAGCTGTGGGGACTCGACTGCCATCTTGTCCGCCACATAGCGATTTCATTACAATAATGCCATAAAGGTTTTCTTTGTGTTGCACCTTGCAAAGATGTGACCACAAAGTTCTTTACATAACAGGATTAAAATTAAATTAAAGGTTCTGTATGTAGTTTTTCTACTAAAATGAATCCTTTTTCATTGCCTGTGTGTGAAGGGGTTGTAATCTGACATTAAAATGATCCACCTGCCGGGTTTGGCCATTAACTCTGAAGGCAGGTATTCCTATTCCTTTTCGAAGGCTCCGGGTCGGATTTTCCGCGAAATCCAGTGACTGACACGTGCATGCGCGCTCTTACGTTATCACTGACTTTTAGCACTCAGCAGCGGCGACACTGCAACTTACGACAGTAAGTTGCAATTTATTTACTGCGGTCTGACTGTTATAAAGTGTGACACAGTCTTATAATATTCAGTCCAGCTCTCTACCCGTTTCATTATCATCCAGTACATGTAGCTGTGCTGACACTGCTGAGCCTCCTGACAGATTCACAGATAGTAAAGATAGTTACTGACAGCAGCTGGCGAGCTAACGATGTAGCACGTCGGCTAAACGCAGTAAATGTACCGTGATCATGTAACAAGCCTGGATTAGTTCAACCTGCAGCTGATAAAACTTGCAGTGGGAGTTTCCCTGAGTTCCCAGCTCTGTCCATCTGTAGCCGCTGTCTCGCTGCGCTGAATGAAGTAACGTTACGGCGCCGGTGCTGATCCGCCTCTGAGACGGGAACGTTGCAGTAACAGAGCCTGAACATGTCTGAGTGAAAAGCCACAGCCTGCACGCTGCTGTTTCTGCGTTTATTGCAGGATTTCTGTATGAAAGCGGTCGTGTTTCGGATTCTGCTCGCTCATGAGTTCAAGCGAGCACGCGTACGAGCACACGCCTGGTTTGCAATCTTAAAATCACACCGCTAGCGGCCCGCTGGAAACTACATAATGCCCCTTTAAGCAAAAAAACAAACAAACAATAACAACATGTGAAACGTTGGTGATTTGGGGTATCTGTAATTTCATTTTGGATTAAAGCAACATTGTGTGGTAATTTTATGTTAAAACAACAGCATAACGATTTACGGCACCATTTATCACAGCACTTATTACACTCTGAGACAACAGGGACGCCACATCACACAGAAAAAGACATCTTACATAACGTAAGACTTGTTTTTTTTATTACAACTTTACACCCTGGTTGGAGGGGGATTAAACACATGCTACTGTCCAGGATATATGACCATGTCAGAGGGATTCGAGGTTAGAAAGACTCTTTAAGTTTCCATTTGTCTGTCTGCCATAAATTGTAGCTGGATTGTTTTTACGACAGGTCAGGCTAAAGTCTTAAAACACAAACATGTCACATGCTGATATTCTTTTATTAATAACGTTATGGGGACACAGAGCGGATTACACACCAACATTGTGGGGACTCGCTTCCAAATCTGGCTTTACTTCGTTAAGTTTTTAATTCACACCCACCCCCATTTTGGAGTTTTATCATTTTCGATTGTTTAGACTAAACTTATAGATTTGTGTCAGACTGTTTGAAGGCAGGAAGACATGTTTAAGGTTAAAACTTAAAACTAATTAGTTATGTTGTACAGAAATGAGTGGAACCAACAGCTGCCTGGAACTGTATAAAAACACTTAACAATAACTCTGCAGCATTTCACAAACAGTCAGCAGGAGATGAAGTTACCTTTCCAGTGGATTTGACTCCCTTCCAGACGCAGAAGTAAACCATAACCCAGACGGCCATCAGACACAACATGAGCTCCCAGTTAAACTCTCCCATTTCTCCCAGACCAGAGGAGATGTTCAGCACCTTGTTCCTGCACAAAGAGAGGACGACGGTTACACCCAGCCAACGTCACACAGCAGGTCTGAGCTTTCATCAAACACAATGTGCAGCAGTTTGAAACTTGCTAACCTAAACATTAATATCTCACATACACAATAAGTCACACTTTGAGTTTTGAGTATTTAATGTATTTTCAAACTTGTGATACTTGGGAACCTGGAGGCCGAGGAGCACTTTCATTAACTAAAACCGAATTGTAGTTAAGTGACTAAACAAGCCGACGGATATGCTTGCAAGCGACAATCACGGTTGCCAATAATTATCCGCCTGTTTACAATCGCCATTGAACAGAAGAAGAAGATCCATAGTTGATTTGAGAAAACACTAACGTGGAAAAGCACGCGCTACACAAGTACGCACGCAGTGTGCTGCATGTGAGTGCACGAACTGAAGTATCTGAATCGAGACACAGCTGTTCAGCTTGGCATAAAGACGGGACGCAGGGGAAGCAGATAGCCTGGCTCTGTCAGAGGTACAACAATGTGATGAGCATTTTAAGCTCACTAAGCTAATTAACTATTAATGAGAATATAATTAACTCTTTAGTTTCAGACAGAAAAAGCAACTTCTTTGTAAATCACCAACAAAACAGGGGACGAGCTGAGCGACTCACGTCAACAATAGCAGCATCAACAAAACCACTAACATCAGTAATATTTTAATAATATTATTATATATTTATTATGTGCAGAGGCAGCACTTTGGCCACTGTGTGTTCACCTGCATGGCTTGAACACAATCTGAAAGTTTAAAGAGAGAATAATAATAAAAGAGTCATAAACTCTGTTAGATAGCTGTTCTGACCTGAGAGCTGCTGACCTGACTGAAATTCACCCACTAATGAGCTCTGTCACCTGACCAACATTTTCACCTCGTTAACTGCTCGTTGTGTTAATGATCTGCGATGACAGCGCAGCCTCGCTGCTGCAGGGAGGATCAGGGAATATTGGCAGTTTTATGAAAAGTGATGGCGAATCTAAAATGTGGCCAAATGTTTTCAGAGTGCCGGCCGGCTAATCAGCTCACAGAGCCTTCCGGTCCCACTGCAGGCAACACGGCAGCCGAGTCCAGCAGCAAGTCCAGCAGCAAGGACAGAGGAAACCACAGCTGATAGTTTTACCGTGTCTTTACATTCTGAGTTGAACGTTGGAACATTTAAAATCAAGAGACACCCGGCTCGTGATGTTTAGAAAATAGACATTACCCTGTTAGCGTACGGCTGTGGTCACAGCAGGTGCTTTTTATTTTCTTTTATCTGATAAAATTCTTATTTATGCACCAACGTACCAAAACAAATTCCTACTTGACAATAAACCCGACTCCGGCTTCTCAAACCGCCAGCGGTGCTCTGAGCGCTCGCGACACTGTGAGTTCATTCTTCCAAGAACGACCAGCAAGAACGTTTACCCCAAGAACACAAGTCCGTCCTTCGTGTTCTTGGGTTTGAGTCTTCGTGGGTCTGGCGGTTTAAGCTCTTCCTGTCAGACTGTGTGACAGCCCTGTTCCCGTCACTGCTGCCACGTGGACCCTGTTGATGTTATGGGTTTTGGTGCTGTGCAGGTCGACAGTTATAGCCGGGCTGAAAACACACCGTCATATCTCAGATGGGATCAAGAGATTTGCAGCAGGGGAGGTTAAGCTGCTGCTGCTGCAATAAAACATAATCTGCAACGACGACGGCGGCGACTGAACTGTAACAGAAAGGTCACGTGTTCAGTCTGCTCAAGTCAGAGTTTGACCCCTCTGCACTTTGTGAAGAAAACAGAACCTGTAATGATACTGCAGCTAAAGCTTCTAAACATATAGTTTCCCTGGATGGCATCGCCCTGGCCTCCAGCACCACTGTGAGAAATCTTGGAGTTATCTTTGACCAGGACATGTCGTTCAACTCTCACATTAAGCAAATTTCAAGGACCGCCTTTTTTCACCTACGTAATATTGCAAAAATCAGGAACATCCTGTCTAAACATGATGCAGAAAAACTAGTCCATGCATTTGTTACTTCTAGACTGGATTACTGCAATTCCTTATTATCAGGCTCTTCGAAAAAGTCCATTAAGACTCTTCAGCTGATCCAGAATGCTGCAGCACGTGTTCTGACAGGAACCAGTAAAGAGATCATATCTCTCCTGTCTTAGCTTCTCTGCATTGGCTTCCTGTAAAATCCAGAATAGAATTTAAAGTCCTTCTTCTCACATACAAAGCTCTTAATGGTCAGGCACCATCTTATCTTAAAGAGCTCATAGTACCTCACTACCCCACCAGAGCACTGCGCTCACAGAATGCACCTGTGGTTCCTAGAGTCTCCAAAAGTAGAATGGGAGCCAGAGCGTTCAGCTATCAGGCTCCTCTCCTGTGGAACCAGGTTCCAGTTTGGGTTCTGGAGGCAGACACCGTCTCTACATTTAAGAGTAGGCTTAAGACCTTCCTCTTTGATAAAGCTTATAGTTAGGGCTGGCTCGGGTGAGTCCTGAACCATCCCTTAATTATGCTGCCATAGGCCTAGACTGCTGGGAGATTTCCCATGATGCACTGGGCTCCTTTCTACCTCTCCCTTTCTGGAAACTGCTGCTGTGTTCAGTCCTACCCAACCAGATCCAGCCTAACCCGCAGTCACTTGTCTCGTCTGAGCTGACCTGTACACTACTCAGGAGGTAGAGCGGGTTGGCCGTTAATCGGAAGGTCGGCGGTTCAATCCCCGGCTCCCCCAGGCTGCGTGTCGAAGTGTCCTTGGGCAAGACACTGAACCCGGAATTGCCCCTGGCGGCTGTTCCGCCTGTGTGTGAATGTTAGTTCCGTTTGAGCGGTTAGGCTCAGTGAGTGAATGTGTGTGTGAAAGGTGAATGCAGAAGTAGTGTAAAAGCGCTTTGAGTAGTCGAAAAAGACTAGAAAGTACGGAGCATTTACATTTACATTTACATTTACAACAAAGCGTCCCTCAGGTTCAACCTTCATCAAAGACCCGACCCTCCCGCCAACACAACACGACCCACTAACCAGAGCCCAACCAGAACTCACTCCCAGAACTCGATGATGGGCGATCGTGCGTTAGCCAGCTCGGCGCAGGTCATGTTGCCGCTGATGGTAGTGTTGGCGAAGCTGGCGTTGTTGCAGTCCCGGTGACGGAAGATCTCGATGCAGCTGGGCGTGTTCCATTCATTGTCACAGGTGGACCAGGGGAGGATGGCGTTGAAGGACTTGATCAGGTAGTAGAAGCCCCAGGCCAAGACCATGATGTAGTAGGTGTTACAGAAAAATACAATCACCATGGAGGCATAACCCAGACCTGAGGAGGAGGAGGAGGAGGAGGAGGAGGAGGAGGAGGAACATGAGTTCAGGGCCCTTTTCAACTAAACTAAACAGACATTAACTTAATTTCTATACAGAACATGGTTTACTAGATAAAGGCCAAACCTTCATCAACATAAACCTGACCAAGTGGTTTTGGTGTCTAAACCTGACCAAGTGGTTTTGGTGTCTAAACCTGACCAAGTGGTTTTAGTGCCTAAACCTGACCAAGTGGTTTTAGTGTCTAAACCTGACCAAGTGGTTTTGATGTCTAAACCTGACCAAGTGGTTTTGGGGCCTAAACCTGACCAAGTGGTTTTGGGGCCTAAACCTGACCAAGTGGTTTTGGGGCCTAAACCTGACCAACCTTTTCATTTGCAGTTAAGTTGCTGTCCGTGAAACTCAACACTTCCTGCAGATCTTTCAAATTAAAAGCCTACCAGAAAAGGGAGGGATTTGAATGTAATACAAGTTGAGGGGCTGGAAGGCTTTTAATGTGAAAGAAGTGTACAGGAAGTGTTTCTGTTTTTGCTGAATGAACAGTATGGTAACAGGAGCAGATCAGAAACAGGAAGGACTCTTACTGACACGTCAAGTAGAAATGTGATTCTGATAAAAGCTTCAAAGGATCTTTGAAAGCTGAGGTGTGAACCACGCTGTGCTTCCTAACTTGTTTCCAGGGGTGACAGGTGTGAGCTCTGAATGTCACGTTAAATACTGAGTTTGTCCTTAGTTTCATGCGTCTCCAGACGTCCCACAGTGCTTCTTCCTGCTGTATAATGACGTCTCTCTAGCGCCCCCCTCAGGACCTCCAGGTGAGAGGGGCAGAGCGGTCCTGGATCTGAGAGCTGTTGACTGTTGGCGTTGCTCCATCAGACTGTGTCAGACTGAATGAACGTGAAGGTGGAGCTCTGTCAACACAGACGGAGCTGTGTGTAAAGTAAACGGAGCTAATGATGCAGCCATAAAGAGTCACGTGGCCACCTGTAAAGATGAAGCCTCGATAACCTCTGAGTGGAAAGCTAACAAGGATACAAAGGAATCGGGCGGCGTGTGATCGTGTGTGTGCTGGCGGTAGTTTCCCGGCCGTGTCTGCAGGCACGTAGACCAGGATCACAGATTATTACCTCTTATTACCTCCAGATAAACCGCCACAGAAAGCTGAATGTGTGTCTGCAAACCGACGAGCCTGCTTAAACTCACCTAAACTGCTTACCGCATGGATTTATGTGTGTCGCCACAGCAACGTGACCTCAACAGGGGACGTCGACAACAAATACTGTCGATGCAAAATCTGAATATTTGATCCTGATTTGTCCTTTAAAATACAAAGAGCCCGACAGCTTGTTTCACATCAACACGCTGCTTTCTGAGTTTGTTACATGTGGCCTTCGGTTTAATCGTCTTTTCATGATGTGGAAGGTTTGGATTTATTATCTTTTCATCGGATCAACCTGAGCTCTGCTTCTGAACTATGCTGGTCTTTTTTATATGCACACCTCTTTTTCTTTTTCCTGCTTGTTGTTTTCATTGAATAACTTTGTACAGCACTTTGTTCAACAGTGGTTGGTTTTTTTTATTAGAATTCTGAAAGTACACAACAGCCAAGAGGACAGAGGCATACACACAACACATTTTACAACCAGGCCAGACCAGTCCAGGACTGTCAGCATCCACATCTTCAACAAAGGTCAAAAACAGTATATCTAATCTGTCCCTGACACGATGACCGTACGTCGGTGGAATAGGATCTTTCCATTTAAACAATATTAACGTCCTGGTCAGGAGAGTGCAGAAGGTTAACATGCTGGTTTCACACCATCTAAAAGGGGTTTCCTCTGGCGTCACCCCAAACAGTGCAATGAGAGGAGACGGCCGCACTATTCTTCCAATTATCTTAGTAAAGGTCCCAAATATAGAAAACTCGTACAGTTTGGGGCCAAAACGTGTGGAACAGGGTGGCAGGAGCCTGTCTGCATCGATCGCACGTTGGGTCAGTGTTGGAATTGATCTTAGAAAGTCTAACTTTGGACAGTTCTTCGGATTACTTTGCGCCAATTATCATCTGAAATGGATCCTCCTGGGTCTGTCTCCCGTTTGTTCTTAGGGAGATCTAAGGGCGTCAAATCATGCAGAGTAAATCATTAATAACACTAATTGTCTGCTTCCTGGCCAGCTTACATTTAAAAATTAAGTCCAACAAAGACTCAGAAAGGCACAATGGAAAAGTGACTGAATTTGAGGCTACAAAGCTTCTAAGCTGCAAATATTGATAAAATGTGACCTGGGAACGTCTGTGGTTGGTTTTAAATGAGCTTATAAGAGGCTGGTCGATAATGTTATTACTACCATAAAAACCTGCCGTCCCATTCGATATCGATAATTATCACGATAAAGGTCAACTCGGTATTTCTTTCCTGTTTAAAAGCTGATTTTTGCTCCTGAGTGAAAATTGAAGAAACCTGATGTTCTGTGCGGTTGAACTTTTCTTTACGGTCAGAATGTGTCAAACACTTGTGGATCACTGAACAAATCTGAGGAAGAACATTCAAAACTTTGACCCAAAATGTGACAAAATCTTTTTCAACAAATATGATAAATACATTTTTTTCAGTCAACAAAACAAATATTTTAAGAGAAAAAGTAAGCTGCTAATTAATTAAACCAAATATTTATTGGCGATATATTTATTTTATTGTTATTGAGGAAAACTATATTGCGATAATCATCGTTACTGTTTTATTGCCTGGCCCTGCTTTATAAATAAACTGACTCGACTCTGCTGTATGTGGTTGACACAGCTTTTCGTGCTTCCTTTAGCTTCATTACCAAAGATCTGACTCACCGCTGACTCTTTAAAATGTGTCCTGGCCGCATGAGACCCAGATTCTTAATCTCAGTGGGACTCTCCTGGTTAAATAAAGGTTATAATAATAATAACAATAACACAGAAATATATAGTCACCAACACAATCTGTCTTTTAGCAGCATGGTCTTCCTACGTGTTTTTAAGCTCTAAATGTTTCGTGTTATGAGGCGTTTTTGTCAGCTGATGTTTTCAAGGTGAAACTAAACTCTGAGAGACGAATAAAGAAGAAGAAGAAGACAAAGATGAAGAAGAAGAAGAAGACGACATACTTTGTTAATCCCTTTAGAGCAACTTCTATTCTTTTGTTTCACTCTGATGTGATCGCACTACAGAGTTTTCTGGAAACAGAAGTGAACATAAATCAGAGAAACTGCCTCTTTATTTCTTCCTTTGTTGGTGTTCCTTCTGAATTTTTCATTCTTTCATCCCTGTTAAGGACTTTGTCTCGATCTGGTTTGAGGGTCTGAGGACAGAGGATCTCATAACTGAACAGACTGTAAAGGCCTTTGGGATCAAATGGAAAAATTCATAATGCTTGTGTTAGGAAATGTTCAGGTAGGTTTGGAAACTTTGGCCCCTCCTCCAGAATAAAACACACAACATAGAAACACATTTGACTTTAGACCTTCCTTCATATCTCAGACTGTAATGAGGACAGGCTGTTCATCTAATAAAGTTTATCTGATTGATTATCTCAGGTGAAGGTCCTTGGCCTCCTGCGACTCGACGCCACCTTTAGACTCTGTGTATCTGTGGCGTACTGCACCTTTAAACAGCGGAGCGATGTTCCACACGTTGATGCTGCCGGCCTTCATGAACTGTCCGAGAGCGATCTCCAGGAAGAAGATGGGGATTCCTCCGACAAAGACGATCAGCAGGTAGGGGATCAGGAAGACGCCTGCAGAGGAGAAGCAGCTCGTTAAAGTCCGGTTCAACACATCGCCGACCCGGAAAGAGTTTTTGAGTTGTTATGTGAGAGAAAAGGAAAAGTGTGAAATGTTTTCTGTAGTGAGAAGACCTCCTCTGTGGGTCTGCAGCCTTGAAGGCGGCGTTCAGACTGCAGGCCAAAGTGACCTCAAAGTCACTTCCTGTTCAGCTTGATGTGACTGAACAGGAAGTGAACCTTCATCCCTCCATCACTTTATTAACAGAACTAAAAATACGTCGTCTCAGTGGACTGAAGGGAACTGATTCAGATTTAGTGAATTCTTTTTGTTGTTGCTCTTTGGATTCTGCTTAAAAATACAGATGAAAAGATGGAAATAATTTTTACAAACCTTGGCATACTTATTATTTCAAAGTGCGTACAGCCTAACGTTGGATTACTGTCTCTTCTATTGTATTTATAATGCAGGAATTTAAAAAGCCTTAATCTAAACTACTGTAATCATTTTGACTTTAAAAACCCAGAACAAGCCCAGAACAAACCCAGAACAAACCCAAAACAAGCCCAGAACAAGCCCAGAACAAACCCAGAACAAGCCCAGAACAAGCCCAGAACAAACCCAGAACAAGCCCAAAACAAGCCCAGAACAAGCCCAGAACAAACCCAGAACAAGCCCAAAACAAACCCAAGAACAAAGCCCAAACAAGCCCAGAACAAGCCAAGAACAAGCCCAAAACAAACCCAGAACAAACCCAAAACAAACCCAGAACAAACCCAAAACAAACCCAGAACAAGCCCAGAACAAGCCCAGAACAAACCCAGAACAAGCCCAGAACAAACCCAGAACAAGCCCAGAACAAACCCAGAACAAACCCAGAACAAGCCCAGAACAAACCCAAAACAAACCCAGAACAAGCCCAAACAAGCCCAGAACAAGCCCAAAACAAACCCAAAACAAACCCAGAACAAACCCAGAACAAGCCCAGAACAAGCCCAGAACAAGCCCAGAACAAGCCCAGAACAAGCCCAGAACAAACCCAAAACAAGCCCAAAACAAACCCAGAACAAACCCAAAACAAGCCCAGAACAAACCCAGAACAAACCCAAAACAAGCCCAGAACAAACCAAGAACAAGCCCAAAACAAGCCCAGAACAAACCCAAAACAAACCCAAAACAAGCCCAAAACAAACCCAAAACAAGCCCAAAACAAACCCAGAACAAACCCAAAACAAGCCCAGAACAACCGCATAACAAACCCAGAACAAACCCAGAACAAGCCCAGAACAAACCCAGAACAAACCCAAAACAAGCCCAAAACAAGCCCAGAACAAACCCAGAACAAACCCAAAACAAGCCCCAGAACAAGCCGCATAACAAACCCAGAACAAACCCAGAACAAACCCAGAACAAGCCCAGAACAAACCCAGAACAAACCCAGAACAAACCCAGAACAACCCAGAACAAGCCCAGAACAAGCCCAGAACAAGCCCAGAACAAGCCCAGAACAAACCCAGAACAAACCCAGAAACAAGCCCAGAACAAGCCCAGAACAAGCGTGTTGGCTGAACGTTTTCTGTGGTGTTCTGACTGCTTTTACCAAGAAGACTGTGGTGCGAACACTCTGGATTCACGGTGACGATGGTGAACAAATATGGTACGAGGCCTGACTGAGACGGGACGAGAAGCAAAACAAACATAATCAGGCGAAAACCCTGATTATCCAGAACCTGTTAGAATTACGGCTGAACAAGTAAGTTTTCCAGGTTTATTTTCCATTGAACTCTTTTTAAATTGTATTTGAATGTTGCTTTTGTCTTTTACTGTAAATCACTTTAAACTGCGGCTGAAACGTGCCGGAGAAATAAAGCCGCCTTCATTCTGTTTCGTCAGACGAGGTGTGACGGCTCTGTCTTCATGTCTCTGACTTTGCTGTGAAGACGTTTTGTTCTGAGAAATAAACCTTACTCATTATCTGACACAGCTCTGACGTCACACCGTCTGATGAATGAATGAACGCTCGTCTTCCAGAGAGACATGAATGAACAATCAGTAATGCTCGCTCTCTCTGTCTCTCTCTCTCTCTGGTATTTTAATTGGTGCGAGGCTTCACACACAGCGGGGGGGTAACTGGGTCACAGTGCCACCAGGAACTGGTAAGAATGGAATCAAACTGGTATGATAGTGGGAGGGAGGAGGAGCCTGATGATGGGAGGAGGAGCTACGTCACAGCTGCTGCCGTCACACAGAGACAGACGTATTTATAAACATTACTGCCTCGTTAGCAGCTGACTGACTGAACAGCTGGAGGATCATTTAAGGTGAGACACGTGAGCTCTAACATCAGAACCCAGCATTCTCTCTCTCAGGTCATTGTAAAGGTGCCCACACACTGAGCTCTGCTGCTGATGTTCGAGCCTCACAGACTCGACCGTCGCTGGTGACGTCAGCCTGAATGGAGCTGCGCAGGTTAGCGTTAGCCTGCTGCTGCTGCTCTGATCACACAGACACTGCTCTGTGCTGTTAGCCTAGCGTAGCCTAGCATTTAAAAAAAACACACACAGAAGCAGCGGGTGAGTCACCACGACTGCAGGGGAGGGGGGGGGTGGGTGTTATTAAATCCCCCTCACACACTCACTTAGAGCTAAGTGGCGTAACACTGTTAGCTCATCAGTGACTCAGTGTTGATGGGATTACAGAGAGCTACGGCCTGATCAGCTGCTCAGCTGCACACGCACACAGCAGAACATCAGCAGAACATCGGCAGAACATGAGCAGAACATGAGCAGAACATCAGCAGAACATCGCAGAACATCGGCAGAACATCGGCAGAACATCAGCAGAACATCGACAGAACATCAGCAGAACATCAGCAGAACATCGACAGAACATCAGCAGAACATCAGCGGAACATCGGCAGAACATCAGCAGAACATCAGCAGAACATCAGCGGAACATCGGCAGAACATCGGCAGAACATCAGCAGAACATATCTGACAGGCGCAGAGCTCGTTAATAAACTGAACGAGCCCGAGTCATGATTTTCTTCTGTGGTCCCTGCAGCCGCTTAAATAAAAACAATAACACAGAGGCTCAGTGCACATCAGTAAGAACCTGGGTCACCCTGGGTCTCGCCTCTCAGGCTACATACAGGCCTCCTCGGCGCCGGAGGCTGTTTAGGCGGCAGGTAACCCGAAGCACCTGCGGAGACACGTCAGGTGTGAAGGAGTGAAACCACCAGCGTTTTTGGAACTGACCATCAGTCCTCTCTTTGTCGGAAAGATGCAAACAGCCACCATCTGTCAGAGTATCAGGCGTCTCTGAAGCGGCCTGAGGCGGATTTTAAGTTACAGCAGAGAGGTTTTTGGTAAAGTGCCGTTAAACAGCACAGGACAGGCTCGTTACTGCGACCCTCATTTAGGTTTACTGTGGCCGCGCAACGGTAGCAAAGGACGGTGACGTATTATAAACAGAAAGTCCACGTAAGGAGGCGGGACAGGTCAAACCCAGGACTTTCACTCAGGAGCACGGCAGGATGTGGCGGGATGGTGACGTTGACCCCGAGGCCGTCGGCTCGTCAACATGCAGCTGTCAGAGAGACGGAGCTGATGAAGGTCCAACTGCTGAAAGCATGAAGCCTCAGAGCAAGGGCGGGTGAGACAGGCGGAACGCCGTCCTGTGCCCGACACGTGGTCCGACACGTGGTCCGACACGTGGTCCGCCTGGAGCTAAAAGGGAGACGGAAACAGAAATAGAGCCGCTGCTGCAGTGCTACAGTTAACTAGCTTAGATGGCTAATCCGCGGTAAGTCACTGGGCTAAGTACTGACAGGCTGAGACCACGAGCTTCATCATCATCATCATCAGACCACCTCATAGCTCCCTATTCTTCAGCGTCACACGGCGTTCATGTCTGCTGTTTCCTGTTTGGGAAGGTCCGTCCTGATGATGTCAGCCTTCAGGATGAACTTTAATAACCTTTCTGCAGCGCCACCTTCAGGTCCACGTCGTGTCCAACACTTTGCTTCATCACTAAACACCTGCAGAACTAACGACATTCCCATCAGCCTCGGCTGCACGGCGTGTTTACTGCCAGTTACCTCATGTTAGCATGCTAACATGCTAAGCTAAGATGCTGAACATGGTCAACATTGTACCTGCTAAACAGCAGCAAGTTAGCATGCTGAGGTTAGCATTTAGCTTGAAGCACCTTTGTGCCAAATGCTGCATTCAGGAAAAAACTTTATTAGCTCACACATTAATCCACGCGGGCTAGCCCTCATGCTAACGTTGTAGTCAGACCAGATAAACAGTTTAATTAGCTTTTGTTGTGTTTCCGTTTGTCAGCAAGTGAAAGGATCTGTGTTAATACTGGATTTATTTTCAGGTGACTGCCAGCGATCAGCCGATAGTTCTGAAATCTTTTGACTCACGAGTAATTTAAACTCGCGTACGTGTCGGAGCTAACCAGGCATTTTTACTTGTGTGTCGGTGTCTCCGTCATTCTGCAATTACACCGCCAAACGCTAGTCGGCAGTAGCGCTACGGCGTCCACTGTGTTGACTTTTGTTGGCCAAGCAGGCTAACTTCCTGTTAGCGCTCCGCTAACTTGAATGTAAATGTAAATGCTCTGTACTTGTATAGCAACTACTACTCAAAGCGCTTTTTACACTACTTCTGCATTCACCATTCACTCACTGAGCCTAAGTGCTCAAACGGACATTCACACACATTCATACACTGGCGGAACAGCCGCCAGGGGCAATTCAGGGTTCAGTGTCTTGCCCAAGGACACTTCGACACGCAGCCTGGGGGAGCCGGGGATTGAACCGCCGACCTTCCGATTAACGGCCAACCCGCTCTACCTCCTGAGCCGCCCTTGAAATGGGATAAAATTACAGACACGCGACTTTTCAGATGTTATCGACCGAGGCTACCCAGCGGACCAATCGCAGAGCTTAGGGTCCGCGAGTCGCCTCACGCGTAGTTATAATTTTGAGGAGGTGCACGTCAGGCTGCGGTGCAGGGTACGCCGTCGATTCGACGCAGAAGTTAACTCACTTTACTTCAACACCAAACGACGATGCTTTCCTAAACCAGCCTCAGCAAACTAAAACCCTGTTTTCAGTTTTCCACGTGTTAAACGTGGCGTCTCATCTCACAGCTGGAATGAAACAGAATGACGTGAACACGGCAGATCGTCCACACTTACAGCTTCCTACAATCTGATTGGTCGGTTATTTCTCCAAGTGGGGGTCAGAAACCAGACCAGAACCAGAATCTGGGCCAGAACCAGACCTGGTTCTGCTCTCGTCTGTGTGTGAAAGGACAGAATCTAACAGCATTCAGAGGAAATCACATTTCTGCTCCTACTGAACAAACCGTCTTTGATCAGGTGCCGACGTGGACGAGCAGATTAAGTTCACGACTTTAATTAAAGGTTAAAGTGATGAGGTTACATCAGCTGATCTGGTGCCAGCTGACCCGGGATCAGCAGGACACCTCACGCCGGATCCAACGAGCTTTAATTAACGTTCAAACATGTATTTGTCACATAGACCTGCTTCCTCCAACAGGAGCTCTCAGACTTTGATGGAAGCCAAGTGGAACCAGCTGTTGTTTTAAATATATAACTTAACCAGGGCTGCAACTAATGATCACTTTTATCGTCAATTAATCTGTCAATGATTTAGTTTTTTATCGTTTTATTGCAGCAGTCAAGTTAATGAAGAGCAGATAGTTGTTGGTAATCGTGTCCTGAAGGGATTAAAGGAAACAACAGACTGAGACGGACGATTCTGTTTCCACCCTGAAGAAACTGTTTCAACTGTATTTTTAAAAAACAAAGAAACGTCCACCGCACGCCGGGAGACTTTTAACGCGCCGCCAGAAAGATGTTCAGTTTAAGAAGCAGCACATCATCCCGCAGAAAGACGCGGCGGTGAAGGGAAACGCGGCGACAGTCGGCCAGCTCTCGGCGCCAGGTGCTTTCTTAGCTCAGCTGAGTTTAGCTTCGCTGGCAGCCGCCGCGGGTCGACTGGCCCACATACCTGAACGGAGAGTCCGACCGGCTCACCTGTGCTGCACACGACTCTGCACCTCACTGCCAGGGTCAACGAACTCCTGCCGCCCGTTTATAAACTTTATTATCATTTAATGATTCGTGATGTCGTGTAAACGCACACAGCACAGCTGAGACGGCCAGCTCACCTGGAACACCTGTATTATGGTCTGAGGAGGGGGTGTGTTCTTGGTGGAGAACAGAGAAGGACGGGCAGTGATGATGATGATGATGATGATGAAGCAGAGTGTGAAGCTGGAACTGATGATGCAACAGGACTCGCAGAGAACCCGTCCTGGACTGACCTCCTCACACGTTACAGATTTACAAGCAGCCCTTGTTCTATAATCTGGTTCCTTCTCTCGCTGCTGGATTCGCTTTAAACAGAATCCGCTTTGTGCCGGGCGTCGGGCAAAGTCCCACCAAAGACCTGGAGACACCGACTGAGGAACCCCACGTTTTCAAGGACTCTCAGGAACAAGTCAAGGACCTTCGGACTCAAGGACCACTAGTATCTCTTCCAGGTATCCTGGAACCTTCTCAAGGACCAACAGAACCTCCTCAATGACTTCTACAAGGTTCTCAAGGCAGCAGACAGGCCAGGAGGAGGAGGAGAGGAAGGATGAAGATGGAGGAGGAGGAGGAGGAGGAGGAGGAGGAGGAGGAGGAGGAGGAGGGGAAGGATGAAGATGGAGGAGGAGGGGAAGGATGAAGATGGAGGAGGAGGAGGAGGAGGAGGAGAGAAGGAGGAGGAGGAGGAGGAGGAGGAGGAGGAGGAGGAGGAGGAGGAGGAGAGGAAGGATGAAGATGGAGGAGGAGGAGGAGGAGGAGGGAGGAGAAAGGATGAAGATGGAGGAGGAGGAGGAGGAGGAGGAGAGAAAGGATGAAGATGGAGGAGGAGGAGGAGGAGAGGAAGGATGAAGATGGAGGAGGAGGAGGAGGGAGGAGGAGGAGGAGGAGGAGGAGGAGGAGGAGGAAGGAGGAGGAGGGGAAGGATGAAGATGGAGGAGGAGGAGGAGGAGAGGAAGGATGAAGATGGAGGAGAGGAGGAGGAGGAGGAGAGAAGGAGCAGAGAGGTCTGTCAACAGGATTAAAAGATTACAGTCTCCGTTAATCTCTCGTCCCACGTGGCGAGGAGGATGATGATGTCACACTTGGCAGCCAGTCATCACACACACAGTAACTGTAATGAGTCTGACCTTTGACCCTGACCCTTATAATAGCTCTGACCACAGACTCTAACTAGAGCCCCGACCTCTGACCCTGAGCAAAGGGTTACCATGGAGACGTGCAGCAGAGCGTGAACACTTGAACCAACCGATGAGAGCGCCCGATCGGCACCGATCGGATCGATCAGCTGCTGCGAGTGATTCACACTGTCGAGGGGTCACCTTGAGGGGCTCCTGGAACTCTCTCAAGGAGCCTTGGAAACTCTCCCAGGACCCTCGGCTCTCCCTCGACCCCGACGCTAAACGACACACTCTCGCCGTAACAATGACAACAGAAGTCTTAAACCCCGAAACGACCTGGCGAAGAGGACAAAATGTCCTCACAGAAGCGAGCGAGAGAGAGAGAGAGAGGACAGCACTGATCTCTGAGCGCTGCAGGACATTTAATAACCACTGCGTGTGTGTGTGTGTGTGTGTGTGTGTGTGCGTCGATCAGGTGACTGCAGTAATAACACACACACGCTGCGGGATAATAAATCTGTGTGGAGGGAGGAAGAGGACGAGGAAGGACGACCTGAGGAGGACGTGACAAAGAGGACGGACAGACCAATACTCACATACTGTCCTTCAGTCTGCACTCCTAACTAGGCTTCAGGACATGATGATGATGATGATGATGATGATTTTTTCTTTCTTTGCTTAAACACACCAGCTGACTTTGGAAAAGTACCTCATACGTCACAAACGCCTCACTAACCCTTTAGGCCACCAGCTGAAAACGGCCAGCAGGGAGCGCCGGCGGGCGTTTTTGAGGCGCAGCGTTTTTTCCCGTCGGTTGCTATGATACATCTGTTAGCTCTGCCTGACAGCGGACAGAACTCGCTCTGCACAGAGAGGACGGACTCGCCTGATGTGGGTTCATGAGATTTTGGGGGCGAGGAAACATCACGGCGAGGACCACCGTTTGGTTGCTGTTAGTAACCGTTGCTATGCTGTGGTTCTTTAAGAAGTGCGATTGTATAAAAGTCTGTAAGAAATTGTTTCTCCTCCTCAGCTGATTTATTCCCCCAGTAAACACTTTCCTGATGAGTTTATGGTCTCAGTCGCTAGTTTCAAGTCTTCTTCAACACAGCATGATGTTCATTTAGTAAATTATGGTCCCATTTAGAGGAACAGAGACCAGGAAGCAGGGGGGGCTTTAGGGCGGGGCTACGAGCTGATTGATAGGCTGTTACCTGTCAATCAGGACAGAGGCGACTCGTATCCGCTGCTCTGTGGACGTTAAACCGGCGCCGCTGAAAAAGCTCATCAGGAGTCGGCTGCTTCAGGAAGTACGTTTAGTTTGAAGCCTGATGCTAAAGTTAGCATCACAGCTAATATCACAGCTAACATGAATTACAGATGGTGGACAACAAGATGGCGACGCCCAAAACGCCAAACTGAGGCTTCAAAACAGAAGTCCACAAACCAACGGGGGACGCCACAGGGGCCACGCCCACTTCTTTATACCATCTGTGATGTCAGCAGGTAAACTGGGAGTTTCTTAGTGAAGCAGCTGAAGTTCTTTAAGATACGTTATGTACGGTTTGTTACGTAAGAATCCTTACTGGACCCGGTCTCAGTGTGAATCTGGTGAGTTCTGCAGAGAACCAGAACCAGAACCAGAGCGCGACGTGGACTTTGTGACTCTGTCTGCTCGCAGCTTTAAAGCATCTCTAATTAATGCCTTTAGGCCCCGCAGCGCTTTAAGCTAGATGCTAACCCCAGCATGCTAACAGGTGCCATGGTGGACCGACCGGACGGCGTTGCTGCGGAGACACGCAGCTGATTGGTCCTTCACAGAGACTCTGTCTGTTTGATAAATCAGGTGTGAAGGACGAGACCTTTGCAGAGACTCAGTTCCCAGACGATCGGCGTGAGAACCGAAGCTTTTCTCTTTATGCTCTGTGATTTAACGCCAGTCTGACCCCCCCCAGCTGTGTGAACGAGACCTTTTCAGGTGTGAAGACTCATCTCCTCCCTCCTCTCTGCAGGACAAAGCCTCCCTTCACCAGCCTGTTTTAAATCTTTACGTACTGACAGATCAAAGTCCAGCTGACGTCTTCGAGCGTCTCGTTCTGTCCTGAGACTTTAGACAGAAAACAGAGGCAGCGACTGCTGACTTTGTGTATTTTGCTGCAGTGAGGACACGCAGCATGTGTTCTTGTTTATTTCCTGCAGTTCTGGACCTGAACATTCAGTTCAATGATAATCTGACGTGTTTTGTGGGGATTATTTACAGATTAACAGACTTTTATTCCCCAAACTTCCCTCATTTCACAATGAAGCTTTAAAAGTTGAAAGGAAACATTCAAAAAATACTTTCCCCTGAGTTTTTTATGTTTTCATGTTTTTACTATTCAAATTAAATATGAGCTGATTTGCATATCACACAGCTCAGAGTCAGATTTTGGTCTTTTTGTGATAATCAACCAAACGGCCAGAAGTTTACAGGACGCTTTATTAAAATATATATATTTTAATAGATTTATGGAAAACACAACGCTCAGATGTGACAGAGCTGTTAATAAAATGAGAATGATTAAAAAGAAAGCCGTGAAGGTCAGAAACAGTGAGGTGAATGATGCAGAAAGACTGATCTCTTACATGTGAACCAACACTGAGCTCTAGAAAACAAACTTTCCAACGACGTCAGTATGGAGAGTTTTAAAAAGAAACTTACAATGAGCAACGGTGAGGTGCAGCTAGATCGCAGGACAAGTCTATGAAAAATCAAAAATAAAGTCAGACCAAAGATGATGTTTACACATATTTTCCTCCTGAGTTTGATCAGGACGCAGGGCGAGCGAGGACGGCGACGGACACGATAGAAGCAGGAGAGTTTGGCTTCAGTTCAGATTCAGGAGACGCTGCTGGATTTAACCTTTAGGACCAAGACGTCCTCGAGTGTTTCTCACCAAAACCCTAAAACCTGGTCCTTTAAACTTTTGGGCCCTACAAAGCTTCCGCACCCACAAGTACAGTGTCCTGTATGTGGACCCCCCCCCGCCCCCCCTCAGTTTGTATATTTAGGTTTGTATATATAGTAAAACACACCAGAGCAGGTGACAGTGTCTCTGCCCCCCCAACACACATGGCAACACATGGTTCAGTTCAACCTGCTGCTGCCACTCAGATCAATAACAAACCGAGTCTAAGCTCCTGAACAGTAGAGGCCACGCCCCCTAATTATCAAGCCCCCGCCCACTTCCGACCAGGCTTTGGATTCAGTGAAAACTCTGATTCAGCGTCGCTTTTCCAGAGTTTGACACAAACGCAGCATTATTACCTGATCAGGTGCAGGTCCAGATTTGGATTCGGGTTCAGGGTTCAGGTTAAGGTTTGGATTCGGGTTCAGGCATCAACATAACACCACTTTGGCTATTTCTTCTAAGACAAAATGCACTGAGCTAATGGCCCAGGCTGGCTAGGACAGGGGCGGGGCTTCCCCTGTGAGAGGGGCGGGTCTTCCTTCATACACCTGTGTGTGTGTGTGTGTGTGTGTGTGTGCGTGTGTGGCCTCACCTCCTCCGTTCTTGTAGCACAGGTACGGGAACCTCCACACGTTGCCGAGTCCGACGGCGAAGCCCACGCAGGACATGATGAAGTCCATCTGCCGGGTCCAGGTCTCCCGCTCCTGGTGTCCTGACTCCGCCCCCGTCACCACACCTTTCTTTTCTGGTCCGGCACAAACACCGCCCACTACGCCGCCGCCGGGCCCCGCCATCGCTGCCGACAGCGGGACGAGGCTGCCATTAGTGGCCGCGGGGGGGTAACCGCCGCCGTTAGACAGGAGGAGGGGGTTCCTCTTGGACTCGTCCAAGAGGACCAGGGAGCAGGAGGAGGCTGGCAGAGCCTGCTTCTCCATCACTCCCAGTCGGAACCAGTCGGAACCAGTCGGGAACCAGTCGTCAGGGGTCTTTGTGTCAGTCTGCGTCTCGCTCAGGGTTCCCCTTTAATGCCTGCAGGTTTGAGTCCGGTCTCTGGTTTCCCACAGGCCCTCGATCTCTTCGTCCCAGTTTCCCCCCAAACCAGCAAAGAACCAGTCAGTAAAGCAGCAGTCAGCACTGGTTGCAGAAGTTAGTTCAGTCTCCCTTTTTAATTTCACAGTTTTTTGATCCTTTAAAAGGCTGAAGTCTCTTCTTTTAATCCTAAAACCAGTCAGAGACCAGGTAGAAACCAGGCAGCACTGGCTGCAATAATCTCAGTCTCTCTTTACTTATCCGGCCACTGTCTCTTTAAAATCTCAGTCTATAATCTGTGACCTGCTCACCTTCTGTTCACCTTCTCTCAGACCCAGAAACCAGTCAGGAACCAGTCAGGAACCAGCCCCACACAGAGGAGTCAGTCAGTCCGCAGCAGGTCCAGCTCAGTCCCGTACAGTCCTCCGCCGCTTCCACCTTAAATCTTCTGCTTCAGTAATAATAAATGGGATTATTATTCCCCTCAGCAGCTCGCGGATCAGCCGGAACCGGATGACCCAGAACCAGTTCTTTAATTTATCGATCCAATTTTGACCACACGGTATTATTTCAGATTTACTGTGTAAAATTCCAAAACGTCTAGTAATAATCCGGAGACATTTCTTTTCCCGAATCGAAAATGAGAGAGAAAAAAATTACAAACTCTAAAAATGTGAAAATAAAAAAAGAAGATTTACACCGACGGCCGGACCGCGACCTTCAAAAACAATCCACGAAACACTTGAATGTGAGTCTGAAGAATCGCATGGGAACAGAGAGTCACGGAGGAGACGGCGGCCTGCTGAAAGACGGAGAGGACGGAATCACAACGGTCCCCCTTTCAGAGACACACCGAGCAGCGCGCAGCTTCAGACCCGGCGGCGGGCGGCGGGCGGGCGGCGGCGCAGTCTGTGCGGGAGCTGCTGCAGCTCCATCCGAGGAGCGAGAGAGAGAGAGAGCAAAACGTCCGAACGGACCTGAAGGCGTCCTCTCAGCTGTCAAATGTCCCGTTAGAGACGCCGCGAGGTATTTAAGGTCCTGCTGCTGCTGTCTGTCCGTCCGTCCGTCCGACCGGCGGCTTTATTAGGACAAGCGACTGCTGAGGGCGACGTCACACGCACGGTCACGCCCCTCCCCCTCTTCACGTCAGCCCCTCCTGTTTTCTTCTCAACATCTCTGACGTCACAGGGATCCCCCCCCATACACACTCACGCACGCACGTACGCAAACACACATTCTTGGTCCTGTATCCCTGTGGGGACATCTCATTCACATATTGCATGCAGCCCCCCCCCGCCCTTAACCTGACCATCACAGCTCTAGACCTTAACCCTGACCCTAATCAGAGTCTGAACCCGCAAAAAGACTCTGGAGTCCTCATCAGGTTAGTGTGCATTCCGATTCAAGTCCCCACCGGGACATAAAAAACAGGAAACACACACACACACACTCACGCTGTCGCCTCTCCGCCACTGCAGACGACCTACATTCATTCTCGGAGACTTCCTCCGACTTTAAACCGAGACTTCTCCTTAAAATATAAATGATTTATGTTATGAGGACTCCTGTTTCGTCCCCATAAGAAAGGCGAGTCCCCATAACATGTGATATACAAACACACTCGGTCAGACTCCTCTATCAGCTGTTCATGAGTAAAAGTCCCTGCAGTGTAATTTACATCAGCACCCTGAGTTCATTCACAGAACTAGAGGGAATCAATGGGCCTTTAAATGCATCACCAATCACCGAATATTCAAAGTGAATCAGCCTCAGGTTTGTTTCCAGATATGTGTTTTGTTTTTACACATCTTCACTTCGAGCATAAAAAACCTGAGAGGCACAACATTTCATTGTTTTTGTATTTTTCTGAATTTGACGTGTCTGTAAAAAAAATGTAAAATGCAAACAAACTTGGTGAATAAATGATGATGTATCTGAAGCATGAAGAGCTAAAAACATCAAATGTGAGGAGCAAAGAGGAGGCTGAAAGCTTCCTCACAATAACACATGAAAATAACAGAAAAGTCTGTATGGGGGTAAATCGCTGTCAATATTAATATAATTGCACACAGACCCACAAATATATCTTACAATTTGTAAACACAAAAAACGATCTACAAAAAGATTCAAAATCCACAAATGTAAAACACAATCTACAAATACATTCAAAATCCACAAACTCTTCATGACCCTCAAATATAAAACACCATCTACAAATAGATTAAAAATCCACAAACTCTTCATGATCCACAAATATAAAACACGATCTACAAATAGATTCAAAATCCACAAACTCTTCATTATCCACAAATATAAAATACAATCTACAAATACATTAAAAATCCACAAACTCTTCATGACCCTCAAATATAAAACACATTCTACAAATACATTAAAAATCCACAAACTCTTCATGACCCTCAAATATAAAACACATTCTACAAATAGATTCAAAATCCACAAACTCTTCATGACCCTCAAATATAAAACACCATCTACAAATACATTAAAAATCCAAAAACTTTTCATGACCCTCAAATATAAAACATGATCTACTAATAGATTCAAAATCCACAAACTCTTCATGACCCTCAAATATAAAACACCATCTACAAATACATTAAAAATCCAAAAAATTTTTATGACCCTCAAATATAAAACATGATCTACTAATAGATTCAAAATCCACAAACTCTTCATGATCCACAAATATAAAACACGATCTACAAAAAGATTCAAAATCCACAAACTCTTCATGATCCACAAATATAAAACACGATCTACAAATAGATTCAAAATCCACAAACTCTTCATTATCCACAAATATAAAATACAATCTACAAATACATTAAAAATCCACAAACTCTTCATGACCCTCAAATATAAAACACATTCTACAAATAGATTCAAAATCCACAAACTCTTCATGACCCTCAAATATAAAACACCATCTACAAATACATTAAAAATCCAAAAATTTTTTATGACCCTCAAATATAAAACATGATCTACTAATAGATTCAAAATCCACAAACTCTTCATGATCCACAAATATAAAACACAATCTACAAATACATTAAAAATCCACAAACTCTTCATGATCCACAAATATAAAACATGATCTACTAATAGATTCAAATCTTTCTGGACAGAGACCTCTGATGTTTTACCTGGAATCTGCTGTAGCCACTCTCTGTATTTTTCTGAATTTGACGTGTCTGTAAAAAAAATGTAAAATGCAAACAAACTTGGTGAATAAATGATGATGTATCTGAAGCATGAAGAGCTAAAACATCAAATGTGAGGAGCAAAGAGGAGGCTGAAAGCTTCCTCACAATAACACATGAAAATAACAGAAAAGTCTGTATGGGGGTAAATCGCTGTCAATATTAATATAATTGCACACAGACCCACAAATATATCTTACAATTGGTAAACACAAAAACGATCTACAAAAAGATTCAAAATCCACAAATGTAAAACACAATCTACAAATACATTAAAAATCCACAAACTCTTCATGACCCTCAAATATAAAACACCATCTACAAATAGATTCAAAATCCACAAACTCTTCATGATCCACAAATATAAAACACGATCTACAAATAGATTCAAAATCCACAAACTCTTCATTATCCACAAATATAAAAAAACGATCTACAAAAAGATTCAAAATCCACAAATGTAAAACACAATCTACAAATACATTAAAAATCCACAAACTCTTCATGACCCTCAAATATAAAACACCATCTACAAATAGATTCAAAATCCACAAACTCTTCATGATCCACAAATATAAAACACGATCTACAAATAGATTCAAAATCCACAAACTCTTCATGATCCACAAATATAAAATACAATCTACAAATACATTAAAAATCCACAAACTCTTCATGACCCTCAAATATAAAACACGATCTACAAAAAGATTCAAAATCCACAAACTCTTCATGATCCACAAATATAAAACACGATCTACAAATAGATTCAAAATCCACAAACTCTTCATTATCCACAAATATAAAATACAATCTACAAATACATTAAAAATCCACAAACTCTTCATGACCCTCAAATATAAAACACATTCTACAAATACATTAAAAATCCACAAACTCTTCATGATCCACAAATATAAAACATGATCTACTAATAGATTCAAATCTTTCTGGACAGAGACCTCTGATGTTTTACCTGGAATCTGCTGTAGCCACTCTCTGTATTTTTTCTGAATTTGACGTGTCTGTAAAAAAAATGTAAAATGCAAACAAACTTGGTGAATAAATGATGATGTATCTGAAGCATGAAGAGCTAAAACATCAAATGTGAGGAGCAAAGAGGAGGCTGAAAGCTTCCTCACAATAACACATGAAAATAACAGAAAAGTCTGTATGGGGTAAATCGCTGTCAATATTAATATAATTGCACACAGACCCACAAATATATCTTACAATTGGTAAACACAAAAAACGATCTACAAAAAGATTCAAAATCCACAAATGTAAAACACAATCTACAAATACATTAAAAATCCACAAACTCTTCATGACCCTCAAATATAAAACACCATCTACAAATAGATTCAAAATCCACAAACTCTTCATGATCCACAAATATAAAACACAATCTACAAATACATTAAAAATCCACAAACTCTTCATGATCCACAAATATAAAACATGATCTACTAATAGATTCAAATCTTTCTGGACAGAGACCTCTGATGTTTTACCTGGAATCTGCTGTAGCCACTCTCTGTATTTTTCTGAATTTGACGTGTCTGTAAAAAAATGTAAAATGCAAACAAACTTGGTGAATAAATGATGATGTATCTGAAGCATGAAGAGCTAAAAACATCAAATGTGAGGAGCAAAGAGGAGGCTGAAAGCTTCCTCACAATAACACATGAAAATAACAGAAAAGTCTGTATAGGGGTAAATCGCTGTCAATATTAATATAACTTGCACACAGACCCACAAATATATCTTACAATTTCGTAAACACAAAAACACGATCTACAAAAGATTCAAAATCCACAAATGTAAAACAACAATCTACAAATACATTAAAATCCACAAACTCTTCATGACCCTCAAATATAAAACACGATCTACAAATAGATTCAAAATCCACAAACTCTTCATGATCCACAAATGTAAAACACATTCTACAAATAGATTCAAAATCCACAAACTCTTCATGATCCACAAATATAAAACACAATCTACAAATACATTAAAAATCCACAAACTCTTCATGATCCACAAATATAAAACACAATCTACAAATACATTAAAAATCCACAAACTCTTCATGATCCACAAATATAAAACACAATCTACAAATACATTAAAAATCCACAAACTCTTCATGATCCACAAATATAAAACACAATCTACAAATAGATTCAAAATCCACAAACTCTTCATGATCCACAAATATAAAACACAATCTACTAATAGATTCAAAATCCACAAACTCTTCATGATCCACAAATATAAAACATGATTTACTAATAGATTCAAATCTTTCTGGACAGAGACCTCTGATGTTTTACCTGGAATCTGCTGTAGCCACTCTCTGTATTTTTCTGAATTTGACGTGTCTGTAAAAAAAATGTAAAATGCAAACAAACTTGGTGAATAAATGATGATGTATCTGAAGCATGAAGAGCTAAAAACATCAAATGTGAGGAGCAAAGAGGAGGCTGAAAGCTTCCTCACAATAACACATGAAAATAACAGAAAAGTCTGTATGGGGGTAAATCGCTGTCAATATTAATATAATTGCACACAGACCCACAAATATATCTTACAATTGGTAAACACAAAAAACGATCTACAAAAAGATTCAAAATCCACAAATGTAAAACACAATCTACAAATACATTAAAAATCCACAAACTCTTCATGACCCTCAAATATAAAACACCATCTACAAATAGATTCAAAATCCACAAACTCTTCATGATCCACAAATATAAAACACGATCTACAAATAGATTCAAAATCCACAAACTCTTCATTATCCACAAATATAAAAAAACGATCTATAAAAAGATTCAAAATCCACAAATGTAAAACACAATCTACAAATACATTAAAAATCCACAAACTCTTCATGACCCTCAAATATAAAACACCATCTACAAATACATTAAAAATCCAAAAACTTTTCATGACCCTCAAATATAAAACATGATCTACTAATAGATTCAAAATCCACAAACTCTTCATGATCCACAAATATAAAACACAATCTACAAATACATTAAAAATCCACAAACTCTTCATGATCCACAAATATAAAACATGATCTACTAATAGATTCAAATCTTTCTGGACAGAGACCTCTGATGTTTTACCTGGAATCTGCTGTAGCCACTCTCTGTATTTTTCTGAATTTGACGTGTCTGTAAAAAAAATGTAAAATGCAAACAAACTTGGTGAATAAATGATGATGTATCTGAAGCATGAAGAGCTAAAACATCAAATGTGAGGGAGCAAAGAGGAGGCTGAAAGCTTCCTCACAATAACACATGAAAATAACAGAAAAGTCTGTATGGGGGTAAATCGCTGTCAATATTAATATAACTGCACACAGACCCACAAATATATCTTACAATTTGTAAACACAAAAAACGATCTACAAAAAGATTCAAAATCCACAAATGTAAAACACAATCTACAAATACATTAAAAATCCACAAACTCTTCATGACCCTCAAATATAAAACACGATCTACAAATAGATTCAAAATCCACAAACTCTTCATGATCCACAAATATAAAACACATTCTACAAATAGATTCAAAATCCACAAACTCTTCATGATCCACAAATATAAAACACAATCTACAAATACATTAAAAATCCACAAACTCTTCATGATCCACAAATATAAAACACAATCTACAAATACATTAAAAATCCACAAACTCTTCATGATCCACAAATATAAAACACAATCTACAAATACATTAAAAATCCACAAACTCTTCATGATCCACAAATATAAAACACAATCTACAAATAGATTCAAAATCCACAAACTCTTCATGATCCACAAATATAAAACACATTCTACAAATAGATTCAAAATCCACAAACTCTTCATGATCCACAAATATAAAACATGATTTACTAATAGATTCAAATCTTTCTGGACAGAGACCTCTGATGTTTTACCTGGAATCTGCTGTAGCCACTCTCCCAGTTTGGGGGTCACGGCCCCCAGTTCTCCGATTACCACTGGCACCACTGTTGTTTTTATGTTCCACATCTTTTCTAGCTCTTCTTTCTGCCCTTGGTATTTCTCAAGCTTCTCGTGTTCCTTCTTCTTGATGTTGCTGTCACTTGGTGTTGCCACATCTATCACTACTGCCTTCTTCTGCTGTTTGTCGATCAACACGATGTCTGGTTGGTTAGCCATCACCAGTTTGTCAGTCTGGATCTTGAAGTCCCACAGGATCTTAGCTCGCTCATTCTCAACTACCTTAGGAGTTGTCTTCCATTTTGACCTTGGGACTTCCAGCCCATACTCGTGCCAGATGTTCCTGTACACTATGACAGCTACCTGGTTATGTGTCGGGTTAAAACGCGTTGTAACATGCAGTACTGAGATAGTAACGGTAGAATGTTATCTTAATGCGTTACATTCCTGCTTTAGTATACCTATTGTTAGTGTGCTTAGTTTGTGAGATGTATATTAGCCATCTTGGAGGTCGTTTATAGTAGATTTCCAACAGCAGAGGGCGCTATTAACAGGACTGTAAGCAATGATTTAGCCTCCCTCACTCTGACAAAGATCTCACTGTATTACCTGCTGCTTGTTGTGTTTAAATTTCATATTGGTGTTTTTGTTTGAGCTAAGTGTTTAAGCCTTTGGCATTAAGTTAAACTCAGTAATTTCTGTACTCATAAACATGCAGAATTTTAACTTAGGGGAATCATGTGTTAATAAAGTGCAGTGAACGAATACCTGGGTCCTGTCAAACGCTTTCTGTCCGACGCACCACAGCGAGTGTCCATCCTAAGAATCAGCTCTTACACTCCAACATCCTTCCTACGTTTCACTGCTGCAGAAACTTTGTTCCCAAACACTGCACCAGAAGAGACACAATCGAGGATTAACAGCTTTTATCTGCACGCTTTAATGAAGCTGGTCTCGCATTAAATTATGTTAGTCCAGGTGAAAGAGTCTCTCAGACGTCCAGAGCCATCATGTTCTCCAAGTGACTTAATAATGACAATCAATCATCCTGAAACTGACCCCTCAGAGGTGTGAAGCCGTTTTCCGAAGCAGATTTGACTTTGTGTCCCTGTAACTTGACGTTTTGGACATAATCAGAAACCCAGCACACACCTGCAGTACTTTTTACACATACCCAGCAGTGGAAGAAGTATTTTGATCCTTTACTGTAGTCGAAGTACTAATACCACACAGAGAAAATACTACACCACAAGTCCAGCATTCAAAGCCATAAATAAAACTATGAAAATATTATCAGGTTGGGTAGTTTAATCTGCAGCAATGCATCATGGTCCATGTGTCATACCTGGTAACCATAGCACCTATCAGTGGGTGAACATTGTGTCCTCAGATTTGAAAAATGGGCAGCGTGAGGACTTGAGCCACTTTGACAAGAACCAAACTGGGTCAGAACATGTCCAGGCCGGTCTGGGAAGGGGAAGCTGTGCACCGCAGACCGGGTCATGGACGACCAAGACTCAGAGAAGGCTGGCCTGTGCGGTCCGATACAACAGACGAGCTGCTGTCGGTCAAACCGCTGAATAAGTTGAATGCGGTTCTGATAGAAAGGGGTCAGAACACAGAGTGCAGCCACAGTGGAGTCCACAGAGACGGGCCAGGCTGGTTTTAATGTTATGACTGATGGGTGTACGCAGTCCTGACTGGGCAGGACGGATATTTAAAGTTTTGTCAGACACATGTAGTCACCTCTGAGATGTGGTGGAGTAAAAGCACAAAGCTGCATAAAAACACTGAGGTAAAGCACAAGTACTGCTATATAAATAAAGTTTGATTTGATTTCTTGATAGATTTGCGTTTTTATTCTATCCTGAGACCTAGAACCTCAAACAGGAGGGGAAACTATTAAAAGCAGCGTTAGCTTCTGTCTGGAACCAGTTACGGGCGTCTGACAAACACATTTTGAGTTGGATGGCTGTTTGATTAACTGCCTGAAAAGTGGGTAGATGCTTATAACACATAGTATATATTATAAAACACAGACTAATGCTGAAGCCTCAGCAGCTCCTTTGGTGTTAATTAAAAAGAATGAAACTGTGGTTCCGTTGAGTTACAACTGCTGATAATCTGCAACAGTCAGCAAACGCTTTTCTGAATAACTTCTGTTTCGTGTAACAGCCACGTAAAATCACTGCAGCCGTCCTCTCTCAGAAAATGACAACATTGGTTGATAGCTGAAAGGTATAAAACGACTGGATTTGACACTGTGAGCGACCTCTTCTGTTTGGAGGTGGTGGGTTCTAATAAGGTGACCTGCTGTTATTAGCGTTAGCTATGTTAGCATGAAGGTTTTATTTTTTGGAAGTAACACTACAGATACCAGCGTTGCAGCAGAACAGACTTTTACAGACGTTTGAAGAATCAGATTGTGTAATCTCAGAACTCCAGGATCAGATCTGAGTGATCCGGATTTGGAAATCCCACGTTGTCCTATCCAGGATCACGTAACCCCTCTTACTTTTGTGCCGTTTTTTCAAACCGACTCTGTCGACTGTCGAATCCAGACTTTTTTCAGGATCACCAAACCTGGATTTCCAGCTCTCTAAATGGGACCACAGATCACAACGTAGGCTGTTAGTGATGTGAAGACCAACAGGTGGAACAGCCAGCGGGGGGGTCGCTTTGATTTGAAGAGACAGAAAATGTACAATATAAGAACGGAAGCATGTCCTTCTATTTTCAGTTTCTTTAAACAGTCGGACCATCTGAGCCACAACACATCCCAGAAAAACAATAAATATACATTATTCACAGATACACTGTGGATATTTCAGCATGTGTTGTCCAACAGTTAAAAATCATTCAGACTTCAGAGAGCAGCTTTTAGTTTTTAAGAGGGGATCTCAGACTAAGGGACTGACTGGACGTTTCATCAGGGATGAACTTGTTAAGTAATACTTTACTGTTCACTGTTCAAACAAATCAAGTACAAACAATCGAGCTCCAACAACTTGAACCAACCTTTTGTCTTGGTAATCCGGAGGGCGATCAATAGCCCATAACAGAGAGTACTTGTACTCCTGTTGCACTCAATTCAATTCAATTCACTTTTATTTATATAGCGCCAAATCACAGCAACAGTTATCTCACAGCGCTTTTCATAAAGAGCAGGTCTAGACCGAACTCTGAAGTTATTTACAGAAGCCCAACAATTCCCACCAAGAGCAGCACTAGGCGACACAGGCAAGGAAAAACTTCCTTTAAGAGGCAGAAACCTCGAGCAGAACCATGGCTCAGGGTGGGGGCCATCTGCCTCGACCGGTTGGGGTGAGGGGGAGAGAGAGAGAGAGAGAGCAAGAGAAAGAGCAAGAGAGAGAGCAAGAGAGAGAGCAGAGGGAGGCAACATACACAGTATACACACAGAGGTACAGACAGTAAAGGTGATGGTGCTATAGACTGAATGAAAAATGGTACAGATATTTATAGTAATGTTAATGATAATAATAATAACAGTAATAATAGCAATAGGACTAGTAACAGCAGCTGCAACTGTAGCAGAGGGCGTCGAGCAGGAACACGGGGCAGCAGGAGACTCCCAACCACAGATCCAGACTCCACAGCTCCAGAGCCAGCAACACCTGCAGGAAGCGACAGGAGGAGGAAGCACACGACCACGGGAAAGGGAAGAAGTCGAGTTAGTAACATGCATTAATGGGATGAGGTTGCACTCAGAGAGAAAGAGAGAAGAACAGAAGAACGCTCTGGCTCCCATTCGACTTTTGGAGACTCTAGGAACCACAAGTAACCCTGCATTCTGGGAGCGCAGTGCTCTGGTGGGGTAGTAAGGTACTATGAGCTCTTTAAGATAAGATGGTGCCTGACCATTAAGAGCTTTGTATGTGAGAAGAAGGATTTTAAATTCTATTCTGGATTTTACAGGAAGCCAATGCAGAGAAGCTAAGACAGGAGAGATATGATCTCTTTACTGGTTCCTGTCAGAACACGTGCTGCAGCATTCTGGATCAGCTGAAGAGTCTTAATGGACTTTTTCGAAGAGCCTGATAATAAGGAATTGCAATAATCCAGTCTAGAAGTAACAAATGCATGGACTAGTTTTTCTGCATCATGTTTAGACAGGATGTTCCTGATTTCTGCAATATTACGTAGATGAAAAAAGGCGGTCCTTGAAAGGCTCTCAAACACAGCAAAGCACCGGTGGGCAAGGAAGAGTTTGCAGCAGTGAGGTGATACATTACTCTTTTTCCTGCTCTTGTTGTGCTATCACCTTGCACTCTACTGAGCATTCTACTAGATTCTGAAGGCCGGTTGAGCGAGCTCAAACAACTGGGTGTGTGTCTCGCCCACTGAAACCAACCTTTTGTCTCGGTAATCTGGAGGGTGATCTCAGCTGGGTGCAGTCAGTCTGAATGCACCACACCTGTTTGCAATTAGACTCACACTACTTTAACTGGAACCTATTACTGAAGCGCCTGCTTCTTGTGTGAAGACCTACCTGGGTAAAGACCAGCAAGTCTTCCTGTGCGAGTCCACCGAGCAAGGCCACCTACAAGAGCACCGTCTTTCCTTTTCGTAAGCACTTCTACTCACCTAAAGCTGTCGGCTACAACTACACTCAGGCCATCATGTGCTCCCATACTGTTCCTCTTGTCTCCAGTACACGCAAATAAGGCACTCCTCAAGCCGTTAAAACAGACACTGCCCACATCTGTTTACTTCTCTGTTGGATCATGGAACTGCCAGTCTGCAGTTAACAAAGCTGACTTTATCACTGCTTATGCTAACACATTGGCCCTCATTTATCATTCTTGCGTAGAAACGGGCGTATTTTTGTGCGTGAGATTATGCTTACACTGTTCTCAGCGCCTGATTTATGAAGCTGTGCGTACCTTTGAAATCCAGGTGTACGCACCACCTGGTGTTGGTAAATGCGGCGGCTGAAAACGTGCGTAATTTGAATGAAACGCCCTCAATTATTCAAGCTTCAGGAGGCTGCACCCAGGACTTCACGGCAGAGACTGACAGAATACGGCAAGAAATACATGGTTTGGAGCAGGAAGTCCACAAAACAAAATATTATGTTGTTTTTTTCAGATTTAAAAAAAAATAAAAATTAAATTTTAGTTTCACTACTAGAGCCCCTCCCCGGCATAAATGTTCAAAAATATTGTGCATTTTAATATTACGAGGTTTTTCATTTGGAAACAATTTAATACTTTTTTATCCGATGATTTAAACTGGACACATTTTTGACAAAATGTTCAATGCGCTTAAAACTGGACACGAGCGGTCAGATGAGCCATAAACAGTTCAGGTCCAGCCCGAGAGCCAGTGCTGGAATCAGGGGGACCGCCGCGCGCTGTCAACCTCGCTGGAGCGGACCAGTGCGCCAGAGGAGGATGCGCTCATCCCGGAGGAGCAGGGCTCGGGCCAAGAGCCTCTCGCTGAGCGTTTACTTTGATGAACGGAGGACATACGGACAGATACGGGTTGGTGTGCCCCCAGCGAGCAAAGCAAGCCTTCATAATGTTTTGTGGCTTTGGGAAACAGCTCTGCGCCGTCCTGGGACAATTACGCGCGGACACGGGTCTGGACGCGCACGGACTTGGATCTGACCATCCGCGGTGTAACTTTTCTTTTATGTTCAGAGTGAAACATTGTCCAAACACAATGATGAGCTGCACCACGTCTGTACCACCTGTTTGTGCAGCGCGTTCCGTTCAACCTAGAAGTTTTTGTCTGTTCCTAGAATTATAAACTGGCTCCTTGTGGAGCTCCAAGAGACAGATTTAGCACTAAAACGCCCATCAGAGTCCCAAATAAGCTCCAAATGAAAGAATGTTGCTCTGATAAAAAGCTGCTCCATCAGCTCCGGGACTGGGCTTTACGCACTGACCCAGGACTCACACATGAACAGAGATCAGCATGCCAGAGTCTGGGGACGCGGGGCCTTTAGCGGGGTGTCGGTGCTCGCTGTGCGGTCATAATATAAAGTTTATCTTATAATAAATGCAGGGCTTTGTGCGCGGCATGTCTGTGCCCGCCTCACCTAAAGGCCGTGGGGCTGTGTCCATTTCGGCAGCCAGTCTCAGTGCTTCAAGCCATCCGCTTATGCTCTTCGTTGTTTTAACATTTTTTGCTTGTAGCCTTTTCATTTGAAGGTCCATATTTTATTAAAAGCAAACCCAAATAAAAGGCACCAAAAGCTACGATAAAATAGTCCAAATACAAATCAAAGCATGTTCTGACTGCTCAATAGGCTGTATAAAGTCCGTGTTGCTCAAATATAAACACCCAAATTAATGTGTCAAACGTTGTTTCTGTTACAGTGGGTCATAATATATCATGTATTTTAGTTTGTCAGTGCGTTTTGTGCTGTTAGGAAATGATTTCTGCGCATTTCGGCTCTAACTCAAAACTTGCGTACATGTACACCACCTCCTGAGCTGGCGTAGGATTTGAGCGTGCCGTACGCCAACGTCCATATTGATAAATCTCAAAGTCACCGTGGTTTTGGGTGTACGCCAGGTGTACGCTGGAAATTTGGTGTACGCACTTTTGATAAATGAGGGCCATTATCTCTCGGGCTACTGGCTCTCACTGAGACCTGGATCAAACCAGAAAACACCGCTACCCCTGCTGCCTTCTCCACCAATTACTCTTTCACCCATACTGTCGGGGACACTGGGCTCTTAATTTCCAACAAATGGAAATTCACACAGCTGCTACCCCCGATTCAATATGCCTCCTTCGAATACCATGCTGTCTTGGTGTCCGCTCCGGTTAAGGTCTCTGTGATCGTCATATACCGTCCACCAGGACAAATGGGTAACTTTGTGGAGGAGCTAGACACACTGCTGTCTTCCATACCAGAGCATGACTGTCCCCTACTCGTCCTCGGTGACATGAACTAACCCGGGTTCTCAGCCCCCGACCCACAAAGCTGGCAAGGTGCTTGATCTTGTTCTTGTAATGAAATTGTGCCACAGAGTGCCTAACTGTCACACCTCTACATGTGTCTGACCACTATTTCATTCAGTTCACGGTATCCCTCCAGGAAAAGCCCATTGGTCCAACACCGTTGATCTCACACCGGCGCAACCTCCGCAACCTGTCTGCCGCTCACTTTGCCTCAGTGGTAGCTTCTGCCCTACCTTCCCTCGGCACTTTTCCTCACTCGAGGTCAATGATGCCACACAATCTCTGTGCTCTACACTAAGCTCGTGCCTAGATAGCCTGTGTCCTCTATCCACCAAGCCTGCTCGCCCAAACCAGTCCCACCCATGGCTAACAGATACCATCCGGGGGCTACGTACAGATTCAATTCAATTCAATTCAATTTTATTTATATAGCGCCAAATCACAACAACAGTTATCTCACAGCGCTTTTCATAAAGAGCAGGTCTAGACCGTACTCTGAAGTTATTTACAGAAGCCCAACAATTCCCACCAAGAGCAAGCACTAGGCTTACAGAGGCAAGGAAAACTTCCTTTAAGAGGCAGAAACCCTCGAGCAGAACCATGGCTCAGGGTGGGCGGCCATCTGCCTCGACCGGTTGGGGTGAGGGGAGAGAGAGAGAGAGAGAGCAAGAGAGAGAGAGAGCAGGAGAGAGAGCAGAGGGAGGCAACCTACACAGTATACACATAGAGGTACAGACAATAAAGGTAATGGTGCTATAGACTGAATGAAAAATGGTACAGATATTTGTAGTAATGTTTAGTGATATTAATTATAACAGTAATAATAGCAATAGGACTAGTAATAGCAGTTGCAACTGCAGCAGAGGGCGCCGAAAGCAGGAACACGGGGCAGCAGGAGACTCCCAACAACAGGTCCAGACTCCACAGCTCCAGAGCCAGCAACACCCGCAGGAAGTGAGGGGGAGGGGAGGACAGGAGGGGGAAGCACACGCACCACGGGAGAGGGAGAAAAATCGAGTTAGTAACATGCATTAATGGGATGAGGTTGCACTCAGAGAGAAAGAGAGAAGAGGAGAGAGGAGCTCAGTGCATCATGGGAAATCCCCGGCAGTCTAGCCTATAGCAGCATAACTAAGGGATGGTTCAGGACTCACCCGAGCCAGCCCTAACTATAAGCTTTATCAAAAGGAAAGTCTTAAGCCTACTCTTAAATGTAGAGACGGTGTCTGCCTCCTAACCCAAACTGGAACCTGGTTCCACAGGAGAGGAGCCTGATAACTGAACGCCTGGCTCCCATTCTACTTTTGGAGACTCTAGGAACCACAAGTAATCCTGCATTCTGGGAGCGCAGTGCTCTGGTGGGTAGTAAGGTACTATGAGCTCTTTAAGATAAGATGGTGCCTGACCATTAAGTGCTTTGTATGTGAGAAGAAGGATTTTAAAATCTATTCTGGATTTTACAGGAAGCCAATGCAGAGAAGCTAAGACAGGAGAGATATGATCTCTTTACTGGTTCCTGTCAAAGGAACCAGTAAAAGAGTAGATCTCAGAGCTGCTGAAAGAAAATGGCGAAAAACCAAAGACCCTACTGACCTTAAGGGCTACCAATTACTCCTATCCTCCTTCTTCGACAAGCATCAGTGCTGCCAAAACTACGCTCTATAACAACAGAATTAGCAGTGCCACTGACTCTAGGAAATTATTTTCCACCTTTAAAGCTCTTTTAAATCCGCCTCCCCCTCCACCACCCACAAACGTGTCTGCTGATACCTTTGCTGCCTTCTTCACAGGCAAAGTGGAGGCTATAACTAGCCAATTCTCTGAAACATTCACACTCAACCAATGTAGCAGTCCTACTACATCTTTTCCTCTGCCCTCCCAGGTCAGTGGTTCTTCACTCTCCTCGTTCACTCCTCTCTCAGAGAGTGAAGTATCAGAACTCTTGACTCGTGAGTCAGTCCAACTACATGCCCACTGGACTCAATTCCCACAAATCTCCTCCAAGCCATATCTCCTACTGTGGTCCCGGCAATCACTCACGTGATAAACACGTCTCTGGCTTCTGGAACCTTCCCGACCACCTTCAAAAGGGCTCAGGTTACACCCTTGCTCAAAAAGTCCTCACTTGACCCTACTCAAGTTGAGAAATATCGACCAGTGTCTCTTCTACCATTTTTATCCAAAACTCTTGAACGAGCGGTTTTCAAGCAGGTCTCAGAATACCTCTCACTGAATGACTTCCTAGATCCATATCAGTCTGGCTTTAAGAGTGCCCACTCTACTGAAACGACTCTTCTGTCTGTAACAGAAGCCCTGAGGTCAGCTAAAGCTGCAGCCCAATCCTCGGTTCTTATCCTGCTAGACCTATCAGCTGCCTTTGACACAGTCAACCACAGGATCCTGCTATCCACGCTCTCAGCAATGGGCATCTCGAGTAAAGCACTCCTGTGGTTCGAATCCTACCTTTCTGGGCGCTCCTGTCTTGTGGCAAGGACAATTATCCTCCTCCCACTGCCTCTCCACAGGCGTGCCCCAAGGCTCAGTGCTAGGGCCCCTTCTTCTCAATTTACACCACCTCACTAGGGCTGTCATCATTTGCTCACACGGCTTCTTCTTACCACTGCTACGCCAGACGCATACACAACTCTATCTATCCTTCCCGCCAGACGCATCCCACTGTCTCGGGCAGCTGATTACAGACTGTCCTCGGACATATCTACATGGATGAAGGCTCGCCACCTTCAACTAAACCTCTCCAAGACTGAACTCTTGGTCAATCTAGCCAAGCAATCTATTCACCATAACATCAAACTACAAATTGACTCCTCAACCATCACTCAAACCAAGGTGGTGAGAAACTTGGGTGTCTTGATTGATGATCAGCTGTCCTTTTCAGACCATGTCGCTGCTGTCTCTAAGTCATGCCGCTTTGCTCTATACAACATAAGGAAAATCAGGCCCTACCTCACTCAGTATGCCCCCCAGCTTCTGGTACAGGCCATGGTTATCTCTCGCCTCCGACTATTGCAATGCCCTCCTAGCAGGTCTTCCAGCTTGTGCCGTGAAACCCTTACAAATGGTCCAGAACGCAGCAGGTTTTTGATCAGCCCAAAAGGACTCATGTCACTCCATTACTCAGTGACCTCCACTGGCTCCCCGGGGCCTCCAGAATCAGATTCAAGTCACTAATGCTGCATCCAGAGTGACCACCGGGTCTGCACCATCTCCCCAAACTCCATAATACAAACCTACGTTCTTTCTGGGCCGCTGCGCTCCTCCAACGAACGACGCCTGGCTCTGCCAGCCCTTCACACAAAGCGACCTCAGTTCCTGTTCTCATCTGTGACACCACGATGGTGGAACGAGCTACCGCACGCCATCAGAGCAGGAGTGTCCCTCTCTGACTTCAAGGAGCTCCTGAAAACTCATCTCTTCCGAGAACACTTCCTCTTATAACACCTCTAACTAACTAACCTCTAACATGCACTTCCTGTGCTCTTCTTCTTCTATCCCTCCAATTATCTTGTATCGACTGCACTTTTTGTTCTGATTGCACTTTTTGTTAACTCTTACTTCCCCCAGGTATTTACCCATTGATGTGATCTGTACTATGAGCTCTTACTACTATGTGTTGTCAGTTGTAGATCTGTATTTGATGCTCTGTTGATGCTTTTAAGTTGTTCCTCAAATGTAAGTCGCTTTGGATAAAAGCCAAATGAGTAAATGTAAAATATAAATAAATATGTATACAGTAGACTCCTACAGAATAAAATGTTATTGGACATTTTGTTCTGAATCCAGCCTTCTGCTGGGATCAGGATGATCCTGATGTTTTGGTTCAAAGGAGATCCCAAATGTACTAAAAAGTTTTAAACAACACAAACTGAAGGTTTGATCCAGATCACAACCAGGACTGGATCAGGTGATCTGATCTGATTTCAGAATCCTTTTTTCCCTTTTGAACGACTCATTTTCAACATTTGATCCAATCCGACAGCCGATTATTATTTTATGACTCGTTTCTTCTCTGATTTTGATGAATGTAGCAAAACACAAAGACAAAGTCCTTCAGCTCTTCAGCTCGAGGAGCTGACCCCGTGACCTCTGACCCCTGTGGGTCAGGAGGGGAGGACTGACAGGGACAGGTCAGAGGAGGAGTCCCTGTGAGGAGGTTGAAACTGAAGCATGTGTCAACCCGACCTCCTCCCCCAGAGAAGTGACTGGTGACATCAGCGGGAGGTTAAACTCTGCAGACACACTTTAAAACATGGAGGAGGATTTAGACACCGTCACCGCAGCTCCTTTGGTCTATGGACGTGACAGAAAGCAGCAAACAGCTGATGGGAATATATTCTCGTGTTCACGACTGTTTGACCGCTGAGTCGTCATGTGAGCGACTCATCAGGATGTTTGGCTCTGTAACGCCCTTTACAGTCCCTTCAGTGACTTTCAAAATAAAACTGCTGGTTAAGTGAAAAGGTGCATTTTGGTTAGACACTACCTGGTGGTTTAGGTTAAAATAACTACGTTACTTAAGTGACTTCAGTTACATCAGTAACATAAAAACAATCAGTGTTGATGTGAGAAAATGAACAGCAGTCTCCTGGGTGAAAGTCCACTTTCTGACCCGCTCGTCCCCTCAGCCACCTCCTTACTGACTCCACATTTATGTCCACACCAGAGATGTTTTAGAGACGCCACTTAAAGAGAACAGAACTCGCCAAAGATGGGGGCTGTGTGCACAGGTCCCGCCCCCTCCTGCTAGAAAGCCAATCGGCAAACACGTTCAGCCAATCGTGTGGCTCCACTGACGTCAGTTTTGGACGTCGAGGCGGCAGCGAGGAGCAGGTGTGCGACCGGATCAGGTCTCGACATCTGTTACTGCGTTAGAGGCAGGTGTGACCTGCAGTACTGCAGGACTGTGTCCAGAACCTCAGTTAGCTTAGCATCATTCCAAGGAGGAGTGGGAGGAGCTCATGGCGTCCCGCCCCCGGCGCTCTGCGTAGAGCCGTAAGTGAAGGCGGTGTGGTGAAAGCTCGTGCACGTGTAGCAGAGGGAAACTCTTTTTAAACCTTATTCTGGGACAAAGTCCTCAGACTGGTTCAGGTCTTCCTGCTGATTCATGCCGGTTTTATGGGGACCAGAGAAAGAGCCCGCTCATTCAGAGAGAGACCTGATCCTGGTAGTCCCAGATACCTGAGGCCTTACCAAGATGGCTGTCGAGGGCGGGGCTCGCCTAGAGAAGGACTTTGAGTCCGCCTACTTTTAGTGTCCATGTGTGTCACAAGCATGTTTGGTTTAGATCCTTCAGGGCTTTCACCAAGATGTAAGAAGTCAGTACGAGAAAGACCCCGTCCTGCTGGGACGGATTCAAACAGGAACTCTAAGCTGCTCCACAGGTTCCGCCTCCAGCTGAAACACGCCGTCGACACAAACTGTTCACAGACGCCGAAGCTCTGAATTACAAATGTTCCTCTCACATCCACACTGACTTCCTGTTTACGTTCTCACCTCTTCACCTTAAAAGGAAATAAATTTGTCATAAATTCTGTTTTTTATTCTTGTTAATGTCTCAGTAATTCAAACTGACATAAATAAAGCGTTTGTTTATTGCATTTATAAATCAATCGAAACACAACAGATTCTATCAGCAGCTCATTTAATCTGTTTGTGTTTTATTGTTTTTTTATTGCATTTTATTTTGTAGTGTTTAAATAGGATAATGTTGGTCCTGGACTGAAGACTGTGTGTCAGCAGGTTGTGTGTGGGGAGAGCAGCCTCTGGTGGCTGAACTGAGTTCTACAACATCAAACACGTCCTCCCTTGTTTCCTGCTGCTTGTGCAGATAAAAACAAACTCACGATCCTGTAAAGCCTTTTCCCACCTGGTCTTTGGTCCTGAACACAGGAGAGTAAAGGTGAGGCGTGGGGACGGAGCGGGAAACATGGACGTCAGTACAATCGTGAAAATGTACTTTAAAAAGTCCTGGAAGTGAAATGTTGAAGCTGAGCTGAAATGTTCAGACTGCAGCTGATGATTCTTTTCATTCATTTCATCCATCTGCTGATTATTTCCTCCATCGATCTGCTGGTCGTTTGGTTTGTAAACACTCTGCAGTCTCCTTCACAACTGGTGGTCCAGAGATCAACGTTACCGACACACATCACAGGTGCCTTCCCCTTCCAGCCCAAAGTTAGTTCCCATCTCCCACAGAAACTCTGCTCTGAACTGAAAACAGCTCGTTTATAGTCCGGCCGCTTCCCTTTCATCCCTGTGACGTCACAGGGATGAAAGCTAACGCTTCGGCGGCGGCGCTCCGACACGCCCTCAGAAACAGCGAGCTGCAGCACACAGCTCTCCTCTCCTTCCAAACACTAGCTACCCTCCAGGCGGTCAGTGGACATAAAGTTGTTACTGTGATGTAGAGACAGAGCTCGGTTAAAACTTTATGGATGAAAGATCCTTTTGTTACAGATTAATAACTCACCGCTCTGAAACTCTTGCTCCAGTCCATGTTGCCAAGCTGGTCGGCAACACGTGCAGCTGAACCCGAGCTGTTTACCGGCTTCTCATGACCCGCCCTACTCTGCTTCTGATTGGCTAGTAGTCCTTAACTAGGAACTGAGCGTGTGCAGCTCCCAACAAAGATCATTTAGAGACAAGATGTATCACTCCATAGCTAAAACGAAGCCTTCAGCACAGGGTGAAAAGAGGAGCTGCAGGAAAATTCAAGTCACTAATGCTGCATACAGAGTGACCACCGGGTCTGCACCCATCTACCTAAACTCCATTATACAAACCTACGTTCCTTCTCGGCCTCTACGGCTCCTCCAGCGAGCGGCCTGGCTCTGCCAGCCCTTCACACAAAGCGATCCCAGTCCCTGTTCTCATCTGTGACACCACGATGGTGGAACGAGCTACCGCACGCCATCAGAGCAGGAGTGTCCCTCTCTGACTTCAAGGAGCTCCTGAAAACTCATCTCTTCCGAGAACACTTCCTCTTATAACACCTCTAACTAACTAACCTCTAACATGCACTTCCTGTGCTCTTCTTCTTCTATCCCTACAATCATCTTGTATTGACTGCACTTTTTGTTCTGATTGCACTTTCTGTTAACTCTTCCTTCCCTAGGTATTTACCCATTGATGTGATCTGTACTATGAGCTCTTACTAGGATTTATTGTCAGTTGTTAGATCTGTATTTGATGCTCTGTTGATACTTGTAAGTTGTTCCTCAAATGTAAGTCGCTTTGGATAAAAGCGTCTGCCAAATGAGTAAATGTAAATGAAATGAATGAATGAAATGTGCAGTCTGACAGAAATATAACCATGTGAACCTGTTCAGGTACGACCTCTGAATAAGATGAGGAGCCTGAACATGAGCAGAACATGAGCTCATTAAGACAAACTAAGTCAAATCAGAAGTGACGACAGACTGACATGGTGAAGCTGAAGAATTCAAACAGCTGTGCAGGATCACAGCATCCATTCCAGGTGTCTCCAGGTCGGTTCCAGGTGAGTGTCTCCGAGACTTTACAGGTTTGTTCTGCTTTGACATGAAAGATGTATGAATCTTATTAAAGGTTTGTGTAATGGCAGTTTTTTCCTCGCTTTAGCTTTAGCTTTGTTTTCCAATCTCTGCCATCATGCACAGGTAGGAATGAAGTTTTTACGCAGACAGACAAGATGATTTTCCAGAGAGATTATTGCAGTTGAGGTTTGAAGTTTATTGCAATAGTAAATGGTACAAACAGATGAACATACCGGTTGATTTCTTATCTTGTTTCCTTTTGTTAGCTGCTCTGTGGTCTGGTGAGAACTGTTTGTGCTCCCCCTACCTGTGCCTGCCACTTCCTGTCACCTATGTCCTTTATATACAACCATGTGCATCTAATCACTGCCAGCTAGAGTCCAAACCTCTAATATGAATATATCCAAACAAAATACAATATCATGCCAACCATAAACATAAATGGCTCCTACAGTTTGTTAAACTAAATAACTGAACGTCTCTGAAAAGAATGAACAGGTTCAAAATGAGTTTCCCGTCATCAGGAAGCTTCAACCCTCTGAACAAAGTTTATTTTCTGAACATAAAGAGTCGACCTGCTCTGAGTGCAGTGAGATGACTTCTGGAATGAACGGACGCTTTTAAAATAAAACGGGGGATGAAAAACACACCTGGGATCGTGTCACAAACGGGCTCAGGGTGTCTGACAAAGACGGAGTCCATTACAGCCCATGGCTCCAGGTGAGAGCAATCAGCTGACCACCCTCAATCAGAACTGATGCAAAGGTAAGAAAAAAACTCTGACTCACCTTACAGATCAGAAGCCACGCCCACCTCGCCATCACCCTCTTTCTGGGAAAACGCACACACTTCCTCCTCTATGAGGTCACGCACGCTTCCTGTCGCCTTGTCTGTCGAGATGTTTCAGAATCACACGTGAAGCCACAGGTGAGCCCACCTGCTCCAATCACAAGTGAGGATGACCTGTGGGGTCGAATCAGAGTGACTGAAGAGCGAATGACTGGAAATGAGACGATGAATGAGTCGTCCCGTCTCTGGGTAACGTTATCAAGCATCGGTTCTGCCACGAGTCTCCACGGAGTTTAGTTTCTTTGGAGGATGAAATGAGCTTCTGACGGAGCCTCGCTCAGCGTCTCCAACCTGTTAGCCTCCTTCTGTCCTGGTGGATGTGGTCCTGGTGTTGGCACGCCCCCCCTCCTTGGTCTCTGACCTGCCGTCACCTATTTGGGTCCGGAACAAACACCTGTACCCAGAATGCACTTTATGAATCAACACACCGTGGAAAGACTGATGCACACCAACCAAACTGGAATCAAATGTTTCTCCTAAAGGTGATCCAGATTCACTATTTCATCTGTTTTCACCATCACCAATTTCAAACTGCTTCGGCTCGACTGAAATCAGATCTGAATTCCCTTTCCTTCACGCCCGGGTCTGAAGATGTGAGCGTCACGGCGCCACCGTGAGGTGACTTCATGTGTCCTCACCTGTCCTGGTGTCTGCAGGTGTTTTTCAGGAACATGAAGACGGGCATCGTAAAGTTTTAATAAGCTGAAACTGATTGATGGACTTTGTCCCGCAGATGCACCAAGACGTCAAACATTAATGCAGCACTGAACAGACACAGCGGCGGGTTTCTGACTGAACACACGTCCAGCTGGAGGCTCCGGTACACACAGGTGAGTGAACACACCTGAGACACCTTCCAGCCGGGTGGGAGAACGTTCAGAACGTTGAAGTGACTGATGGGTCAAAGTGTAAAGCTGATTTCTGCCTCAGATATTTCATGGTCGGGCTCTCTGTAAACATCATCCACCCTGAAACCGTCTGAGGAAACCTAAAAAAAAAAAAGCAGAGTGGGATTAATTTTCTGTTACAGTTGAATTGAACCAGTTTAGTTTCTCCGATTTTAACCTTTCAATTATCAGGAGATTATCAGTCCAAACAGCAGGAAGTTAAACTGAAAGAGTCTGACACTGATTTTACAACCAGTTTAAAATCCCGATAAGACTTCCTGCTGACATCAGCTGCTCGAACTGACCTCACAGGATTATAGTGGTTGGATTAAACTCTGATTTATTAAATTTTACCTGTAAATTGGGTTTTAAAGCAGATCCAAAGATTCCTGATCCTTAAATCCAGTCCGACCTTTGATCCGGACAAAAGGGTTTATCTAAACTGAAGGCCGGGATCCGAAACTGGGGATCATTTGGTTTCCTCCTCCTCTTATCCAAGATGTTCCTGTGATTTTAACACATTCTGATCATTTATCCCAACCTGCCTCGTTAAATTAGTCTTCACACTCGAGTAAAATTACATTTCCCCTGCTGCTATTTGCTGGTTTGATTTTATCCCCAACATTTATGTACAGTATCTCCCAAAGTGAGTCCACCCCTCGTGTTAAATATCTGATTCTATCTTTTCATGTTTCAACAGTGAAGAAATGAGTCTTTGCTCCAGTGTAAAGTAGTGAGCATACAGCTCGTATAACAGTGTAAAGTAGTGAGCGTGCAGCTCGTATAAGGGCGTAAAGTAGTGAGCGTGCAGCTCGTATAACGGCGTAAAGTAGTGAGCGTGCAGCTCGTATAAGGGCGTAAAGTAGTGAGCGTACAGCTTGTATAACGGCGTAAAGTAGTGAGCGTACAGCTTGTATAACGGCATAAAGTAGCGAGCGTGCAGCTTGTGTAATAGTATAAAGTAGTGAGCGTGCAGCTCGTATAACGGCGTAAAGTAGTGAGCGTATAGCTTGTATAACGGCGTAAAGTAGCGAGCGTGCAGCTTGTGTAATAGTGTAAAGTAGTGAGCATACAGCTCGTATAACAGCGTAAAGTAGTGAGCGTGCAGCTCGCATAACAGCGTAAAGTAGCGTGCGTGCAGCTTGTATAACGGCGTAAAGTAGTGAGCGTGCAGCTCGTATAACGGCGTAAAGTAGTGAGCATGCAGCTTGTGTAATAGTGTAAAGTAGTGAGCATACAGCTCGTATAACGGCGTAAAGTAGTGAGCGTGCAGCTCGTATAACGGCGTAAAGTAGTGAGCATGCAGCTTGTGTAATAGTGTAAAGTAGTGAGCGTGCAGCTCGTATAACGGCGTAAAGTAGCGAGCGTGCAGCTCGTATAACGGCGTAAAGTAGTGAGCGTACAGCTCGTATAACGGCGTAAAGTAGTGAGCGTGCAGCTCGTATAACGGCGTAAAGTAGTGAGCGTGCAGCTCTTATAACGCCGTAAAGTAGTGAGCGTGCAGCTTGTCTAACAGTGTAAAGTAGTGAGCATACAGCTCGCATAACAGTGTAAAGTAGTGAGCGTGCAGCTCATATAACGGCGTAAAGTAGTGAGCGTGCAGCTTATGTAATAGTGTAAAGTAGTGAGCATACAGCTCGTATAACAGCGTAAAGTAATGAGCGTGCAGCTCGCATAACGGCGTAAAGTAGCGAGCGTACAGCTCGCATAACGGCGTAAAGTAGTGAGCGTGCAGCTCGTATAACGCCGTAAACTAGTGAGCGTGCAGCTCGTATAACGCCGTAAAGTAGTGAGCGTGCAGCTTATGTAATAGTGTAAAGTAGTGAGCATACAGCTCGTATAACAGTGTAAAGTAGTGAGCATACAGCTCGTATAACAGCGTAAAGTAATGAGTGTGCAGCTCGCATAACGGCGTAAAGTAGCAAGCGTACAGCTCGTATAACAGTGTAAAGTAGTGAGCGTGCAGCTCATATAACGGCGTAAAGTAGTGAGCGTGCAGCTCGCATAACGGCGTAAAGTAGTGAGCGTACAGCTCGTATAACGCCATAAAGTAGTGAGCGTACAGCTCGTATAACGGCGTAAAGTAGTGAGCGTGCAGCCTGTATAACGGCGTAAAGCAGTGAGCGTACAGCTCGTATAACGGCGTAAAGTAGTGAGCGTGCAGCCTGTATAACGGCGTAAAGTAGTGAGCGTACAGCTTGTATAACAGCGTAAAGTAGTGAGCGTGCAGCTCGTATAACGGCGTAAAGTAGTGAGCGTGCAGCCTGTATAACGGCGTAAAGTAGTGAGCGTACAGCTTGTATAACAGCGTAAAGTAGTGAGCGTGCAGCTCGTATAACGGCGTAAAGTAGCGAGCATGCAGCTTGTGTAATAGTGTAAAGTAGTGAGCGTGCAGCTTGTATAACGGCATAAAGTAGTGAGCGTGCAGCTTGTATAACAGTGTAAAGTAGTGAGCGTGCAGCTTGTATAACGGCGTAAAGTAGTGAGCGTGCAGCTCGTGTAATACGGTGTAAAGTAGTGAGCGTACAGCTCGTATAACGGCATAAAGTAGTGAGCGTGCAGCTTGTGTAATAGTGTAAAGTAGTGAGCGTGCAGCTCGTATAACGGCATAAAGTAGCGAGCATGCAGCTTGTGTAACGGTGTAAAGTAGTGAGCGTGCAGCTTGTATAACGGCGTAAAGTAGTGAGCGTGCAGCTTGTGTAATAGTGTAAAGTAGTGAGCGTGCAGCTCGTATAACAGTGTAAAGTAGTGAGCGTGCAGCTCGTATAACAGTGTAAAGTAGTGAGCGTGCAGCTCGCATAACGGCGTAAAGTAGCGCGCGTGCAGCTCGTATAACAGTGTAAAGTAGCGAGCGTGCAGCTCGTATAACGGCGTAAAGTAGCGAGCATGCAGCTTGTATAACGGCGTAAAGTAGTGAGCGTGCAGCTTCTGTAATAGTGTAAATCTGCTGTCCCCTCAAAATAACACATCACACAGCCATTAATGTCTAAACCGCTGGCAACAAAACTGAGGACACCCCTAAGAGAAAATGCCCACAATGGGCCCAACGCCGTAGGTATCAACGCCAAGTCTCCTCAGGAGTATAAATCCAGCGCCCCTTCTCTGCTCCTGATTGGCTCTCACCTTCTTCCACCAGTCAGTTTTGAGGAAAAACCTGCACAGATAGAGATGCAGCCGATAAAAACTTGATTTTTGGTTGCACTCTGGAGCTCTGTGTTTTTTTGACATGTTGTTCCAGTAACGTTGATGATTCTAAGGCTGTGTTCCAAACGGGCTAAACTGCTGCCTCAGCGGTTGATAAACAGGACAGCGAGGCATCGAGTGCTGTTCCAAACGGCTCCAACGATCTCTTCTTGTCTCGTGAGATGCCTTCAAGCTCCCCCATAACGGCCGGTTCTGAACGCAGCATCGACGCTGCCTATTACCTGTAAACCAGCGCGCCTCTGAAAAATTGCCAAGATAGATAGATAGATAGATAGATAGATGTTTATTGATCCCAAAAAGAATGGGAAATTACAGTGTTACAGCAGCACAGGTTCCTCAGTCACACAATACCAAAAAAAAATTAAAAATAAATAAGATACTAGGAAAAAGAAATATACATACATACAATATACATGAAATAATAATAGGAATAAAATAAAATAGAAGAACAGATATCAGACAAACAGATGCCAGACAAACAAGCCGAATATGTGCACAAACATACGTTAAAAGTTTTTAGTAGTTTTCTCGCTTTGTATCATATCAGCCTCCGACTGAAACCAACAAAGTTTGTTCAGTTTGATTTCTGAGGCGTCTGTTAGCTGTTTGGCTTTTCAATAGCTAGTTAGCTGATGCTAAGACTAGCGTCTCTCCTGACAGCCAGAAGAGACGCAAGACGGCGTGCTGACGTCACACGTTACTGCACTAGAAGGCAGTATGACGCCGATGTAAACAGAGATGCCTTCACTTGAAAGCGATGCCTGCTGAGGCAGCTGCTTTCAGATTCGAACACAGCCGTAGAGTCGACCTTCGTATAAAGACAGTGTTGTTAATGGTTCTCTTCTGCTGTCAGGGTGTCACGATGGCGAGTTCTCTGCTGACTAAAGACCAGCTTCTGTGCTCCATCTGTCTGGATGTCTTCACTCTTCCAGTCACATTACCATGTGGACACAACTTCTGCAGAAAATGCATCTCACAGCTCTGGGATGTTAACGTCCTGTGTCACTGCCCGATGTGTAAAGAGAAATTTGATCCGAGACCTAATCTGCAGACCAACTTCATCATCTCTGATATGGCGGTTCGTTTCAGACAATCAGCGGTGAGTAAAGCGAGTTCAGCCACTCAAAAGTGAAGGTAAAGGTAAAGATGCTTTATTGACACATACAGGTAGCGAAATTCATTCTCTGCATTTAATTCATTTCTCAAAGGGAGCAGCGGGCAGCCCCTGTGCAGCGCCCAGGGACCAAGTCCAGATCTATGCTAATGTCCGGTCAATGGCACTGACTGAAGAACTAAACATGTCTCTGATTGCGAGGGACACCGGAGCAGCAAGAGGAAACCCACGCAGACACGGGGAGACCATGCAAACTCCATACAGAAAGGCCGGGACGACGGGGGTTTTGAACGTGGGACCTCCTTGCTTTGAGGCCACAGGGCGATCCACCGGACCGCCGTGCCCCCCAAAGCCTCAAGTTGCCAAACCAGAAGATGTTTCCTGTGATGAATGCAGTGGAATCAAACTGAAAGCCCTGAAGTCCTGCCTGGTGTGTCTGACGTCCTACTGTGAGACTCACCTGAAGCCTCATCTGACCTCGTCAGGCCTGAAAAGACACCAGCTGATGGACCCGGTGAAAAACCTGGAAGGCAGGATGTGTGCGAAGCACGACAAACCGCTGGAGCTGTTCTGCAGGACGGACCGCACGAGTCTCTGCATGCTCTGCACGGTTTTAGACCACAAGTCCCACATGCTTGTTTCTCTGGAAGAAGAGCATGGAACGAGGAAGGCCATGCTGGGGAAGACCGAAGGCAAAATGTCCCAGATGATCCAGGACAGGCGGCAGAAGATTCAGGAGGTGAGACTCTCAGCAACGCTTAACAGAGAAGCTGCAGACAGAGGGATGGCAGGCGGGGTTCAGGTCTTCACTGATCTGATGCAGTTCCTTGAAGGAGGTCTCAGCGAACTCATCGAGACGATTGAAGAGAAGCTGGCAGCAACGGAGCGACAGGCTGGAGGCGTCATCACAGAGCTCGAACAGGAAATCAATGCGCTGACAAAGAGACGCACTGAAGTGGAGCAGCTCTCACGCTCAGACGACCACTTTCATGTTATCCAAGGTTTCTCGGCCCTGAACACTGCTCCACCCACGAAGGACTGGACCGACGTCAGTGTCCGTCAGCCGTTATATGAGGAGCTGGTGAGGAGAGCTGTGGTGGGAGCCGTGGACAGGCTGCAGGAGACGTTCAGAAAAGAGAAGAAGAAGCTGCTCGAGGCTGAGCTGAAGAGGGTCCAGGAGTACGAAGTGGAAGTGACTCTGGATCCTCAAACAGCAAGTCCCTGGCTCATTCTATCCGGCGACGGCAAACAAGTCAGTCTTGGAGACATGAAGAAGACTTTCCCAGACAAGCCCGAGAGATTCTACCCGGGCGGGGGAGTCTTAGGAAAGCAGAGTTTCTCCTCAGGAAGATTTTACTATGAGGTCCGGGTGAAGGAGAAGACGAAGTGGGACTTGGGTGTGGTCAAAGAGTCCATCAACAGGAAGGGGAAGATCACCAAGTGCCATGCCAGCGGGTTCTGGATCCTGAGCGTGAGGAAGGGAAAAGAGTACAAAGCTCGTGGCGGCCACGACGTTCACCTCAGTCTGACGTGGCGTCCTCAGAGGGTCGGGGTGTTTGTGGACTACGAGGAGGGTCAGGTCTCCTTCTATGATGCCGATGCTGCAGATCTGATCTTCTCCTTTACTGACTGCCGCTTCACTGAGAGACTCTACCCGTTCTTCAGGCCCGGCCACGCTGGAGTAGACTCCGCCCCTCTGATTATCTCTCCTGTCAATCACACTGATTAGATCAGATCGTTCAGTGTCTCTTCAGCTTTATCTTCCTTTCTTCTGACTTTTGTCCCCTTTTGTCACTCTCTGATCAGCTGATGTGTGCTGCACATGATTCATATGATCTGTCACCACTAGGGACGGGTACCGCTACTCGGTACCTTATGGTATCGACCGAAACAGCCTGGTATCGAGTAGAATCAAAATGTCTCCAGTCAAACCACTTCAGTCGATAGCTGCCTACTTTTCTGACTATTTGTATGGTTTTGTTTGCAGCTTCAACAGGTGACAAATTATGCAAGGTATTGCATGAAGTACTCAACTGGTTTCACTTTGAGGGAACTGGTTTTGGTACAGGTATCGTAAAATTTTAAACGATACCCAACCCTAGTCACCACCCTGAACCACATAACAAGCCAACCCGTTCTCACTCTTGACCATGGTCGAGACCCGTCGGCGTCAGTTTGTTACGCAGTGGGGGAGCCCTTAGGGTCAGCTCGAATGCTAAAGGTAGGTGTAGGACATTTCAAAGAACAGTCAGAGTAAGGAGGTGGTTGGGGTGGATGGAGGGCCAGAACCTGGACGTTCAGCCAGGAGACCGGGGTTCGTTTCCTGTGTGAAACTAAAAGTCAACATTAACCCCATGACGCCTGAATTTATTTATAAATATATAAGAAAATTTATTATTTCTACTGTTCTGTACTATTTCATTTGCTTTCAAGCAGATGTTAAATTAACTGGAGATTGTTTGTCTATTGAACATAGAAAAGATAGAAATTCAGATACGATGCAAATTAGCGACAAGAGGCACAAACGAGAAACCAGAGCTTGCAAAAGGTTCTTAGGTTTGTATAGAAGATGCAGAAACAGGCATCGGGGGAACACATACACTATCAGCTGCAGTCCGAATGGAAGAGGTGAGATGTGAACTCGTGACATTGAGTGTTAGGGGGTTCAATATTTTATTTAAGTTACGTAGGTAAAAGATACGCAAGAAATGCTATTAACCTATGTGTTAACTGACGTTTGTAATAATTTTAACCCAAACCATGATCTTTTCCTAAACCTAACCACAATGCAGCGTTCCACAACTGGAACAACATTATGCAACAGGATGTTGGATATTTATTGTTGCCAACTGTTGCTAACTTGACAGCAGAGGTCAAAAACATCTAAACGGTAAAATGGGCATTAAAAAGTGACGGCAAAGGGTTTTGACCAAGCGTCCATATGAGATGAGTTGAGTGAGGTGGAGCTCAAGCATTGAGTTTAAAAATGTTGTCATTCCTGCTTACATCTGTTTTAATTAATGAAATGTTCATAATCTGCTGATTAATGCTAAATAACCGTGTTGTTGTTATTATTGTTATTCTTATAGACATTCCAACACATTTATCTACAGGTTCACCAACACAGTTCACAAGTCGAACAACTGAATTTGATGTGTAACAAATCAACATTCATAAAATATGTAATATTATTGGTTGTACTTATATTAGTAAAATACACAATGTATTAAAGCAATGAGACATCAGAAGTTGTTGTTTTTCTCCACCATGATGCTTCAGTAAAGACTGAACAAATCAACACTAAGTGTGAAAAGGTTCAGGAGGAGAAACTCTCTCCTCCTCCAGTCTGGCGCAGCTTCATTTCCACAGCGTTTGCTTTAGCCTGCAGGTTTGGAGTTTATACCAGGAAGCCAAAGGAGCCGTGCTTCTTTGATTATTCTGTCTCATATCAGAAAACAAAAAAACAAAGGAGCTGTGGTTTCTTTCCTTCACGACTTGGATCCCTGCTGGTTTTCAAACTAACTGGTCGCTGTGCAGCAGCTGTGGTCACATTCACAAACGCACTCCTGCTAAGTCTCAGCTAATAACTGCTGATGGCGTCAAGCTGCCTTCGATGTCTCTGGAGCAAAAATCTCCTTCTGGTTTGTCCAACATTCAGGTTTCTCATGTTTCCAGTCACATATTGATCAAGTACGTCAGCATCCAGGTAACGTTTGGTTTGGGGCTGATCTAAAACACCTGGTTACCTGAGTGATCTGAGAAAAAACCCGACATGTTTATTATTGTTGATTTTCTCGATTTCTTTGATTACTGCCCCACACACGTAAAAACACAGGAATACTTTGAAACGGTGCTGAGCTAACGCCATCAAAAAAGAAGCGTAGAGCACATGTGGTTCTAACACGGTCATGAAGAAAACCAAACACAGCTTCTTTCTTTTTCTGTTTCGTTAAGTATTTTGATTTATTCCGATCTGGTTTTGAAACACAATAATCAAAGAGCACACGACAGACGGAGCTAACCGTCTCTCTTTTTTATCTTCTGTTTTTCCTCATGTGGTCACTAAACTGTTTCACTCTCATTCAAATAGGCAACAAAAGAACTCCGAGCGATCTAATGCCATGTGCCAATATTTTATACAACAGGTTTTTGAAATAAGACAAAGGAATAGGTCTCCTTGTTTGTTCTAACAAAAAAATCCAGCAAGGTATCGAAGGTAGCTGAGCTGCTGCGCTTCTTTTTATTTTTTGTTTCTTTCGGCGTGGACTCGACGGCGTGGACTCGATGGCGTGGAAGCGACGAATAAACTGGCCCTAAAGTACACAACGATGGCTGGCCTGGAACAGGAAGTACAAGCTCCACCTCCTGGTTATATTTACATACATTATATGAGCGTCAACCACAACGTCCAAATGTTGGTTTATTGTGAAGGAGCAACAGGAAGTGCAGTCACAGCTGGAAACACATTCTGCTCGTCACATCAGAAGCCGGAGGAGACAGAGAGAGAGGAATAAAAGAGTAGCTTAGCATCACTTCATATCATAACATATACTGTAATGACAAGTGGGCCCCTGCAAGGAAACCCCGCTCTCTCGGGTCACCGTCTCCGGGCGCCGTTACTGCATTATGAATTCAGATAGCACTCAGGAAAAAGGGCGACCTCTGACAGATAGTTTCAACTCCAGGTACTGGCCTGACTCCAGATTGAAAAGGTCCCTGGTCGGCCCCTCGAGCAGGGACCTGAACACATAACCTGGACTGAGTTCCTGAAAGGGCCAGTTTGCTGGTTTATCTGTGTGGGGGTGTGGATGTTAAAGTAAATACTAATGTACCCGTCCAGAAGAGTTTCTCACCCAAAGACAAACGTGTTTATTTTTAAAAAATGCTAAAAAGCGCTCACAAAGTTCTTCACTAAGTTCCTTCCAGTATCCTGGTCTCCACCTGGACCCCCAGACAGGAGGTTTAGTCCTCCCTCCCTTCCGCCTCACCAGTGAGCTTCGAAACTGTAAAAAGAAAAAGGAATTAACAGCAGAGCAAAAATCCTACATCTGATCCAAACATCAACTCACAACTTGTGTCCCGAGCTCCAGGGGCAGCAACTTAAAGACAGAACAGGGAGTTTTCTCAAACAGCCATTGGCTGTCAGGATTCATCGTGTGACTGGATCGTCACACTGATTGGTCTTTACATTAAAATGGACAGATGCTCCGTCTGCGTCGCCTCAGTTCACAAACAATCACGCAGCTCTCTGTAGGTCAAATAGGCCACGCCTCTGTAGCCACACCTGCTGGTGTCACATCAGCAAACAGCCGTCTCTGCTCATCGTCAGGGGATACAGATAAAAAAAATGTCCCGTACGCAGGACAAGCGGCTGACGAAGGCTGGATGGAAACTGTATTAATGATTATTATAAACTCAAATAATACAGAATTAAAAGATGAAAACTGTCGTCTTGTTTTCTCGCCTCCCTTCATGTGAGCGACACCTTTTTTATTCCTCTGAAGAGTCGAGCTTCTATCCTGAAATCGAGCAAAGGTCAGCTCACGGGAGCCGTAAATCAAACATCTTTCTGACTTTAACTTTCTGCTGAGCGGCCGTCCGTCATCAGGCGAATATTTTTACTGCAAACAGAATCTACGAAGAAGCAGAACCAGCTGATCCTGTTATCTGCAGCACAGTTTCATTTCAGAAACTCATTTGTTTTGTGTAAAAATGTGAAACTAAAGCTGTCCGATAGACGTGGAGCAGCTTAAGCACAAGTGTTTCCCGTCCACACGCCGTTCAGGCAGAGCAACGTCTCCACGCTTCTGCGGTCAGTATTTTGGGCTGCGGCAGTTTATCGATTGGTGGCGACCAAATGTCGTCGAGACGGCGTCCTCAGACGCCCCAAAGAGATTCGGTTTCCTGTCACAGAGGCTGGAGTCAGCAATAGTTTGAAGCTGCAGTACTGGAGGCTGCAGTTTCAGGACCCCCGCCGTTCTGGGACCCTAGTTGGTTTGCGACAGCGCCGTCTAGCGGAGCGGTGGTGGTAATACACGGCAACACGAAGGAGGTTAACCCTCACCAGCATGTCGGCCATGACAGCTTCTCTGTAAACAGATAACAGCCTGCAGGAAGGCGACACACAGCTGTCAGGGGTTTGAACCTGACTAACACCTGGAAAGGAATGAAGAGTTGTGGACGATAACTGCCAACTGGTCCTGAATAATACTGCGGGACTGTGAATGATGCTACGGGAGGAAAATGTTTGGAGGGCTGCGACTAATATCTGGAAGCACCTGAATGGCCAGAGAACCGACCGTCTGGATAACGTGTGGCGTTGTGTGACAGGCAGGATTTTAATGTTGAGATGGAAAACTCCAGGACGCTGACTAATACCTGGAACTGGACAAGATGCAACTAAAATGTGAAGGAGGGTGGACGGTGTCGACTAATACCTGGCAGAGGTGTGAGGAGCTGGTCTCTTTACATCCAGCAGGAAAGTCTCACCGAAGCTTTTTAGGAGCTGAGATCTGAGCTGCTCCTCTTTCTTCTTTGAGCCCTTCAGGATGGAAACCAGTGAAACAGCCACCGTCTCCCCCTGCTGGCTCCAACACCAAACTACAGCCAACATGTTGGTTCCTGATGACGCCAACGAGAACTTTACAAAGCCCCGCATGGAAACGCCTCGTGATAAAAGAATAAAGTACACGGTGAGACTCAGCTACAGGTGACAGCGTGGGAAATTATTTTCTTATATGTCTAAGTGTTTCAGCAAACGTGAGAATGTGCTCGTGATGTTTGAGCCAGAAAACACTGACCTGTCTCTGTGTCATAAAGACCTTTATCAGCCCCGTTCCTCCCGTCCTGAAACACAGAAAATGTACCTGTGAGCAGCACAGATGATCTGATCTTCTCCCAGGACAGCGAGCGCTGCAGACCAACAGCTGAAGAACCGTGAAGCTTCAGAGCGCCTGTAAGACGCCGGTCTCTTTTACTGGCCTGGTGCAGCAGGTCTCGATTAGAAGCCTGGTCTCATTTCTTTTATAGAAGGTCTTTGGCTGTATAAAACCTCTACACCGGGTCGCCAGTCTGAGCTGCTTCTAAGCTCATTAAGTTGCATATAAACAGGATGCGTATTATACAATTTGGTTTTTTTAAACTTTATTTTGAACATGTAAAAAAGAAAAACAAAACGATATATATACAAACATGCATACATATATAAAATTAAAATAACTGCTACATAGGTTCACGTACTTCTCAGCACAATCTTCTTCACAGTCTTAGCTGGCTTCAGTGGACTAAAATCCTACATAGCTTACGTCATCCCTGCCTGTTTAACTGATGTGTGCAGACGTCACTGTTCTACAGTAAAACTGACAGAAGAAGCGTCAGGACGCTCAAACAGACCCACACAATGCTGAACCAGAAGCACAGAAACCGATGACGGACTGCGTGCCCCCGTTCCTGGGAGTTTGGACTCCCGAGCCGAACTTTCCAAGTCTGAGCTTTAGAGTCCGAACTTGGCGAACTCGGTATTGAGAAACAGCCCAGGACTAAATGTAACGCGCCGGTCTGAGAGCTGATTCTCGACACTTTGCTGCGCCGCAAACAGGATTCTGGATGACGATGTAGCCAAGGACCAATCACTGAAGAGATTTGCTTCTTTAAGAATATTCTCACATTTATATTCAACACACGTTTAACAATAACGAATTTAAGAGATTACATCATGACGGGGGCTGCACATTAATAAATGACAGATTAAAAAGTTCATCACATGCGCCTGCTGCTGCTGCTGCTGATGGTCAACATCATCTGCATTGCTGCGTTTGTCCGGTGGCAAAGAAACGAAGCTTCATCACCACCTTCAGTTTAACGGAGTCGGCGGTGAGATGGCGTCCCTGACCAACTCGCTGCCTGCGCTGTCCGTCAGAATTCTTCCTCTCCGCATGTCTCCACAGCGCCATCAGAGCCCCTAGTGGCAGCTCCTAAGCAGACCTGGAGCTTCTTAAATAACAGAGATTCTCAGCTTTGAGAAATGTGATAACTTGCTTTCATTCTTAAGTTTAAAAGTTGGAGTAAATTTCATGGATTCAGTGATTGAAGCAAATAAATAATCATGTTTTCATGTCTCCAGAAGTTTCCTCATGTAAAGGCGCCATCAAGCGTCCTCAGCGAGCCCCCGTCCTTTTACTCATTTCAGGGTAACGTTAAGAAATGACACCTCGACCTGGATCCGGATCCTGAAGGTTCAGCAGAGTAAAACCGTTGATCCTGACTGAATGATGAAAGAAACGAACAGAAACTTCTTTTTTTAGCACCAAACTTTAATTTCACAGTGAAGCTGCTGTTTTAAAGTTAAAAAATACATCAGTGACATCATCTTTAATGTTTCTCATGAGAACTGGAACGTCACAGAAAATAAAAAGTTTAACTTTGTTTTAAAGCTTAAAAACGTTCCAGACTGTTCTGGAGGCTTTGAGGCACCGAGGTGAAAGGAAAAAACAACATGCAGCGCTGCTTTACAATATTTTCAAATTAAAAACTTCAGACAACTGAGCAGAAACACTTTCACAATAAAAGCTAAGGTCACTTTAGGTCGAGTTTCCCTTTGAATGAAAGTCAGTTTCACTTTAGTGTTCACACTTTCACCGTTAACGGAAATATTCACAAGATAAACGGTTTCCTTTCTCAGTATTAAGTATACACTTTGGAATAATAAAAACAGCCTTTTATTTTGAAATGTTTAACCTAAAAAAAAAAAACATGAAATAAATAAAGATAAAAACACTCATGCTAAATATGTGTATGTATAATATATAGGAAATACTGCATCCAGGTTTTGAAATGTTCACGTAGTAAATCTCAGTTCAATGTTGATTTATGTTTTAATTCTGACTTTGAAAATTATAATTTTAAAACGCCCTTAGCCTTTCAGTATTTTTATTTAATTATTTAAAGTCAGTTTTAAGTTTCAATCTCAAATCTTGTAAAACAGTTTGAATAATTTTAAATGCTACAAATCAATTATTTTTATTTTGAAATGACAGACAACACTCCTCCATAAATAGAAAAAAAATCCTTAAAAAATTAAATTCTCATTGGATATGAAAATTACTGGGTTCTTAGTCAAAAGTTTGACTTATGTCTTTTTTTATTATCTCATATTTTTAATTCATCCATTCTTGTTTTTTTTCCCGTCAGAACTGGTCTTCCATATCAGACTGTAAATGTGTCATATATCTTTAAATTTAAATCAAAAGGTTCATCTGTTGCTGCCGGAGGTTTAACCAACAAGTTTGATGAAACTATAAAAAAGCAAACAAAGCAGAAATGAACCTTTAATAATAATTAAATAACCATAAATGGATGTTTGTATGGAAGCTTAGAGCGAGCCACAGTAAAAAACTAAACCCTGTCATGTGACTCTCTGAATCTGAGATTTTAAATTAAATTGTAAGAAAACAACTTTATTATCCCGAAGTGCAGTTACAGGATAAACATCTGGATTTATGACTTTTTTATAATTATTAGTTTTATTTTAACAATGTGTTAAAGGCACACTGAAGGCTGCTGGAGTTAAAGTACCTTGAACAGAACGGCTGCAGTACTATATTAATACTGCAGTACCGCGGTAGGACCAGTAGGAGGGTTCAGGCGGTCGGTCGGTCTGTCGCTCAGGATCCTTTCTGTTTACCTGCACACCTGGAGGACGCCAACAAGCAGAGGAGAAGAAGAAGAAGAAGAGAGGAGGTTAGACTGCCGCGACCCGACTCAGGCTCCTAACGAGAGGAAAGAGTCACAAAACGGCCGTAAACAGAATAAAGAGAATCCAGAAGGGGAAGCTGCGAGCTCACGGACGTCACAGCTCAAATATCGAGATTAAAGCTGTTGGACGGGCCCTCGCGCCGTGGAGCGCCGTCCAATAAAAAATGGCCGACTTCCTGTTGGGTTTCAGGCATCGATCCCGGAGGCTTTGATGCAGGTCACGATTTTCACTGCAGGACCTTCACTTTTCACAGAGTACTTTTACTTTTCACAGAGTACTTTTACTTTTCACAGAGTACTTTTACAGTGTGGTATTTGTACTTTACTGAACATTTTACTGCAGTACTTTTCACAGAGTACTTTTACAGTGTGGTATTTGTACTTTGAACATTTTACTGCAGTACTTTTCACAGAGTACTTTTACAGTGTGGTATTTGTACTTTGAACATTTTACTGCAGTACTTTTACAGCGTGGTATTTGTACTTTGAACATTTTACTGCAGTACTTTTACAGCGTGGTATTTGTACTTTGAACATTTTACTGCAGTACTTTTACAGTGTGGTATTTGTACTTTGAACATTTTACTGCAGTACTTTTACAGCGTGGTATTTGTACTTTGAACATTTTACTGCAGTACTTTACGGCACAGACAGTCTGAAGCTCAGCCCTCCTGTGATTTTTAAAATAGTTGACACTGATTTGACTTTGAAAAGTTTCAGCTGTGACCTTTTCGATGAACAAACACCGTTAAGTCAAACATCCTGTGATCGTCGCTGTGATGAACACATTCTAAACCACTTTGTGATCATCACCATTATAACCATTATCAGATATTCGGTACAGGTGATCAGAACCAGCATCAGGGAGGGTTTTAAATAAGCCACTCCGTCCTGGACTGTGCTGTTTATTCAGTCTGAAGCTTCGTCCCAAAACAGTTCAGTAAATGTAAAAAGAAACCTTCCTGTCGTCTCCAGGGTCAGATGAGAACATCAGGCTCATCTGTTCCAACAGCTCCATAATCAGAGGGTTAGTTTGAGCGGGAGGAGTTTAGATCGTTAGAAAGGTTTTACTGAGCTTTGATTAGTGGAGCTTGTTGGGGGGTCAAACATAGCTCAGCCTGAGAAGACGAAGTCAGGGCAAAGAAACACCCACTAGTGTTTCCATACGTTTGGGAGGAAGTTCTTTAGGCGGAGACAGGAAGTAGCCCTGACGTCCCCCGTTGGATTAGAGGGCTGCAGTCTTGAAGCAACAAATTTGGCAGTTTGGCCGTCGCCATCTTAACTTTTTTGGAACCAGACGTGACCATGTTTGGGCGAGGGGGTGGAGCTAGCTAGCTTGGTTAGCAAGGTGCATTTGTAATTCAACAGTGGTATTAGCTGGGATGCTAATTTTGGCTAGCAACAAACAGGCTTAAAACAAAACGTACTTACCGGACCTGTCCGTCAGCTTGTAGCCCCGCCCTAAAGCCTCCCCTGCTTCCTGGTCTCTGTTCCTCTAAATGGGACCATAATTTACTAAATGAACATCATGCTGTGTTGAAGAAGACTTGAAACTAGCGACTGAGACCATAAACTCATCAGGAAAGTGTTTACTGGGGGAATAAATCAGCTGAGAAGGAGAAACATTTTCTCTCTGCAGCCGGTGGAGTCGCCCCCTGCTGGCTGCTGGAGAGGACGCAGGTTTAAGGTTTCACTTTCAGACCTGAAGGTTCCTGCTTGGTTTGAGGCTGAATTTGAAGCTCCTGAGTTTATTTTATGAGGAAGAAAGTTATTCCTGTTTACTTTCCACAAAACAAGTCAGCCTGAGAGGAAAGTTTGGATTTTAAACTTTCTTGGGCTCGTCGGGGTTTTATTTCAGAAATAAAGCTTAAATATTCTGAACCGCTGGGAAAAATCTGCACCTTCAGACAATCCTACATATAAGTTTTCTTGCCCATTTCTTTATTTTTATACTTAAATTATGACTTTATTCTGTTTCTAATACTGCGTCATCCTGTGGAAACAGACAAAGGATCTGTCAGATATAATAATAATAATAATAATAATAATAATAATAATAATAATGTTTACTATATTCTGCCCACAAATTAAGACAAACTCCAGAGGTTTTGAGTCCATGTCCTTGTTTATATAAAACTTTACCAAAAGAAGTATTTACAGGTTCAGAGGCATCGGTACAGGTCAACAATCGAGTGCAAACAGACAGAGATGAACCGGGTCGATCCTCCAGACAGGTTCGTACAAACCAAACACAAACGTCTCGACAGGAAGAGGAAGTTTAAAAGATCCCGGGAGGTTTCCGAAGCCTCCTATTGGACAGTTCTCCACCCGGAGGGTCCAATGAGGAAACCAGAGTCCTGCTGGATCCTATAAGACTGAAAATCCTTCCGAGTCTTACAGGATGTGACAGGATCATTTTTAAGGTGCCAGCAGGTGGCGCTCCAGGCCGTCTGTGTCAGTGACAAAGTGGATTCAACAGAAACCAGCTGAAACCAAGAGATTCCTCTTTCTTAAGATTCAATTTCAAACATGGAAATAGAAGTTTAAATTTTATGTTTGGTTGTTAATTTTGTTTGTTATTTTGAAAGGAAGCTTATTTTAAATTGTTTTTAACATGTTTGAAATAAATCTACCAATCTGTTTCTGGAAAAAACTAAACTCTCTAAATGAGACAAAACCTTGCAGCCTCTTCAGTCTTTGTTTTAAACGAGCACTTTTCACCAGATGAACTATCTCAGAACAGCATCGAGATAAAACAGGACGTGAATCCGTAGAATTAAACTTTTCTCCAAAACCTCCAAGATAATTCTCAGATAACGAACTCTTGAGACAAAACGCCGATGAGGTCATCACCATGAGACGTTTTTTATTTTCATCCTGATATGTTCAGATAACAAACTTCAGTTTTCCAGAGATTTTTGTTCCTGATGACTTCAGATAATTAATAATAATAAATCTCTCGTCTTTAACGCGCTGTCGACCTCTGCGGCTTCTGATCGAGGCTGCAGGTCGTCTGACCGACTTACGTGGTTTCTGATTAAAATCAACAAGAAGTCAAATTCAGATGTTGTTCCAGCTGTCGTCACGGTAACTGTTGAATCCTAAAATCTCAGCGGCAACTTAAAGAAAAAGAAACGGCAGCTCTGATTGGCCGTCACCGACACCCGGAGCCCCTGCTGAGCGTCCTCTCCGTCCTCGCTCACCACCACCCAAAAGAAATCAACTCCACCTCCTGAATAAAATAATTAATATATTATTAATATTTATATTTTCCCCCAAAGAGACAAACTGTTTTACAAAAACAGGAAATAAAATAACTTGTTTTCTTTTGTTTGAATCAGAAAACATTTGGATTCAAAAGAAAAAACAAAAGAAGAAGTTTAGTTTTTTGTCTCCACATCGACCTGAAAACGTTCCTCCGACCTGAGATCAGTTTCTACAGGACGCCAACGTGTCCCCGCCTGTCCTCGCCACTTCCTGCATCGATCTGGAGACAAAAGCAACAAACTTTCCTCCTGAAGCGAAGCGGCTGTGGACGCCGCCGCTTCTCGCCGCCGCCGAGCAGCAACGGAGACACATTCAGGACGCCGTCTTCAACACGGCGCCCGCAGCAGGACACGTGATTATTATGATTCATTCATTAAAAATCTGCTCCAATCACAGAGCCCCATCACCGGTAAACTGATTTCTGTAACAAATAAAAAGGCGCCCAGCTTTTTCCACATGACCCCCCCCCAGCTAACCGCTAACACAACCCTATGGCTTCTGTACAGATGAAGAAAAGGCACCGACACAAACAACTCGCCCCAACATGGCCGCCGCCGCCGGGCCAGACAGGAAGCCGCTCAGCGGAAAGATCCGATCGATCAGCGGCCGATAATCAAAATGTTACCTACAGTCAGTAGGCGGATCCTCTTAGCTCAGGTGGGAAAGAGATTTAAGGCAGAGAGGGTGAGACCACCAACGCTCCTCCTCCTCCTCCTCCTCCTCTCAGTCTGTGATGTGGACGGCAGGGGGAGGAGACGCAACGCCTCCCTGAGCTCTGAGGAGGAGGAGGGGGAGGAGAGGGGAGAGGTTAGTGACGTTAGGAGCAACTCCTCTTCGTGGAGGAGGAAGAGGAGCAGGAAGTCTCTGCTCTCTCATCCCCTCCTCACAGGGGGAGGAGAAGGAGGCGAGGAGCCTTTAGTGTTTATAGGTCAGGAGGAGCTGATGGAGAGCAGAGACGCTTCAGAGAGGAAATAAAGCTCCTCCTCTTTTCTCCAGAGGAGGAGGGAGGAAGAGGTCAGGAGAGGGAGGGAGGAAACGGAGGAGGAGGGAGGGAGGAGGGGGAGGAGGGGGAGGAGGGAGGGAGGAGGTCAGGAGCAGGGAGGAGGAGGAGAGTCCCTCTGTCTGCAACAGGTCAATACAAGGCTGGGAGGAGTTAAGCAGGAGGAGAGGGCGAGAGACCTTTGCAGAAACAGGTGAGCGAGCAGCAGGTGACCCTCTTGTTCTGACCTTTGACCCCGAGAGCAGACAGGAAGTGAGCACCAGGAGACGCCACAGAGAGAGAGAGAGAGAGCGAGTCACTTCACCAGCACTGACTTTGGCAGAAACGCCTCCATCTCGGCGCCTCCGTCCGTCCTCGGCGACTGCGACGATGCCGAGGAAGACGAGGACGAGCTCGGGGACGAAGAGCCGGCCGCTTTGGGGAGGCTGTACATGTAGACGGCGCCGATGACGAGCCCGGCCCCCGCCGTGAAGAGCAGGTCCACGTGGAAGCCGAACAGGTAGATGGACGTCACCGTGGAGACGATGATGGAGAAGGAGGTGGCGAAGCCCTTCAGGATGTTGTCGGCGTACTTCACCACCACCGCCACCAGCAGCCCGCCGAACGCCTGGTTGAAGATGACGCACCACACCATGTCCGTGTAGCCGAACAGGAAGCCGCGCTCGGCGATGGCCGCGCCGTCGTTCCACCACAGTCCCAGCATGCCGAGCGCCATGCCGAAGATCCCCAGCTGCACGTTCCTCACCCACACGGACGCCGAGCTGCCCTTCAGGATCTTCTCGAAGTAAACGCCGGCGAAGCCCGACGACAGGCAGCTGATCACCACGGCAACCAACCCCACCGTGTAGTTCTGACCGGTGCTGTCCGACACCGCCGCCTCCTTCTTCCCCTCCTGCTGCACCTGCAACGACCAATCAGAGTCCACCGATCAGTTGAGTGGTCAGGAAGTTAGAATAGGAATCAATATCACCGATTGACACACAGGCGGGAGGGAAGACAGACAGACAGGCGGGAGGGAAGACAGACAGACAGGCGGGAGGGAAGACAGACAGACAGGCGGGAGGGAAGACAGACAGACAGGCGGGAGGGAAGACAGACAGACAGGCGGGAGGGAAGACAGACAGGCGGGAGCGAAGACAGACAGACAGACACACAGGCGGGAGCGAAGACAGACAGACAGACACACAGGCGGGAGCGAAGACAGACAGACAGACACACAGGCGGGAGCGAAGACAGACAGACAGACAGGCGAGAGGGAAGACAGACAGACAGGCGGGAGGGAAGACAGACAGACAGGCGGGAGGGAAGACAGACAGACAGGCGGGAGTGAAGACAGACAGACAGACAGGCGGGAGCGAAGACAGACAGACAGACAGGCGGGAGCGAAGACAGACAGGTGAGAGGGAAGACATACAGGCGGCAGCGAAGACAGACAGACAGACGGCAGCGAAGACAGACAGACAGACAGGCGGGAGCGAAGACAGACAGGTGAGAGGGAAGACAGACAGATAGGCGGCAGCGAAGACAGACAGACAGACGGGAGCGAAGACAGACAGGTGAGAGGGAAGACATACAGACAGGCGGGAGCGAAGACAGACAGACAGACAGACAGACGCGGGAGCGAAGACAGACAGGTGAGAGGGAAGACAGACAGATAGGCGGCAGCGAAGACAGACAGACAGGCGGGAGGGAAGACAGACAGAAGGGAAGACGCACCTGTACGATGGCGACTCCGGCGAACAGCAGCACCAGAGAGACCCACTGAACTCTGGACAGAGACTTCCTCAGCATCATCACGCTGAACAGAGCCGTGGTCAGGATCTTCAGCTGGTAGGTCACCTGGGGAGAGGACAGGAAGTCAGACAGGAAGCTGGTCGGGTCTGAACAGCAGCCTTTAATAAAATAAAACCGCCCTGAGCGGCGGTCTGACCTGGAAGGTGGCGGCCGGCAGGTTGGAGATGGCGACGTACTGCAGGTTGTTCTGCAGAGTGTAGATGAGCGACGGGACGGCCAGCTTCAGTGTGTCTTTGTACTGAAACACGATGGCGTCCACCAAGAAGAGCGCCGTCTCCTTCACGCTGACTGCAGACAGAGAGAGACCGTCAGCTGATCTGATCTCGGATCAATACGTTCTTTCTGAAGTCAGTAACCTTCAGCAGACGGACACCCGTGTTCCCGTTCCCCCGGGGCGCCGATCTTTAATATCAAAGAGCTACTAAAGGCTCTCAGCGTGAGCCCGGTCACGCCTGCTGAACATCTACCTGGCAGGTGTGTTATCAGCTCCGTAGGAACAGCGGCGTGCGCAGCGAGCGCTGTACTGAACGAATGACAGAGAGCGAGCGACGGTTAGCGGAGGAACGGGTCAGCTGCAGGTCACAGTGTTTCCTGCGGGCGGCGCCGGCTAACGTGTCCCTGCAGACGGCGTCTTTATAGGAAGCTGCAGGTGATTTCTGTCTGCAGGGCATCAGGTAGAAGCTCAGCGCTGCAGGAAGGCGGAACAAACACTGAAATATTTTCCTTTTCTGCAACATAAGAAAATACAAAAACCATTTTCCCCAGATGGCTTCAGTCACGCCGTTTGAAAATGAAGCAGCTGGAAATATTGGGGTGATTTTGTTGGGAAAATGCACAGAAAATAAAAATAAAACTGTTCCTTCTGGTCTGAATGCAGGAGTGCAAACCCGCCTTTCCTGAGCTTTACAGGGATACAATAGGTTTTTCAAATGTTCACTATTGTCAACGGGCCCAAAACTCAGAAACGAAGCGCACGCCTGCAGTTCAAAGACCCTTGTTTACTTTGATACTGTCAGCTAGCTGACTGGTGTCGTGGAAATTTAGATTCCTGGTGAGAGATTAGGCAAATAATGGAGTTACAACCAACCGTTGTCTTTGAAGAATTTATTTAACAAAAGAGAATAACAGAGAAGTACTACAACAGAATCAGCTGGACCAGAGGTTCTGTCTTCTAAGACAGTCACTAACGTCTGGCCCAGAACAAAGTGATGCATAGTCATTTACACAGTCTGGGTATCTATGTTTTGGGTAACAAAAGGATCCTCTGCCTGCTCTGCCTGGTCCCAGACAAAACAGGAGAGGAACAGAAAACAACTCCACATCCTTGACTTAAACCCTACACACCTGTGGACAGACTAGAAGAATAATAATAATAAGAATAATAATAAAAGGAACATGTTGAAGGTTAAACAATGTATAAGACATAATAATAATAAAAGTAAAATAGCACTATTATGAGTACTTGCATAAATGGATAATAAGTGTAAGAAGAATACAATTTTCTGCCCTTACAACTGGCTAGCTAGCTAGCCCCCCCCCCCAAGCCAGTTATCCTTACCACCACCGAGTGTGTGCCTAAGTTATTGATTATATTCCTGTCGACTGGTTACCCTCCTTCGTGTTGCTGTGTATTACCAGCACCACTCCACTAGATGGCGCTGTCGCAAAAGAACTGGGGTCCCAGGATAGAGATGGTCCTGAAACTGCAGCTTTCTCCCAGATCCTGGAGGGCTTCCTTTCTTTGTTTGCTTTGCCCCGCCCATCAGATTTGTTCTTTGACTTAAATTCTGAACTTATTTCATGTTTATTTCAATAAACTTGTGTTTTTTGCATAAGTCCTGGACTCTCCTGGATCATGTTCGACCCCCACTGTAACGAGCTTTGTTGGGGGTCCTAAGAGTCGGGAACATGTCTGACTGAACAGCCACAGCCTGCGTTTATTGAGGATTTCTGTTTGAAAGCTGTTGTGTTTCGGATTCTGCTCGCTCATCAGTTCGAGCGAGCACGAGCACGCGTACGAGCACACGCCTGGTAGCGAACCGCTAGCGGACGCTGGAAACTACATACTGCCCCTTTAATGCAGTAAACATATTTTAAACAAAAGGATAAATAAGAATTTAAGAGCAGCTGTACACCAGCGCTTTTCTGTTTGCAACCAAATCCAGGGTGTCGGTGGTTTTCTCCTGTTCCTCGGTTATTTTTAAGTTGTCGTGGAGCGCTGACAGGGGGCGGAGCCTGCTCTGACAGCTTGATTTACATTACTGGGGCTTCGCTGTGAATGCAGCTCGTCACTCTGTGGATCCAAGACCCCTTAAATCTGAGGAAAGTGTTCCATCCCTCAGACTTGGTTGGAGTTCAGTCGTGGAAAACGAGAACTGTGCGATTTTTACTTTTGTATCAAGCAGCAAAGAAGTTGATTAATTTAACTCTCGTGACGACGTCGTTCTGCCGGCGTGGGCACACTGCGACGTCCTGCGCAGCCCCAACCCTGACAGTTCCTTTATAATTCAGGTTCCTGGTTGTTGGGAAAAGAAAGGACGGAAACGAGTCCCTTTAATCTGACGAGGAGCCGCTTCCTTTGGATTTTAATATGCAAATGAGAAGCTGGTCTGCAGGAGAGGAAGTGAGCAGCTTCTCACATGCTGCATGTTCTTCTGGCCAATTCTACAGATAAAATGTCACAAGCTGTAAATTAAGAGACAAAAAGCAAACATGACCCCGACCCCCCGTTTAACCCCGGGAGAGATGCACTTACAGCTCTTCTGCAGCAGGATGATGAGCAGACACGTCAGGACCTTCAGGAGCTCCGCCATGACCACGGCCGACGTGGTGAAGAAGCGGTCGCCCGGCAGCGTGCGGACGTATCTGATGCTGAGGATGAGCGATGCATTCTGGACCACCAGCACCGCCAGACTGATGTACTTCAGCCTCCGGTTCACTGCGGGAAAACACACAGGTCAAACCCCCCGAAACGCCACAGACCGCCGGGAACCAACTTCCTGTTTCAACGTGACGCACAGCAGCTGCACAGAGAAACGCTTCCCCCGCCCGGACGCGACTGACCGCAGCTTTACAGGCGATAATGTCGGCACGCTGACTCATCGGTCGGCTGGACTCACCGCTGCGTGCGGCCGAGGCTGATGGGAAGGAGTTTGGTCATCAAGTGGGACTCGTTAACATGTCGACCTGAAGGTGGCGCTACACGGAGACACGTCATCCTGAGGCGAAGATCCACGAACCCGAGTCCTGTTCTGGACTCAAAGTGTCGTGGGAAATTGTAAATTCGTGGCGAGGGGCTGAGCGAACGATGACTTACAGAGCGTTGTTTTATTAATTAGAGTAAACAGAAGGACAAAAGCAAGAATCCGTGTTCGCTTCGTTCTTTCATTCTGTTTCAAAACCAGATCGGACAAACTTTGGTTTTGGTATTTAATGAGTCTGATCTGAGCAGCTTAGTGCGCTGCACCTGATGACCCTGCAGCAGACGCACCTGGACGACGGCGGCGCCCGATTAAATGTAATAAAGACGAGCTTCAACGTCAGTGAGTTTTTAGAAAAGCAGGATGAGGCTGCAGCTGTTTCATAACGTTTTCCTGAGGATCCTCCTTCAGCATCACAGTAACTCAGCGACAGCCGTCCGTCCATCCGACCCAACGCAGCACACAGGCAGGCGAGCCGGATATTAACCAATCATACACGGATTAAAGTGTGTCCGCACCGTTTCCTCCTGACCGGATCGACCACTCACCGTCCAGAGCGCCGGTTGCCCTGGCAACACAGGTGCTAGTAGGGCTAACGTAGGGGGAGCGGGGGGGCCGGAGCGTACGGGGCTGGGGTTCTATGTTCTGACAGTCAAAGCACGGGGAGGAAAACTATCCCTGACCTAAAGCCTCCACATGTGGACAGAAAGCAGGTTCAACAAAGTGTGAACCTGAACTGCCTTAGAGCCGATCACAATCAGCCCCGTCAGCTCCGAACGCGCTGAGCCTGACTCAAACACGATGGAGCGGCGACACTGCGATTCACCATGGCAACGGGTAAATAAAGACATAGGAGCGCTGCCAACGCGAAGTGATGGATACGTAACATTTTATTCAGCGGCGCTCCTTCGTCATTCAGCAGACTGGAGTTTATTCTTTAAACAGCTTCAGCTCTGTTTGCTCAGCTGGAACCTGACGGACCAAAAAGGAGCCGATTAGTTCATGGACTGTGACTGTAAAGCCAGTCAGACTCGCCTAATAAGGAGTTTTTTTACAGTGTAAAATGTTTCCAGGTTCAAACTGACAGAAGTTTGACATTAATAAAACACATTCAGACTCTCAGCAGACAATGAAAAGCTCACTTTTAAAGTCATTTCAGCTGCAGCACAGTCGTCCTCACTGATGTTCAATCAGAGCGACTACAGTATGAAAGCTGACTGTTCCCAGATCAGTTTAACAGCAGCTCACAGTAAGTGTCCAGAGTCTCCGTGTCATTAAGGACACTGCAGCTTAGAGACTTGATTCTGTGCTGATGTCCAAAGATACTTCGTTCTTCCTTCTCTGCAAACAGTTGTGTTATTTTTCTCTATTCTTTCATGACTCTTACAGAACCTGCGTCTGTGCATTTACAGATTTCAGCTCCTCAGCACCAGAGCTGATTCCTCCTACATGGAAACTCCACTCGGCTGTAAAGCTGCTTCTGATTCTGAAGAAGTAATAAAGAGCCGCAGATCTTCACGTCTGTGAAACCAGCAAATGTTTTACAAGAAAAATCAAAGTTGTTTAGTTTCCTGTGAGTCTAAGGATCCTGTCAGCTGCACAAACTGCTTCATTTACCACTAAACATCTTCTATAAACTCCTGAGTGAAAATCTGAAGCTGTCAGATAAACGTAGTGAACTAAAAAGTTTGACGTGTCCCTCTGAGATGGAGCAGAAAATACAAACACATGCACTTCACCACGCGAGTAACTGAGCACGAGGAAATATGCGTTAAAGAAATATTACGATGCTGAAACAGGAGTCGGGTGCACAGCTGCTCCAGAAGATTCGGACCTTCAGGCATTTTCTGAGTTATGGTGGAAGGGAAACACTGAATCAGCTGGACGATCCAGAATATTAACAGAATCTGATGCAGATTTACTGACTGAGCAAATCAAATCGGTTCTTGTCAGAAGCTGTTTTTAATAACATTTCTAACAGATCCTGCTTTCAGAAAGTGGCGCCCACGTGGCCCCGTGTCCAGGTGTGAAACACACCTGACCCGGCAGGACAGAGAGGAGCTTAAATTCAACATTAAACCAGAACCATCGGCGCAGAGAAGCCGACATCCTGAATGTGGTCAGACCTGAAACAGCAGCAGGGTGTTTTACCCGGAGCCCCGCAGGTGTGACACCGAACAAACCTCCACGTCAGCAGCTGCCGACCCCCGGACACCGGGAGCTGCCCGCCGCCCCTGGTTCTCTTTAGCTCGGCTGTTAGCATGTAGCTGCCGAGCTTAGCACCTCCAGAAGCAGCAACACTAAGTCACGGCGGCGGCTCGGTTAGCTGCGGGGGGGCTAGTTCTCACACTGGTGAACAGCAGGGAAGCTAGCTGCTGCTAGTTAGCATGGTTAGCTCAGCGGGTATGCTAACAGCTCCTTAGTTTAATTTAAAATGACGTCACTAGCATCACTAATTAAAGTTACTATTATTAAAACTACTGAAGAAACATTAGTTAGTTAGCATCCTGCTAGTTAGCTTTCCCGGTTAGCTTCTATAAACAATAACTCATTAGCTCAGGTAGGCTAGTTTAGCCGCTAGTTAGCTGTTAGACACCAGCGGACTCTCAGCGGGCTGCTGCCCGGTGTTACAGTAACACCTCCGGACTCTCAGCGGGCTGCTGCCCGGTGTTACAGTAACACCTCTGGACTCTCAGCGGGCTGCTGCCCGGTGTTACAGTAACACCTCCGGACTCTCAGCGGGCTGCTGCCCGGTGTTACAGTAACACCTCCGGACTCTCAGCGGGCTGCTGCCCGGTGTTACAGTAACACCTCTGGACTCTCAGCGGGCTGCTGCCCGGTTATAGAGCCAGAGGGCCGCGTGAAGTGAACTCGTCTCCCACGTTTCGGTTCTCCCTCCCCGGACTCACCTTCGCTCTGACTCCGGCTCGCTGCCTTCTCCTCGGCCGCCTGGCCGTGGTTCCCTCCGGCCATGCTGAGCTCCTACTGCACGCCGCCCGGACCGAGCCTGGACCCCGCTGGCTAACGGCTAACGCTCCGCTAGCCTCCCAGCTAGCCCGGTTCAGAACCAACCGGAGCTCCGGGTTGTTGTTCGGGTGAAAGCGGGAGGCGGCGGGCCTGTCAGGAAGACGCTAGACCGGGGCTGAGGAGAGAGGAGTCTGCGGGGGAAGAACGGGGACCACCGGCATGGAAACGGCCCGTGGAGGATCTGAGGTGTCCAGGAAGTGCAGGAACTTCAGGAACTCTGCGGCAGAGAGTAGCTGTCCGACAGGAGGTCTCACTCTGAGGGAGAAACCTTTCTGCTTCCTCCTCACCGAATTTTAATACGTCCACATTACAGATAGAATAAACTACAAGTAGCTTAAAGCCGGAGGTTTATAGAGGTGTGTAAACCTGTCTGATGTCATCAGCTTTTACTATAATTTATTTCTGGGACTTTTAAACAGCGAAGCTGCTGAAACTTCATCGGCAGAAAGTCTGAGGTCAAACTCGCTCCTGTCAGCTTTGAACATGTGTGAGCTTCTAACCTCAGACTGTCTGATGGCGAAGCTGCTGTTTGGCTGAATAACATCTGACTTACAAACGATCAGCCACTTCTCCCCCTAATGTAAATATACATTTATATATGTATAAATTGAACACAATAAAAGAATGCACAGCTTATTTTAACTGACTGAAAAATTAGGTCAGAATGGCTTTTATCAGATAATAAAGTGATGAAACAGAGGAAATGTTTATTTCAGTGAGACGAGCGTCAGCAAGAAGAAATGTTGAGAAAATAAACTGTGACATTTTGTGTTTTATGTTAGAATTACTGTGTGGGGGGGGCGTCTTGCCCCATGTTACCTCATTGTTAATCAGAATCAAAAACAGTAGTTTTTAAAACACAAGGAATTTGCTTTGGTGACAGAGTGAGACCTCCCACTCCTCCAGCTCCTCTCTGCTCCTGCTGACAGTCGCTTCCTTGTTACAGGTTGAACCTGGACGGATCCTATTGGCTGCTGGGTGACACCTCACCTGTGGGATGTTGTTCAGCGAGTTTCAAAGAGGCTGCAGCTGCGCCTCCTGGGATTTGTAGTTTTCTAATCCGCTCTGGGGCTCTGAACGAAGCTGGGAGAGTAAACTCACTAAAGCCATCTTTTTTTCCTGAATGACGAGTTGTGTTTATTGTTCCACGTGTCCTGGTCACGTGACAGATCAGTTAGTACGTTAACACAGAAGGTTGAATGTCAGGAGTCACTGTCGGGAGGGGGGGCAGAGTCCACCAGGCTGCAGGCCAGACCACCAGGATACTCACAGCTAAATGACAGGGTCCTCACAGGGGACCAGGACCACCAGGACCACCAGGACCACCTGGACCACCTGGACCACCAGGACCACCTGGACCACGCAGCATCAGCTGTGTCAGGCTGCGGTTTAAACCTGAGACAGACGGATTCACATCACATGTGATTTGTTTTTCCTCCTCGTGCAGGATCCAGACCGACACGCTGAGCAGCTGAGGCTTCAACAACAGGACGGAACGGCAGAGACTCAAAATAGAAATCAGGAAATCAGACACGCCTTCAGAGAAAAGGTTTGTTCCAAAATAAAGTTCAGTTTCTTTTTTCTTTACAAGTAGAAATGGAAATAAATAAATAAGAATAGATATTGTAATGTTTTCCTGTCAGTATCTTCCTCATCATGCGCAGGTAGGAGGGAAGTTTCCAGACATTATCTCAGTCGGGGTTTGTGCTTCACTGCAGCAGGAAACGGTACAAACGATGGACTCACCTTCTTCATCTCATTCTTTGTTTCCAGTTGTGGTTTTTATTCTGATCTGTGGTCTGGACAGAGCTGTGTGAACACCACTTCCTGTCACCTGAGCCCGCTAATATACAACCACGTGCGTCTTACCATAAAAATATATAATACTAATATAAATCCATCCAAACAAAATAAAACATTATGCCAACAATAAACATAAATGGCTCCTACAGATACAAATGAACAAATCAACGTAAAAATAAATATAAAAACATAAATCTGGAAATAAAATAATACGTAAATGAAATGTATTATTTTGGTAAATTATTCTTTCTTTCTTATATTTATACATTTATTTATTTAGCCATGATTGTTCTGGCACTTTTTCCGTAGAATCCTGTTTCACAGAGCCAAAACATGCAGTTTCTGTTTGAGTCCCACAGAGTATTCCAAGTATTTACAACTGAGAACCTGGTTCCAGTCCGTCTGGTTTACATTCCACGTGTTGTTGTTGTTACGGGAAGAGAAACCCGTCCCTGGGTTTGGACTCTCAGAACTGTTGGAACTTATTGGTAGTAAAAAGAAAGATATCGGCAAAAGTCCCGGAAGGACCCGGATTCCAAGCCGGATATGGAGGAATAACTTCTCAATAATGAGAATACATTTGATTATTTGGATTATTAGTCTACTTTTTATATTTTTATATAGTTTGTACCAAGGCAAAGTGCGCGAGTGTAAAAATGTTTCTGGCAGTAAACCGGATTCTGATGATCGGTCCGGCTCGGTCCGGCTCGGCCCGGAACAGTTTGTGTAAATGTGACACAGTGAAGATCAGGATCTGTCTGAAGACGGATTTTATGTTTAAAGGTATTTGATTTGATGTTTGTTTATTATGTTGATTTATGTTCTGTCCTGTGTGTCTGCTGGAAAAAATGCTAAATAATTTCCTTATTAGATTTTGTACAATTGTGAATAAAGATTTTTGAAAGAAAACCCAACAGCCTTCTGGAATGTGTTGTCGTCCTTGGACTCTATGAATTGTGGGTAATGCAGTGTTGCAGAGACAGGAAGCAGTCGGGACACAAGATGAAAGGAAATAAACTCTTTTATTCAAACGTTGGATCTTTTTCTCCCCGTCGACCCGTTAAATTCTTATTTAATGTAAATAAACAGAAACAAGCGACCGGACGGCCGCTTTCATCACCAACCCGCCAATAATACGCAAGTATTTACAGTGACATCACATCCCGACACCGACGGGACGCGGGTCACTACGAACCAGTTTCTGGGGATGCACCGATCCGACCCTCCGGTCCCGATACCTGGGCTTTGGGTTGTGAGCCGACCCAGTGTAAATGAACGAGCTCCTCACCGGGGAACTTTCCCAGCCCCGGAACCGGTCCGACGTCAGGACCGGTTCGGTGCATCTGTCCCAGCCCCGGAACCGGGCCGACGTCAGAACCGGTTCGGTGCATCTGTCCCAGATTCACTGGTTTCCATTGGAAACAAAAATAAATCTCTTTGTTCGAACATTAAACGAAGAAAACAAACTCTTCTTCAACATGTAAATCTGACCTCAGAGTCCGGGACCGACTCGAGGTCTGAGGTCTGCTGCTGGAGCTGTTGGTTCTCCAGGTCCCACGTGGAGGAACGCGGAGCTACAAATAAATATCTAAACACACACAAACTTCTGTCTGAACATTTCCAGGAGGTGAAAAAGAGGGCGGAGCCAGAAAAACAAAGAGCTCTGATGTAGGTGATCCAGTCCACATCAGTCCAGAACCAAATAAATACTCAAGGTAATAAATAACCAAACAGGAAGTCGGTTTGCCCAAATCAAACATGGCCGCCAAACCCGCAGCTTTCACCACCAGAGATAAATAAAGCTGGAAGAGGGACACAGCTGATCCTCTAGAGTCCAGCGTGAGGTCTGAGTCCAGAGTCCAGAGTCCGGAGACCAGGGACAGGTTTATTCTCCTCTACAGCGACGGGCTGGGCAGAGAGCCGGGGTCCTCCTGCAGGTCTCCTCCCTCCTCCTCCCCCCCCTCCATCCAGGGGTGACACAGGACCTCCTCCAGGGTGGGGCGCTCCTCGGGCCGGTACGACAGGCACCAGCGAATCAGAGACTGGCATTCTGGGGAGGAAAGGTAGAACAGGGTGACGACCGGTTCTCATTTCACATGGGGGCAGAGAGGTGGGCGGGGCCTCTACTCACCTTTAGAGACTCGTCTGGTGAAGATGGGCGTGGCCCCGACGATGTCCGGGTCGCGCTCGAACGGGATGTCACCGCAAACCATGTCGAAGAGCAGGACGCCCAGAGACCAGACGGTGAGAGAGACCGCCTCGTAGGACTGAGACTGGATCCACTCCGGAGGACTGTAGACCCGGGTACCTGAGGGGCCGGGGACAGGGGGCGAAGGTTATCAGGTGCAACGCACAGCAGAACTCGCTCTGACAGAACATCCAGAACCCGTCCGTACCTTCGAACTCGCTGTACGGCGTCTCCTTCAGAGGAGCTCCGGATCCAAAGTCCACCAGCTTCACCTGCAGCGTCCTCGTGTCGACCACGATGTTCTCGTCTTTGATGTCTCGGTGCACCACGCCGTGAGCGTGGACGAAGCGCAGCGCCTCCACGATCTGACGGAAGAACCTGCAGAAACAGAACGGACAGAGAACTTTAACACCACAAAGGTACCGCAGAACCCGAGAACAGAACCCCGCAGTGTTCAGAACCCGAGAACAGAACCCCGCAGTGTTCAGAACCCGAGAACAGAACCCCACAGTGTTCAGAACCCGAGAACAGAACCGAACCCGAGAACAGAACCCCGCAGTGTTCAGAACCCAAACAGAACCCCGCAGTGTTCAGAACCCCGCAGTGTTCAGAACCCAAACAGAACCCCGCAGTGTTCAGAACCCCACAGTGTTCAGAACCCAAACAGAACCCCTCAGTGTTCAGAACCCCACAGTGTTCAGAACCCAAACAGAACCCCTCAGTGTTCAGAACCCCACAGTGTTCAGAACCCGAGAACAGAACCCCACAGTGTTCAGAACCCGAGAACAGAACCCCACAGTGTTCAGAACCCCACAGTGTTCAGAACCCAAACAGAACCCCACAGTGTTCGGACCTGAGTGCGAGGCGCTCGGGCAGCGCTCCCCTCTCGGTGATGTAGTCGAACAGGTCCTGGCAGTGCGGCGGTCGCTCCAGCACCAGCAGGAAGCCCCGCCCCTCCACCTCGAACCAGTCCAGCATGCGGACCACGCCCCCGTGACCCCCGACCTCCGACAGCCGCTGCAGCAGAGCGATCTCCATGGGAACTGGGCCGACCTCGCCGGGCTGAGGGGGACAAACGGAAACGGATCAACTTCCTGTCCACTGACTTTTCTTTACCAGCTGCAGGTTAAACAACAAGATGGCCGCCGCCGAAGCCGCCCGCTCCCCGTGTGACTCATGTTTTCTGTTTCTCACTAAGTGTCTCAGAAACTCCGGTGCGGCCCCTCCGGGTGTTTTGTGCCCTGAGTCAGCGCCTGAAGGTGTGCTGCAGGTGTTTTTGGGGGGGTCCCCAGTTAAAGCAGTGGTGAATAACAAATGAGGGGAAATCCTACGGGGTCATTTACTGAACTGTGACGTCACAGGTTTCCGTAGGAACCCGGGGCCTGCCCCCGCCCACGGCTGCAGTTCACCTGTCAGTCCAGAGGGGGGCGGCGCTGACCTGAGGCTGAATAATGAAGCGGCGAGGAAAGTAACTCACCAGTCGGGCCCACTGCTGCACTCGGTCTCTGGAAATCTGTTTAATGGCAACCTGGAAGGACAAAAAAGGACAAAGTGAGTAAAGATGTGATGAAGTAGATCAGACTGAATGTGTTCAGTAAATATGAAGCCGTCTGACCTGCAGCCCGTCTGACAGCCTCTGGCCTGAAAACACTGAGCCGAAACCGCCGCTGCCGAGCAGAGAACCGCAGCTGTACTGGCTGCAGAACGGTTCCTTCACTGAGGGACACAGAACACAGAGGGTCAGTTTGAAATACACAGAGAACCTCACAGAGAGAACCGGGCCAGGTGATCCGGGTACCGGCCAGAACCCCGATCACACAGAGCGAGGTGTGGCCGAAAGCTCGAGGAGGAAACGCTGAAGCCAGACGTGTTTACAACAAGAGGAACTTCAGAAACCCGTCAGATGGCTCAAAACAAGACATTTCTCACTGCTGACGGGCTGATTCGGACATTTACAGGACAAAATATTCAGTAAAAAAATCAATTAATAGATGAAAACAACAGTTTCGGCTCACAGTGCTTTTGTCTTTCAGTTTCACTGCCAAGAAAACAGAAAATATTCACATTTAAAAAGCTTTTTTCTCCTAAAACCACGAAATTAATTATCAAAATAGTCGCATAATAATATATCGATTACTTTAAAAGCTGACAACTGATCGATAAATAATCGTTGCAGCTTTACTCCTGATTCTGACACACACTGAGACACACTGTGTTTGTGTTGTATCTCTAATTAAATTACAGCATATCGAAGGTGAAGTTTGAGAAAAGGAATTTCACACACAGACTTTACGAACCGTCAACTTTAACTGGCTGAACCCTGTTTAACAAAATGAGAAATAAACCGTTTGTGAAACAGAAACCTGAAGGTTCCCGTAAAGACTCTCAGGTTCAGCTCGGGAAACTCTTTAAAAACTCGCTTTGAACTGTTTATTTTAACGAGTAACCGTGGAAACGGTTCAGGATCCGCTGGACTAACGTGACCGTAAGGCGAAAGCAGCCGCTTAAAACTGTAGTTTTTTGAATGTAGTCTGGTGAGAGCCTCGCGTCAACGCGCGTCTGCGGTAATTAACCTTAATTACTAACTTCAGAGTTAATAACTAGTTAATAGAGGATGTTTTTCTGCCTGTAGGTGGAAACTGAACTCTGTCTCCGTTATTAACCAGCTTCATTTCAAATTAAACCACATTTAAAGCCTTTAGCTCCTCCGGGGTTCTTACCGTTCTTCCCTCGGACTTCCTCCTCCACATGAAACTCCACGGCTCTTTTCTCCAACATTTTCTGTCCGTTTTAGGAGCTGAACTAGTCGAAAGTGATAAAATCCATCCTGCTGCTGGTTGAATTCCTCCGTTGATCGTTTTTAATCCTTTTCCCGTCTTAAACCGACCGACGCAGCCGTTTCGCTCCGTCAAGTTCACGTTTAAAAAAGTCCAGTTTCAGCAAAGACAAAGATATAAACGCTGTTTTCTGCTGTCGTGACGCTGTAAAAGGTTAAACTGTAAGTTCGCTGCTCTGCCGCCCTTTCGGCCTTACGTTACTGTTATGTTCGGTACTTATACCCCTCGGTCCGGCCACGCCCATCCGCGCCCGACCTGCCCAATCAGCGCTGAGACGTGTGCTCAATGTTTTGAACCGTCCCGCCAATCACATTCACGCTGCGGTTAAACTCATGAATATTCAAATCCCGCGTGAGAAATTCGTAGAATTCAGAACAGCGCGCGCTGATGACGGGAAAGAGGAAGGCGGTTTCCCCCAAACACACACACACTGAAACACACAAACACACACACACACTGAAACACACAACACACACACACACACTGAAACACACAAACACACAAACACACACACACACAAACACACACACACACTGAAACACACAAACACGAAACACACACACAAAAACACACACACTGACATATAGAAACACACAAACACACACTGAAATACACAAACAGAAACACACACACACTGACATATAGAAACACACAGAAACACACATACAGAACACACACACACATACAGAAACACACACACAGAAACACACGCGCACACACACAGTAACGGCTGGCCTGCGTGCCGCACGCTCTCGTTTCCTGGTCTGAACCAATGAACGAGCTGAAAATATCTGCGCTTCACCACAAATTCACTAGAAAGTCAGAAGAAGGTCCGGATGAGCCGTTTGCACATTTTCCACTAAAGGAGGAGAAGAAGTTTATTTTGTTCACGTTGTACTTTTTTCTGTACACCTGTGACATCATCAAACAGTGAGATCACGCACCTGATTGGCTGCCAGTCCCGACTTCCAGGAGGGAGGGAGCAGGATTCAGATGTTTTTACCGGCAGTTTAAGAATAAAAGTCCATCACTGAAGTACCTGAACTAAAGCGTCTCTGTCAGCTGGGCTCCAGTTACTGGACTCAGATACAATTCAGAAGCTTCAGTTACTTTACACAGTCAGATTTTTACAACAAGAAGTTTATAAAATACTGATTTCTGTGTATTATGCCGGTTTCAGACCAAACGCGAATTTTCGCCTCGCAGCGTTTTCACAGCGTGAGTTCATTCGCTGCAAGTGTTCACACACAACGCGAGAAGGCGATTTTAACGCGATGAGCTGAATTAACACAACTTGCCATTTCTCCAGCTGTATGAACCCAAAGGAAACATTTTGCGGTGATTAAATAGCAATAAACGCCGAAATAACGACAACATGATGCAGATTTGTTAAACATTTGAATTCCTGCTTTGTCAGGTCTGTCAGCAAGACAGCAGGACAACAACTTCTGAAATGTTTGTTTTCTGAATGGAGTTCGGATCGATCAGGGCTGTGCTATGCTAACTTGGTCACAGTAAAGTACGACGACAGCTGGAATAAAGTTACAGACACATGTTTTCTGAACTCACCAGGTAGTTCAGCCTCCTCGCTTTCTTTTCTCCAAGTAACGTCCAGCTTTGTCCGGTTTTTATATAAATATGAAGTCGTAGTCCGACAGAGCTAACGACGCTAACGACAACACTGGAACCGGATGTGCACGAAGCTGCTGAGAAGCTCCAGTGAAGATAAATCAACGCTGAAATCCCCAAAATTAAAGTAAAACGCTAATTTAATAAAAACATTTAACTCTGAGCTCCTCCTGCGAGTAAACGGCGTAGCTGTCAGAGCCGAAACCGACCGACTGCAGGTGTTTATTTCTCTGAAGGTTGCAGCTGCTCCCTGCTCCTCTCCCCCAAGTTTAGCAGCTCTCAGTCGGCCTGCAGATTTTCAATCCCCCGCTCTGCCCGGCCCTCTGCACACAACGCTCTGAAGCCTCGGTGACGTACGGACAATCTCAACACTGATAGGCTGTCGCGACTCAGCGTCAACCCACGCAAATTCCTTCGCTTCACTGGCCCCGCCCCCTTCACGCCGGCCGACAGGAAATTGCGGCTCTACCCGAACGCTTCGCGTCTGAAAGCGCCTTTAAACGTGTCGGACGAGGGACTGAAGAAGAAAAACTACCAAACACTGGTTGTTTTTTTTCAGAAACATTTTCCTCTTTTTATTCCAAGAAAAAAAAAGATCTTTTCATCCCAAACAAGAAAATAAAATAAAACAAACTTATAATATTAATAATAACAACAATAATCAATCATTAAGAGGATAAGTATGACAATTTTTTCTCTCCTTTTTTATTTGTCGTTTTCTCTATGATGATATTGGTCGTGGTCAATTAAACATGCAGCTAAATAAGTCCGATGATGATGATGATGATGATGATGGTGGAGGTGATGGTGGCGAGGGAGGAGGAAGAAGAGGAGGAGAAATGGGGAGGAGTTACGGAGCGTGGAGTCTTTGCTGGCTGACAGGCATTTTAAATGGCTGCCGGTGGGCGCCGCTAAGCTAACTAGCTGACAGCTTTGTTTTAAAACATACTAAAACAGCTTTAAAACATAACAAGGCTTCAGGTGATAGCTTGCTCGCTAAAGAGCACGCTAACGTAGCCTAAGAGACGCTGACATAACTTTAGATTGGTCGTCCTTTTCAGTTCTGATTAGCGTGGGGCTAGCATTCCTCACACAAAATAGCCGCCAGTGGGAGCTAAGAGAGAAACGATTTCCTATTTATAGCTAAGCTAACTGTAATGCTGCTTGTTAGCGGTGTTAGCTGGCCTTAAAACATGGTAAGACTTCAGGTGATAGCATTGCTCGCTAAAGAGCTCGCTAACATAGCCGACAGGACCCTCGACACAGACTGGTAGCCGTTTTCAGTTCAGATTAGCATTCCTCATTGAAACCAATGGCCCCGATAGCCTCAGAGCTAATAACCAAATAATCAATCGATGGGATTGTGACACGCTGCCAGAGATGGACCAATGTCAGGAAACTTAATCAGCCGAGCTCCAGCTGAGCGGTAACTTAGAAAATGAAGGGTCACGATTGGCTGAAGGTGGTGGTGGCGGGGGGGGTTAAAGGAAATGAGAGCGAGGGAAGGAAGCAGGAGACGACAGAATGGAGGATGAGCGGATGAGCTGAAACGTCTGGAGAAAAAAACAAGTGTGCATTTCTTTGTTTGATGGTTTATTTTTTCCCTGGTCGATCTCCTTCTGTGGAGGGAGGGGGGGCAGGACGGTGGAGGGCGGGGCTGGAGGGGGTAAGGGGAGGTCAAAGGTCATGGTGTGCGCGTTGGTGTGCGTCGGGCGGCTATCAGCTGCTGTCAGGTGACGGCTCTCGCTCTCGATGCATGGCGGCGCTCTGGTGTTTCATGTTGTCCAGGTACTCCTGCTGAGAGACGGCCAGCACCGACGCCAGGATCTCATCGTCCTCCCAGTCTGTCAGACCTGCAACACACAGACCGGGTTACAGACCAGGTTACAGACCAACAGACCAGGTCACAGACCAGATTACAGACCAGGTTACAGACCAAGTTATAGACCAACAGACCAAGTTACAGACCAACAGACCAGGTCACAGACCAGGTTACAGACCAGGTTACAAACCAGGTTACAGACCAGGTCACAGACCAACAGACCAGGTCACAGACCAGGTCACAGACCAACAGACCAGGTCACAGACCAGGTCACAGACCAACAGACCAGGTCACAGACCAGATTACAGACCAACAGACCAGGTCACAGACCAGGTTACAGACCAACAGACCAGGTTACAGACCAACAGACCAGGTCACAGGCCAGGTCACAGACCAGGTTACAGACCAGGTCACAGACCAACAGACCAGGTTACAGACCAAGTTATAGACCAGGTTACAGACCAGGTTACAGACCAGGTCACAGACCAGGTTACAGACCAGGTCACAGACCAACAGACCAGGTTACAGACCAAGTTATAGACCAACAGACCAAGTTACAGACCAACAGACCAGGTCACAGACCAGGTTACAAACCAGGTTACAGACCAGGTCACAGACCAACAGACCAGGTCACAGACCAGGTCACAGACCAACAGACCAGGTCACAGACCAACAGACCAGGTCACAGACCAACAGACTAGGTCACAGACCAACAGACCAGGTCACAGACCAGGTCACAGACCAGGTCACAGACCAGGTCACAGACCAACAGACTAGGTCACAGACCAACAGACCAGGTCACAGACCAGATTACAGACCAACAGACCAGGTCACAGACCAGGTCACAGACCAACAGACCAGGTCACAGACTAGGTCACAAACCAACAGACCAGGTCACAGACCAGGTCACAGACCAACAGACCAGGTCACAGACCAGGTCACAGACCAACAGACCAGGTCACAGACCAGGTCACAGACCAACAGACCAGGTTACAGACCAAGTTATAGACCAACAGACCAAGTTACAGACCAACAGACCAGGTTACAGACCAGGTCACAGGCCAGGTCACAGACCAGATTACAGACCAACAGACTAGGTCACAGACCAGGTCACAGACCAGGTCACAGACCAACAGACCAGGTCACAGACCAGGTCACAGACCAACAGACCAGGTTACAGACCAAGTTATAGACCAACAGACCAAGTTACAGACCAACAGACCAGGTTACAGACCAGGTCACAGGCCAGGTCACAGACCAGATTACAGACCAACAGACTAGGTCACAGACCAGGTCACAGACTAGGTCACAAACCAACAGACCAGGTCACAGACCGGAGAAATGTGCCCCGGGAGGAAACCAGGCGAGGGGGATGACAGACAGGAGGGTTAGCATGTATGAGCTAACAGGAGCTAACCTCTGTGGCCTGTTTACTTCTGTACGACATCGTTTTACTCTTCTGAATTCAGTCTCGGGTCGCCGACAGTTCTCACTTCACTCTGATATTTAACTATATGTGAAGTGTCAATCAGTGAATCTCGAGCTTTAAGGCCTGCAGGGCGAAGCAGCCCGGGTGACACGCTGATCCCACCGTCGCACACTTCATCATCACAGCTGACCACCTTCAGCCAACGAATCCTCTGGCTGCAGGATTAAAGTCATTATTTCGAAAGCAGCTGGGTTTATTTGTGCTGCGTTCAGCGATTACATGTCGAGAAAATACATTTTAATGATGGAAGAGACAGAAAGATCCTGCTGAGCCGTGTCTGTCTCACAGCTGTGCTGCAAACATCTGATAAAACTCCGCTATAAAAACACTGAAACTGTGTGTGTGTGTTTCTCTGAGCCAAACTGGCTTCACCTCATTTAACCTCACACACACACAGAGTTTCATCACTCACCTCACACCCACTTACATTCGTTCCCCAGAGACATTACACCACGTCTTCACCCTAAAACTGATTGATGTACCTTATGGGGACCTGTGAGTCCCCACAATGTCAACAGATTTATGCCCCCGCAACGTTAGTAACACCCGCCCACACACACGCCGCGCCCCGCCCCGCTCCCCGCTCCGCTCGGCTGCTTCCTGTTGAGGTTTGACAGTAAACAACAGAAACTGCTCCTTGGCTGCTGCAGGAATAACAACAGTAACTGTAGTAACTGTAGTATCAGTGGCATAGCAGCACTAGTAGCATCAGTTAGCCATCCTAGCACTAGTACCAGCGGTTAGCTATCCTAGCACTAGTACCAGCGGTTAGCTATCCTAGCACTAATACCAGCGGTTAGCTATCCTAGCACCAGTACCAGCGGTTAGCTATCCTAGCACTAATACCAGCGGTTAGCTATCCTAGCACTAGTACCAGTACCAGCGGTTAGCTATCCTAGCACTAGTACCAGTACCAGCGGTTAGCTATCCTAGCACTAATACCAGCGGTTAGCTATCCTAGCACCAGTACCAGCGGTTAGCTATCCTAGCACCAGTACCAGCGGTTAGCTATCCTAGCACTAATACCAGCGGTTAGCTATCCTAGCACTAGCACCAGTACCAGCGGTTAGCTATCCTAGCACTATTACCGTAGCAGCACTAGTAGCAGTGGTGACAGCAGCGTGTGGTGCAGGTGATGGTGCAGGTGTTGGTGCAGGTGTTGGTGATGGTGCAGGTGATGGTGCAGGTGATGGTGCAGGTGCAGGTGTTGGTGCAGGTGTTGGTGATGGTGCAGGTGTTGGTGCAGGTGTTGGTGCAGGTGTTGGTGCAGGTGTTGGTGATGGTGCAGGTGATGGTGCAGGTGTTGGTGCAGGTGTTGGTGCAGGTGTTGGTGTTGGTGCAGGTGTTGGTGCAGGTGTTGGTGCAGGTGATGGTGCAGGTGTTGGTGCAGGTGTTGGTGCAGGTGTTGGTGCAGGTGTGATGGTGCAGGTGTTGGTGCAGGTGATGGTGCAGGTGTTGGTGCAGGTGTTGGTGATGGTGCAGGTGTTGGTCGCTCGCTGTCTAAAGAGTTGGCGTCTCACCAAAGGCTGTAGGCGACATCTCCTGCATGATGGCTCTGTACTCCAAATGGTGACGGCTCTGATTACTGGGACCTACGCACACATACAACAGGAAGTTAGATCAGGTTAGCAGTTTCTGATCAGTCACATGGTCGCTGTGGTGGCCGATGGGGCTGGTGATGGAGCAGTGGATAAGACACATGCCTTTGGTGTGAGAGACCTGGGTTCAATTCCCACTGTGACCCGTCCACCATGTGTCTCTGAGCGCCGAAAGGCGTGCGGCCTCTGACATGTTCTGCTTTGGATAGTCAGTAACGGAGAGTTTGCTCTATTAGTTATTACTGATGATGACCCGTTATTTAACCGCCTGTCTGACTTGCGTTTAAACAAACCTCCATGAATGAATCTGGTTTTCTAAACGGCGTGCGGTGAAGCGTGTGCGTGGTTGAGAATGTGTGTTACTATTCTTACCTGGCGCGCAGGGCGAGGGGGGTTTGCTCAGGATGAGGGCGGCTCCGGCGGGGGAGGGGGGCTTGTTGTTGGTCGACGGGGCGGTCGTGAGGTCAGAGTGGGAGGGGTCGGAGTCGCGCTGCCGCGGCGACCGGGCGCTCCAGTCGTCCGGCCCGCTGGAAGCCGCCGCCGTCGCCGAGCTGCAGGTGGCGCTCGCCTTACGGGGCTGAAAGTGATAAGACGCTCATGTTATTAACACTCTGTTCTCAGGCTCAGGCCGGGTGGGGGCGCCGGGCGGTACAGGGCGCCGGGCCGCACACTTCCTGTACAGACAGCGTGTTGCTTAGTGACATCAGCAGGGACATTTACATGCTGTTCAATGTGCTAATAGCTAAATAGCCAACTAGCCTGCAGACTGTAGCAGGCGGCAGGTAGCCATGCTCCCCCCCCCCACCCCTCCCCCCGCACCTGTCTGGCCTGCTTCTCTTGGTCCTGCAGCCACTGCAGGTAGGACTCCCGGGCCACCTGCTCCTCGATGGCCTCGTTGGTGGCCTCCCAGTCCGTCGCTCTCTTCTTGTCCTCCAACATCTGCTGCTCGATCCACGACTCCTCCGACGTCTTGATGGCCGACTTCATCAGAGACTGATCCGCGTACTGAAGGGGGGCGGAGGAAACCCACCGTCAGTAAACACACACACACACACACACAAAAGTATAAAGTGCGTCTGGTGTCGGTACCCCGGGTTTGAAGGCGGGCAGTCCCAGGCCGACCCCGATCGTGGCCTTGTTGGGGTTCACCACGGAGTTGTAGTGGATGTTGCGGTGGTAGCTCACTCTGATTGGCTCGTCGTTGTTCTGGTGGATGCCGTGGAAGGTGTTGATTGGCTCTGCGGCAGGAGGAGGAGTTTGGGTCAGATGGGCAGGATGCGATAGGCCGACAGATCAGGAGGCTGTGACTGGCGGACGGACTCACCTGTGCCGTACTGGTACACCTCCACCGGCCTGTTGTACATCTCGGCCATGGCCTGCATCTCGATGTGGTTCCCGTGGCAGTTGTTTTTCCTCTTCCTGTTGATGTATGTGGTGAAGTCCTCCGTCACGTAGTTGGAGAAATAGTCGGCGTTTTTCATCTGGGAGGAGAAACAACTTTATCAGCACAGCGAACCCCGGCGAACTGGGGGAGACCCGAGGGGGGCGTGAGGTGCGAGGGACTCACCAGGTAGTCCATACAGTGTTTCCGGACCACTTCGTGCATGTCCTGGTCTCCGTACACCTGGTCAGCTGGGAGACAGAGTCTGGGTCAGATGTTGACTGAACACAGGTTGTATGACTGTGAGACGGCGTGAGAGCTCGTCTTTAAAAAGTTTCCACGACAAGTACCCGAGACCTTTAGTCCAGGACCTACAAGGAACTAAAGCCAGGAACTAGGAACCTTTGGAGGAAGTCACCACGTTTCCACCGGAGGGACCGGGGTCTTTACTTTACCCCCCAAAAAGTCCCTGCTCGGGGTTAGTACTTTCCAAAAGTACAGGTACTTTGGGGGCGGGGCTTACCTGACAGTGACCTTCTGAATGGGCAGCAGAGGCTTCTGGCTTTAAGTGGAGAATCTTTTCCACCTTTTGTTTGCAAACCGATAAATCCCGACCAACGGTCTCGCCGACGTCGCCTGAGATCGAATGTCGGCATTAAACACGTTGCTGGGAAACAGGAGCCGGCGTGCAGCGGCGTGTTTACAGCGAACAGCTGATGGAGTTCAGCTAAATACTGGGTCCTCAGTAGTTGTAAGAAGTCGGCCTCGTCCTCTCCAGAACAGGAGGAGCAGCTGATCACAGCAGCTAATGAAGCTCGTTAAACATCCCGTGATGCTGCAGCTCCTGTCGCCACGTTCTGCTGCTGGGCCGGAGTTCTTTTAAGAACCTGACGGATTTATCCAGTTTGTTTTATCCAGTTTGTTTTATCCAGTTTGTTTTATCCAGTTTGTTTTATCCAGTTTGTTTTATCCTGTTTGTTTTATCCTGTTTTTAATGGTCACAGCTTGTAGTTTTTTATTATATTCCATCAAATCTGATCTTCGTTGTGTTGCTCACAGACAGCCGTTACAAATAATAACGCCTGTGCATGTCTTTGTACGCCATCTACGTCAGCTGGTTAATCTGCATAATCTTCTGCAGCTTAAAGGTTCCTCCAGCCAGCGGTTGTGTTTCCACATGAAGATTAGGCAGATTAACCAGCTGACCTTTGATCTTACTCCGATGTCCTTATATGGGCCGGTGATGGACCAGTGGATAAGACACATGCCTTTGGTGTGAGAGACCCGGGTTCAATTCCCCGCTGTGACCAGGGCTGCACAATATATGGTTTCAGCATCGCAATGTGTCCATGCAATGTTTACATGTGCAGTGAACCAGCCATCACAATAATGATCTTGATCATTTTGTTTAAATTATCGGCTTATTTATTTTTATCATTTCCTTTGCATTTCTCCTACAAAATCTGCCCAACAATTCTAGGATGATTAATTCTTTTAAAATCCAGCAATCAAAGTCATCTGGTGAAAATTCCTGTGTTTCTTCATATCGCAGAAAAGTATCCTATTGCAATGTCAGTTGTTTTCCAGTAACTGTGACCCGTCCACCATTGTGTCCCTGACGCTTAACCCCTCGTTGCTGCAGAGCGTGCGACCTCTGACACGTACAGCAGCTAAATGTAAATGTAAAATCATGCTCGCCGTACAGAGAGACAGGCCGGCGCCATTGTTTAGTAACGCCGCTGTGCACGAGCAACATGTTTAAATGAGCATCAGGTTTGATGGAATCTAATAAAAACAATAAGCGTGACCGTTAAACAGCTTTTTTGTGTAACATTTACTAACAAACTGGATGAAACCACCAGGAAGAGAATCCTTCAAACCGGTTCCAGGCGGCGTCCTCTGAGCGCCACGCTGATTATTAACCAGCCTTATTATGAGCAGTTTGTTTTGGACGACACCGACTTCACATGAGACCTGAATATAACTCCTGACTCAGTATTTAGCTGTTAGCTGTGAACCCGCCATGGACTCGCCGCACACCGGCTGCTGTTACCATGACGCAGACGCTCGACCTCGGGCGCCATCGGAGAGACTCGTGAGCTCTGACTGTTGGTTTGAGGGTGGAAAAGAGACGAGCGGCAAATCCTCGACAGTAGCCTCTATTTGACCAATCAGAAATGCACTGCAAAGCAAGCCCCTCCTCCTTTGGGAAAGTACTGTACCCCGAGCGAGCAGGAACTTTTCTGAGGGTGAAATAAACCCTGAGGTGGAAACACTGAGTTCCTCCAAAGGTTCCTGGGTCAAAGCTCCTGCAGTGGAAACTTTTGTTCTGTTTAATGATTCTATTCTGTGTTTCTGTGACACATTCATGCCAATAAAGCTTATTTGAATTGAAATCAGCAGCTGAGGAGAAGAAGCTGACCTTCAGGGCTGCTTCCTAGAAAAATGATGACTGTGTTAATGCAGCAGGCGCAAATCCATTTTCTCACAATCAACTGTTCAGGTTTCAAAAACGGCTTCTTGCACGTTGTTAAATAAAGTTATGTTGATGGAACAAAAAAAACCCTGTAGAGGGAGCAGGACAGAGCTCAGTAAAGACGAGTGTGGACGCGTCCGGGGTTAGACGGCGCCCGGACGCAGGGTTATACAGGACAGATAAACACAGAGTGTCCGTGGACGAGGCTCAGCCAGCTCGCCGCCACGCTCAGGTGGAGGAGGGCGCCGTGGCCCCGCGTGCAGCAGGAACCTGATCTGAATCCTCCAAATACAACAGAAACGTGAGCGACAGCAGGTGAAGCGTTTCCTTCATGCAGAGAATGAAACACGCTGCAGTTTCGTTCCTGCACCACAGAGAGCTGCTTCTCCTCAGCTGGAGACAGACTTCTGCTCATCGAGCCGCCGCCGTGGTCAGCGGCTCGCTCTCTCTCTCTCTCTCAGTCATCACGAGCGGCCGGTTTTCATCACCGCGACCTTTTCAAATGAAGAAGCTGCAGATTCTCTCACAGACACTCGGACTCCAGTTCTTTCCCAGCCGTTTTCTTCCTCCTCACACGTTTACATCAAACTACGTTTTCAAACGTTACAAAACATTTGGGGCATTTCTGCCCTCAGCACCGTCTGACAGGTCACACGCCTGAACGCCCCACCTGCAGGAACACTGACCAACGCAGAGACGGTGCCAGTGTGGATCAGAGAAGTTACTAAAGTTAGGCTGCAGTCAGGAGTCTCTATGCTAAGCTAAGCTAACAGCTGCTGGCTGTAGCTTCATATTCAGCATGAGAGACGCATCAGTCTGATCATGTGATGCAGAAGGGAAGAGGAGAGGAAGACGAGGAGGAGAGGAAGGGAAGAGGAAGAAGAGGAGAGGAAGACGAGGAGGAGAGGAAGGGAAGAGGAGAGGAAGACGAGGAGGAAGAGGAAGGGAAGAGGAGACTTCATGATGAGCTGCTGCTCACAGAATCGCAGCTCACGTGGCCTCTGATTGGTCGGCTGTTCTACATAAACACACACACATACTTCCTCCCGGTACGAGAGCGGTATGCAAATGAGCAGCACTTTGGTCTGATTTCCAGCAAGTCACATGGTCCATCACCGCAGTGATTCTCAGAATCACCGCGGCAACTTCCTTTTTCTCACCAGCGAGGCGTGTGAGCGCACAAAGTCAGTTAGTCAGAAAGTTATTTGATGTTGTTGAAGGAGGTCAAGCTGAGCGACGACACGCATGTGCGTGTGCACACACATGCACACACACAACACACACAGGCTGCTGTGCTGGGAGATTCCCTCGGTGTGTCTGACACACCTGCTGCTGCTCAGCCAAGTGTTAGTTTTGTTCTGAGTATTCAGCTTTCTGTGTGCATGTATGTGAGAGTGCATGTGAGAGTGCATGTGAGAGTGCATGTGTCCCGCGTCCTCCAGGGTCATGCAGTTCAGTTAAAAACAGATTGAAATATTGTGAACAGAAATGTTTTAGAGCGGCTCGGCGTCCTGCCGTCAGACGCTCTGCAGCCTCCCTGAGCTCACTGGGATCATTAAAGAAATAATTTCATGTGGCCGATGAGCCGAATCGGGCTGCCGACCTCCGCTGACGGCGGCGCAGCTTCAGGCTCCGAGCGATGAGGCGGCGAGACGCCGACAGCAGAAACAGCTGATCAGACGTGAAGTTCGCTGCGTCACAACTTATTCAGGTGTTTCCAGCTCCTGTTTTTTGTAGAAGAGAATTTACTCTTCTACAAAAAAAACACCTCAAGCGAGCGCAAAAACGTTTTTTTGCTAAATTAAGGATTTTATTTTGAATTTCGTCGTTTCCATCGACAAAATGCGCTGATGGAAACACGGCGTGTCGCTGACCTCCACAACCCAGCTGCACAAACAGCTGTAAATAAAAAGTCGCTCTCATCCTGCAGCCTGCTGTTTCAGAATAAAAGCGCAGAGCTGATCAGATGAAGGACGTGTATTTGATATTATTATTATATTAATATTCTGTCTGAAATAAATAAACTGTTTGATAGCAGCCTGTTTCAGGTTTGGCTGAGAGGAGTTAAAGGCCTGAGCAGAGCTGGGCGAGTTTTCACATCATTCAGGATCGATAATTATCAGGATAAAAGTCAAAGTCAAAGGCTGATTTTTGCTCCTGAGGGAAAATAGAAGAAACCAGATGGTTAATTATGTGGTTAAACTTTTCTTTATGGTCAGAACGGGACAAACACTCGACGATCACTGAACAAATTAAACAATTCAATTTATTAAGATAAAAATCGTTTCCAACAAAGGTCAATCTTTTTCCCTCAGAATAATATTTAAATAGAAAAATTAAGTGCTAATTTGTTCGTGATTCAAATGAATTAAACCAAATATTTATTGACGATATATTTATTATTTTGTTATTGAGGAAATTTATGTTGAGATATTTATGAGTCTTGTTTTATCGCTTCGGGCCTGATGGTCGGAGTTTCACAGTATCGCACACAAATACACAGTTTGTAGTGATCCGGTGAGACACGTAGGAGACGAGGAGACGAGGAGAGGACACAAGAGAGGAGACGTGAGGAGGAGCAGTGTGTGTCTGCTGATGAGAAACGACTGATAGGCTTCTGCAGAAATAATAGTGAACCACAAACACACGCAGGCAGGAAACCACGAGGAGCGCTCTGATTGGTCAGCCCGGACGGTATTCTAGGAAAGGGGCGGGGCCTGAGAGAGCAAGACTGCGTCCATCCTGTTCGTTACACAAGTGATAAAGTTTTTATCTGAGCCTCGCAGTCCCCCCCCACCCTGACCACCAGCACCAGCCCGCACACCGCACAGCATTCTGGGTAGTGCAGTTCCCTAGAAACAGACGGCAGGACGCTGTTTCAGTAGAGGTGTTCGTTACGGCGATGAACCCTTTCCAGAGAGCCCTGACTGACACTTTACTGTACATTCAGAATCCTCGCGTCGCTCGAGTTTTCTCGCCGCGCTGCAGAGCGTTTACACAACGTGATTCTACTCTGAAACCAAAAGGAACATTTTGCAGATTTAATTCCACTGAACGGATCAAACTGAAGCTGAAATAACGACACGATGCAGATTCGTTAAACATCTGAAGTCAGGTTTGTTTCCTGGACGGGGTTCGGTTTGATCAGGGCTACGCTCGGCTGACCTGTTCGCAGGAAACCGCAGCTGGAATCAAGTAACAGACTGATGTTTTCTGAGTTTCCCGGGTCGTCCAGCTCCCTCGCCTTCTTTTCTCCCAGCAGCCTCAGTTTTTATAGAAATATGAAGACGTGCCGTCACAGAGCTCTGAGTCAACGCTTTAATCCCACAATGTTGAAGTAAAGTTAGAGTTTAAAGCTCATTCAGACTTCTGGGCCCTCAAATCTTTTCTCCAGGACCTTCAGTACCTGGATCAGGAGGCTCCAGGACCTTCAGTATCTGGATCAGGTGGCTCCAGGACCTTCAGTATCTGGATCAGGTGGCTCCAGGACCTTCAGTATCTGGATCAGGTGGCTCCAGGACCTTCAGTATCTGGATCAGGTGGCTCATGAAAACACTGATTTTTATCTAAAGCAGCTCAAGTCTTTTCTCTGTGCTGGTCCTCGGACTGAGGCGCCCCCCCTCAGTCCAGAGCTCATTTGTAAAAGTCAGGCATCCTGCAGGTTTCACCAGAGGAGACCCTGTTTGTGTTCCTGAACACTGAGAACACAACGGTCCAAAACAGGCCGGCGGGTCCAGCAGACGGTCCGCCCTGCAGGGAAAGTCCACCTTAAACCCAGATTACACACAGACCGATGGGGAAACGGGGGGGTTTCCTCTTTACACACACCGAACTGTTTCCTGCTCAGGCCAGTTACAGTAAACCAGGTCGCAGGTCACGCTGACAGAGGTCGTCTGGACTCCACGTGCACTATTACCCAGACCGGGATCTTCCAAGTCACGTTATGTCTGATGCTGTTTCACCGACAGACGAGCTGAAGTCTCCCCTCAGGGTCAGACTGAGATCAGGGCGGGGCCAACGGATCAGCACGCCGCTCATCTACCAAGACTTTTATTTTCCCGACTGAATAAAGAGTTCACTTTGTTTTCCTCGTGCAGATTAGTGAACGTTCGGCCTCAGACTGTGACGGGACCCTCTGTTTGTTTTATGGCGTGAAACACACAGACACTACAGATGACAGTGCTACTAACAGGGGGGTGCAGCTCCGTGCTGCCTTCAGGGGAACGGGAATGCCCAGTGTCATCTGTAAAACTTTACTGTGACCTCTGGAGAAGTGACGCTCTGTCCTCTCTGAGGTCCGTGAACGCCTCATCGCAGCCGGATGTTCGGCTCCTTCAGGTCAGATGGTGTTTAGTTTTTGTAATTTACGTATGAATGAATAAGACGCTGGTTTTCAGCGTCAGGCAGAACAGCGATTGTGTCACATGACCTGCACAGGATCTTCTTAACACACCTGGAAGTGCTTTTGTAATTTCACTGCGAGCCTGAAGAGAAACGGGCGAAACGCGTTGCTCACAGATAAAGTCGTGAGTTTTGGATTTTTCAGGGATACTCTGCTGTCGGCCTCACCCTGAAAGCAACTTGTCTGCGCCCGCGGCGAGTGGCGTGGAGTCGCAGACAGTCTGTGTCAAAGCGGACGTTTCCTGTGGCTTCAGCAGGCTTTAAAAATGTTAAAGGCGAACTTCGCTCTGCTGGACTGGAAGCTGCCCTTTCTGCCTGAGTTCTGCTGATGTTTCAGCCCGACCACACCTCCGCCCGCAGAGCGCCGCCGCCGCGCCGATTACGCTGAGCGGCCCTGTGGGTGAAGCAGACCGTGTCGCCTGATTGGCTGATGAGCTCAACTTCTGGAAATGTCGGTTTTCCATTAACTCACAGAGGAAACGTGTGCAGGGCTGTTTGAGCGTGTCAGCCGGGTCATGTGATCGATCGCCGATCGTCGCCCACGAGGCTCCCTTATCACGATCGCCACAAAGCATCGTTTCACCCGTCCAACTCCGAACTGCGCTCTGTTTCACACGGACGTTTATTACTGCGGCACAGCGAGCCGACGCCGTGGACACGTGGAGATGGCGTGATTTGATGGCGCTGATTACCAAAATGGAGGAGGAGAGGGAAAACAGCGAGGGAGGGAGACAGGAAGCGTCCAAAGGTACAGGGGGTCCGCTGTAGAACAGAACCAGCCCGCCTCAGCAGAACCGGGTCTGAGCAGAAAGACCCGGTCGCTTCCTGTTTAGGCGGCGGTTTTATCTCGTGATGATCTGAGACTCACAGAAATGCAGTGAAAGCAGCGTCTGCCAGGCAGGAAGGAGGTCAAAGTGAGAACTGGGTCAAAGTATGAAAACCAGGCAGAGCGTGACCAGCAGCAGTGCATGCTGGGACTTATCAGCACGCTGAGAGCACGCGCCTCTGACCCGTCACACGTTGCCCAACAGGCCCGCCAGTCTGACTTCCTGTATGTAACACTCACAGTCTGACCTCTGCGCCGCGTGGATCAGGTCCAGCAGAACCTCACGGGGTCGTCAGAGCACGGAGGTCGCTGAGGTCACACTAACGCACTTCCTGCTGGGAGGCAGGGCCATTTGTTTAGTTTAGCTGGAACCGGCTGAGACCGACGCGTCCGTCACCTTCAGGACTCGCAGCCGCTCTGACGGCGCGGCGTCCTCTGACCGTCCAAAACGTCTCCGGGTCGTTTAACTTTAACAACACCGCAGTAACCACGGAGGTCTGCAGGTGGACGACCAGCGTCCGAACGCCGACGTCACGTGTGCCAAAACAAACACGGACGCCAACCAGAGGCTCGTTTACGGCGTCCGGTCTCGTGCGCGCAGACCAGACTCCAGGTCTCAGGTTTACTAAGCAGCGTCAGAGTTTAACAGCATAAAGGTGTTTTTATACTTTCTGTTTAACTCATCAGATGTTTTCCGTGTTTTTCTGTAGTTCTGACTCTTCTTCATCTAAAAGCTTCATATATTTTGTCGTACTTTATTGGGCCTCAGGTCTCGGCGCGCTGCTGAGGTCTCAACACAACATTTCAGGGATAATCTTTGTTTATGTTCTGCGTTACTTAAAATAAAGAGAGAAAACAATACCAAAACCTTAAAAATCCCGTATCGGTCGACCTCAAATGATCCTGCGGTGAAAGTGGAGCTTTGCGGATTCTTGTTCAGGTGTGAATTCTTCCTCGGGGTGTTGGCTTCACATACCTGCGGCGTGTTGGTATGCAGCCAGGTGGACCAGCTGACAGCAGGAAACAGCTGACAGACACTCGACTACAGCAGAAAGTACCAGGATTCTTTTGCTTTCTGCTGAGATGACTCACTGTTAAAATCTAAAGCTTCAATCTTTATTATTTCATGTGCTTCTTCCCCAAAGTGACAAACAGGCCTGAAACCACACCATCAAACAGCGTGCAGGAGGCCCAACCAGCCACTGGCAGCAGAGATTAGCCAGCTGCTAGTGTGAGCTAATAAGCTAACGATCACTAACAAGTTGGAGTTTACAGGAGTCTGTAAAGGGGGGGGGCTGGATTTATAACACCTGACTGAACCAGAGCGGCCAAACCGGTTTATCATCCCGACCAGAATCATGAAACTAAAAAATGAAAATGAAGCTGAAAGAATCGTCCCGAGGCGCGTCAGCAGCTTCGTTTACACACCGAGACAACGGCAGCACGCCGCTCCAGAAACACCGGACTGACAGGTCGGACCACGCAGCAGGAAACACACCTGTTCGCTTTATTTACCGTTCGGCTGTCAGCTGACAGCACGCAACACACACGCACACACACACACACACACACACACCTGTCAACCTGAAACAGAAAGTGGACAGTAGGTGTGAAAACAGTTTTGAGACACCAAAGACGAAACACAGTCCAGCTCTGCGTGCATGTGCGTGTGTGTTAGCGTGTGCGATGTGTGTTAGCGTGTGTGTTAGCGTGTGCGTGTGTGTTAGCGTGTGTGTTAGCGTGTGCGCCGAAGCAGACAGATGATTTCTCTGAAATGCAACACGGAGCAAAGAAGCGAGCGTCTGAAAATAGAAGTGAGAAGAACGAGCTGAGAGGAAACAGAAGCAGTCAGTCATTGTGTCTCTGCTGTGTCTCAGTGCAGCCTAAAGACCTGAAGACCCCCCCCCCCACCAGAACTCGGCTGTCAGGGTTCTCGCTCACACTGGGTCGTGGCAGCGCATCACCCCGATCCTCACCTTGTCAAATTCTGCATCACCTACAGAATCCTCCCCCTCACCTATAAATCCCTCCATGCCACGGCCCCCCCAGAACCTTCTGGACCTTCTCCACCCCTACAACCCCTCACGGAACCTGCAGTCCACCGACAGGGGCCCGCTCCCTGTCCCCCTCACCAGACTGCGGACTTTTGGGAGCCCCCCCTCTCTGGACACCTTCAAAAAACACCTACAAACCCAGCTCTTCACAAAGGCATTTAACACACACTCAGAGCAGGCTCCCAAAGCATGCTGGGTAAGACGGGCAGAGCGCTCTGACAAAGTGACTTCGTTAGAACAGCAGAAGAAGACAGGTGTGAGTTTACAGGTGAGACCCCCACAGGGCCGAGTCCCAGCCTGGACTCGACTCGGGCCGTCTGAAGGGCAGCGCACACAGGTGAACGGCACCAGGGCGCCCCCTGCTGGCAGAGCAGTGTCCCTGCAGGGCTTCCTCTCAGGGGGAGAGCTCGTCTGTCAGACCCGGGAGGCGTCACTCTGTTTTATTTTCTTTTACAGGCAGTAAATACTACGGGCAGTAAATACTACAGACAGCAAATACTACAGGCAGTAAATACTACGGGCAGTAAATACTACAGGCAGTAAATACTACGGGCAGTAAATACTACAGGCAGTAAATACTACGGGCAGTAAATACTACGGGCAGCAAATACTACGGGCAGTAAATACTACAGGCAGTAAATACTACAGGCAGTAAATACTACAGGCAGTAAATACTGCAGGCAGCAAATACTACAGGCAGTAAATACTACAGGCAGTAAATACTACGGGCAGTAAATACTACGGGCAGTAAATACTACAGGCAGTAAATACTACGGGCAGTAAATACTACAGGCAGTAAATACTACGGGCAGTAAATACTACGGGCAGTAAATACTACGGGCAGTAAATACTACAGACAGTAAATACTACAGGCAGTAAATACTACAGGCAGTAAATACTACAGGCAGTAAATACTACGGGCAGTAAATACTACAGGCAGTAAATACTACGGGCAGTAAATACTACGGGCGGTAAATACTACGGGCAGTAAATACTACGGGCGGTAAATACTACAGGCGGTAAATACTACAGGCAGTAAATACTACAGGCGGTAAATACTACGGGCGGTAAATACTACAGGCAGTAAATACTACGGGCAGTAAATACTACGGGCAGTAAATACTACGGGCGGTAAATACTACAGGCAGTAAATACTACAGGCGGTAAATACTACGGGCAGTAAATGCTACAGGCAGTAAATACTACGGGCAGTAAATACTACGGGCGGTAAATACTACAGGCAGTAAATACTACGGGCGGTAAATACTACGGGCGGTAAATACTACGGGCAGTAAATACTACGGGCAGTAAATACTACAGGCGGTAAATACTACGGGCGGTAAATACTACGGGCGGTAAATACTACGGGCGGTAAATACTACGAGGCAGTAAATACTACGGACAGTAAATACTACGGGCGGTAAATACTACGGGCGGTAAATACTACGGGCAGTAAATACTACGGGCGGTAAATACTACAGGCAGTAAATACTACAGGCAGTAAATACTACAGGCAGTAAATACTACGGACGGTAAATACTACGGGCGGTAAATACTACGGGCAGTAAATACTACAGGCGGTAAATACTACGGGCGGTAAATACTACGGGCGGTAAATACTACAGGACGGTAAATACTACAGGCAGTAAATACTACGGGCGGTAAATACTACGGGCGGTAAATACTACGGACGGTAAATGCTACGGGCGGTAAATACTACGGACGGTAAATACTACGGGCGGTAAATACTACGGACGGTGAAATGCTACGGGCGGTAAATACTACGGACGGTAAATACTACAGACAGTAAATGCCTACGGGCGGTAAATACTACGGGCGGTAAATACTACGGGCGGTAAATACTACGGGCGGTAAATACTACAGACGGTAAATACTACAGACAGTAAATACTACGGACGGCAAATACTACAGGCGAGCAAATACTACGGGCAGTAAATACTGCGGGCAGCAAATACTACAGGCAGTAAATACTACGGCCAGTAAATACTACAGGCAGTAAATACTACAGACAGTTTACTGCAGTAACTTGTTCTGTCCCATTAAAACTAAGTAGAACCTGCTGTAATACTGACACCTGCTGGAGAGCAGGGGGACTGCACACACACACCTGAGGACGAGGCCAGAGGCCGACTGACAGGAAGTTCCTGTCTTCAGTCTGAAGTTCAGACAGGAAGCGTCTCAGTTTGGAATCACAGAAGCAAATGCGAGCTAGCTTTAGGAATCCTGTCTTATCTCAGGAAATCATAAGTACTCCATCCAACACCAATTTAACGTAGTTCTAGTAAAATTGATTTAGTAAAAGCCGTGTGGATTAAAGGAGAGTCAGGACGCTTCTTTAGGTGGGAACCCAGACTGAGGGGCTGTGGGTCTGGAAACGGCCGTCAGTAAAATGCATGTTGCAGACTGTATATCAGACGGCGGCAGGTGAAAGTGCCGACGCGTTTTCTGTCCTCCAACACGGCGCCACAGACGCCATAATGAACAGACCTGCTGTGAGTTCTGAGTAAATGACCTGATAAATCGGTTAGCGAGCTCACAGCGATGTTTATCGGTTTGATGCTCTGACTTAACGAGGCGTGACGGTTTGTTAACGAGGCGTGACAGCGCGCCTGTGCGAGCTTGGAGAATCACGTTATGACTTGGAATCACTATAGTCAGACGTCACCACCCGGTTTTAGGGTCACTGACGTATAAGGATTTTCAACAGGCCAATTTAAAAATACAAAAAATTAAAACATTTATTGCAGTTGTTCAAACATTAAGAATGCCACGTACACATAAATGAATGTATTTTTTTCAAATTAAATTATTTTAGTGTTTTTTCAGCTGCATAAACTGTTCGTGGCCTTAAAAAAGGTCATGTGGTGCGATCATAATTTATTTTAAAATTAATTCATTTCCTTAACAGTTTTTACAAGTTCTTAGTAAGATAAATCTTTTATATACAATGTATTTGCTTTTCTTTTGGATTTTTGGACAGAATTATCTCATATTTTTGTTCTATAATGTCACAGTCTCCTTAAGTGCAGTTTAGTGATTAATTTTCTCTGTAAATTGCGTAAAACAGATTAAAATGTTTAAAAAATACCAGTCACTTAAACATATTGAATAAGTAATTAATATTTTAGTCGCAGGAATGTGATATTTTATTTTTAATTTAATACAGTTATTGTTATTATTGGTCGCACCACATGATGAGTGGTCGCTCCAAATGACACGAACACTGCATATCATTAAAAATATATATTTAAAGAGATCAATGAACAAATAAATCTAAACAAAAAATATATTTAAACCAGATATCATTAATAAAATTTAAAACAATTTACATGAACACAAACATTTCATAAACATTTTTTGATGAAAATCTCATTACAAACATTTGTTTCACGGCTTCGTTTTGAACAAACAGAGAACTTGACAATATATTTAATCTAATTTCATTAACTGCAGGCCTGTGGTGTGAACTGCAAGCATGTTTTTTCTCATTTATTGGGTGTGTCAGAGGTGTTACCCAATCAGCAGCCACATTTCAAAGACAGTGAAGTGCAGTGGCTGGCGTACGCAGCAGGATGTTCCAGGCACCACTATTTCTGTTGAACTTAATGCTTTGCTACGTTTTGTTAGGGCTAAAGTTGGCTTCAAACTGAAAATAACTCTAAATTTACTGGATGATTCACAGGGAATCGAACACGGTTCTCCTGTGTGAAAGTCCTGGGTTTGACTCAGCCAACACGGCCAATAAAGGTTGTTAAAAACGTAAACACGGGTTGTAAAGCAGCAAAATAAATCAAGTGAGGACGGGCTGCTACGCCAACATGTTCCCAAAAAAATAATTTCCTCCGAAGAAATGGAAACACGCACAAGAGCAACATGTTGCTTCATATAGCTTTCATTTTTCATTTTCTGTAAGACGCAACATTTTTTGCTTCTTCAGGGACTCTGCTCTGCTGCAGGGTCAAAGTTAACATGCTGTCCATGGCGAGCAGTTTCTCTTTACTTGGGAGCAGGGCTGGGTATCAGCTTTAATACTTTGTAAGCATCGACCGAATCGCCTCAATACAATCGAGAATCAAAAAATGCCTGGTCTTTCGGTACCAAAGTTCGATACCTAAAGGTTCTTGTTAACACAAATGAGCCAATCAGCATGCAGCATTCTTGATGTGCCCACATCTAAAAGTGACTGATCAAATCAAAGCTCTTTTATTGGCCGAGCAGCTCGGCAGCTTCCACACACGCTACATTTTCCCAAGGATCAGTAAGTGACGCCGCACACGGACCTGAACGTGCAGCCGGAGGAAATGTAAGTATAAAGTGTGTCAAACTGCAGAAAAATTATTCCAAATCAAACTACAATAAAAGCTCTTTATGTTTAAAAGTCATAAACTGAATATAAAAGGACAAAAACTAAATTGCCCATCATGGAAACCACTTTTCAGCGCCACATGACATTTTGACACTTTTAGTATCAGAAAAATGACAAAAAGCTAATGTTTTTTTAAAGTTAAAAGTGAACACATATATGGGAGGGGTCCTGTATTTATATGGTATGCTTTTATGATTTCAACCTTTTTTTTTGGTGAAAAAAATCCAGTTGGACACAAAATGTAGGCGCGTCACTGACCCTTTAACAACTAAGCAACTTTGAGCACAAAATTAAGCTGTTTGTCAAAAAATATTTGGTGAACTATGTTAATATTAATCAACATTGTAAAGAAATGACTCAGAAAAATCTGAAATATCATAGAAATGTCAAAATACACTGGGGGGGGGGTTAACAGGCTGATAAGTTTGTCCAGAGAACAACAGTCTGAAAACTAAATGTTCTCACCAGAGAAAGTGAACAGCCAACTCCTGATAAGCTTTTTCAACGGCGCCGAGGGTACGAGTCGGCTCTAGCCTGATTGACAGGTCGCCATGGTAGCGACTTGTCAATCACAGATAACCCGCCCTGAAACATTCTCTGCTTTGTGGTCTATTTTAAAATAAATGGGACCATAATTTACTAAATGAACATCATGCTGTGTTGAAGAAGACTTGAAACTAGCGACTGAGACCATAAACTCATCAGGAAAGTGTTTACTGGGGTAATTATTCAGCTGAGAGGCAGAAACATTTTCCCATTATTTCTAATGGAGCCGGACTTCTTTTTGCAACCAGAAGAGTCGCCCCCTGCTGGATTTTCAACAGAATGCAGCTTTCAGGGACTTCAGCATCGGCTTCATATTGTAGACCGGAAGCTTCCTGCTTGGTTTGGAAGTTTCTGTAATACGGGGCTGGTGTGTGTGTGTGCATGTGTGTGCATGTGCGTGTGTGTGTGCATGTGTGTTAGTGTGTGCGTGACACTCACCCACGGCCCTGAACAGACACGCTCCGTCCTCCTTCATCTTCTTGATGACGAAGCCTTTCTTTTCCCGCAGAGCTTTTTCAAACCAGTGCTCCTGCTGAACACGCGCACACATGCGCCACACGCACACACACACACACACACACACACACACAGGGTGAGCTGTATACTGGCTTCACTACCCAGAATTCCCTTCTTCCCACAGTGTAAGAGCCAGTTAAGGCCAGCAGGTGGCGCCGGTCTGCTCTGAGTAATTTAAGCAGGAACCTTTGCACAGGTGACAGGTGTAGCTGGACGGAGGGCTACGGCGCGCTGCGTGCTGTGTAGACAATGAACTGCATTATGGGTCGTCGTGTTTCATCGTCACCGGTGAACGATAAACGGCCGCGGCGGCTTTGCCCGCCGCCGATCCTCCATCTGTGGATTCTTTTCTCGATAAAGAAAACAAGAGAGGAAGAGTCCCGGGGGCAGGAAGACCGACGCGAACCCTGAACCAGCACGCGGAGGACATGTGATCCGGTCGGGTCTGACCTCAGATCTGCTGCAGTTTCGTTATCAATCAGCTCCTGGACACACTTTCATTTTCATTTCAGCGACCATCAGATGAGCGAACACATGAACCGGTGACGCTGATCCGCTCTGACCGCCACAGACAGCGGACACGGGTCACACCTGGACCAGGGGTTTCCTTCAGACCTCTGCAGGGAACAGACTCCCTGAGGTACCTGATCCTCACGGGGTCCAGATTCGTGGTTCTTAACTTCAGAGAGCAGGATATCTAACAGAGCTGAGATCAGCTCCTGACGTGAACATTTTCTGTGTCTTTGCTCCTCTGGGACAGAAAACAAGTCAGGATGAACTGAAATCAAGATTCTTGGCTGAAGCTGAATTTAATCAAACTATCCGGGGCGGGCGGGGCGGGGCGGGGCCGAGGCAGGCGAGGCGGGCGGCGAGCAGGCGGGGGGCGAGGCGCGGGCAGGGCGGGGCGAGGGCGGGGGCGGGGCGAGGGGCGGGGCGGGGCGGGGCGTTCCTTTTAATGGACACATGTAACGTGTTTTCTACTTCCTGTCAATATAATCCAGTTAATCTTATTTCCATCCTGTAGAGACGCTTTATCTTGAAACCCGGACGTGGTCACACGTGTATCCTGCTCGCGCTCGGACACTTTCAAACGCTTCCGCCCCGGCGACGCGTCAGCGGGATGTTCGGTAACATTCGTTCAGCCTTTTGACTCGTTAGGCCGAAAACTGAAAGGCCTTTATTTGCTGTTTCCGGCCGAACGTTCGGTGCGTCACTAAAAACAAGAGGTCTGAGGACGTTTTTCACCATTTTACAGACCAAACGGTCGATTAATCGTCCGAGCTGGAGGGAGAGTGACGTCAGCAGGTATCGGCCGTACGGTGCCGATAAACCGGTTCAGCTTCGGCCTCAAACTGGCGTTCAGCTGCCACTGACATCATCATCATCATCATCGTCATCGACGCCCGATCATGTTGTTGCCCCGAGTCCGAGTCCGTGCCGCCTTCACCTGAGTCTCTCCCTGTTTTCTGTTGGCCGTTTCCTTTTTAAATCAAACCGCTCGTATTGAACGCGGCTCCGTCAGCGCCGCCTTGCGAAACGCCGCTCGCCGCAAACGTTTTAGGCGCTTCCTGCCAAACGCCGCTCTGTCCGTTCAGCACACCTGCGTGACAGCTAACGTAAAGCAAAAGGTCGAGCTTGATGGGCCCCGATCCTGAACCCTGTCGGACCAGGACGTCCCTCATTATTATTCCTACATTTAAAGACCAGATGTAATGTTGATGTTAATCTCAGGCTCCTCCCACAATCCTTCGCTGCTGCGTTTCCTCCCGCCCGGACTGAAAACGCCGCCGAGCCCGTTTTTTAAACTGATCCAGCACAGATTTCTGCTACAGGTTCGATACGATACGGCGTAACGTGATATTACGATCACGGTGTAAATCGTCGCCGCTCGTCGGCGCCGCTCGTGCAGCGATTAATTTGATTATCACTGAAACTGTTTTCACATTTAATGGTTTAAGCTGTAAAACAGGAGGACAAAACGTCTTCAGACTCACTGATTCAGGTCAATAATCAAACCTGCTGCTGATTAATGATCTCTGAGCTTGTTTACGGTCTACAGAAACACCTGAGCCTCCGTACCTGCTCACAGCTGCTCACGACAGCCAATCAGGAGCCAGCATGTTACCTGGATGCTGGAACACGATTCTAACAAGACCCTGAACGACTTGTTCCTTAAATGAGAGGATGAGAGAAAGTAACCGATGTTCTGAGGGATGTCACGTGTCCTCTGTGCATGGACACCCGGTCCCACCCGGTCCCACCTGGACCCACCTGGACTCACCTGGGAGTCTCGGTGTGTTGTTAACCCTTTGAGCTCAGGTGCGTCTCTGACCCCCCGCAGCCCCTGATGTTAAATGTTATTTTCATTATTTCTATAAAGCACTCGGCTAACTTCTGGATGCTAACGGCTAACAGCCGTCTGCTGTTTACAGCCACATTAGCATTAGCTCCTCGCTAACCCGAGCTAACGTTAGCTTCCTACCTGCTCCACGGTCGCCGGGTCCACGGACTGCAGCCGGGCGGCGTTCTCGTACTCGTCCTCGCTGTTGTTCCCGGCTCCTTCCTCCGTGTCCTGGCTGGACCCCGGTCCGGTCCCCCCGGGCTGGCCTCCGCCGGCCAGAGCCGCCGCCACCCCGCCGGAGCAGGTGCCCGCCTGCCGCCGCCTCTTGCTCAGCCCGGGCCCGGAGCAGCAGCTGCCGATGCCTCCGCCGCAGCCCACGACGCCGGCCGACACCACGAGCTCCCCGCGGGACCCCGCCACCATCCCGCCGCTGCTGTCCCGCCCGTCGCCCGGCCCTACCGGGGACACGGAGCCGACGGGCGGCGGAGAGGCCTGCTGCGGCCGGGAGCTCGCCTCGATGCTCCGCCTGTCGTCCCTCGCGGAGGGCGGAGCGGGCTGGTAGGACCAGGGCGGCGGGGAAGCCCTCGGCCGGGCTCCGGTCCGCCCGGCGTGCGGGTGCGGGTGCTGGTGCGGGTCCGAGCCGCTCCGACGGTCGCTGTCATCGGCGTGGTCCGAGACTCCGACCCCGGAGCTGGGCTTCTTCTTCGGGAGAATCGTCATGGTGGAGTGTGAGGGAGGGAGGCAGGGAGGGGGTCAGAGGGTGACGAGTCCTCCCGTTCTGGATCAAATGCTGCGGTGTGTCGGGCCTCGGACCCGGTCCCGCGGCTCTAATCACCGAGATAAGGCTCTTAACGAACCCAAACGGGGCTCAGGGGCCGCGGCTCGGCTCCTTTTCGACGGTTTGGTTGAACAAAAACAAAACGCGGCTCCTTCTTCCTCCAGCCGTCCACTCCACAAAACATCAACACAGTCTGACGGAGGGCCGCGACGTCACTTCCTGGTTACGACGGCGTTTTTTACGTCAGGCCGTTTAACGACATGTCGGCAAACGTTTATGTTTAGAAATGTAGACACATATGTTAATGTGTACAGGTAGGTATGGAAACGATGTGTATATATATATATATATATATATATATATATATATGTATATGTATATATATGTATATATATGTATATATATATATATATATATATATATATATATATGTATATATATATATATATATATATATAGTATATATATCATATATATATGTATATATATATATGTATATATATATATATATATATATATATATATATATATATATATATATATATATGTATATATATATATATATATATATATATATTATTATTATTGATGATGAATAAATGTGTATCTGTGTTGCCTGAGTCTGGATGCGGTCAACCTTTCTCGTAGTTTCATTTCATTCTGCTCATATTCTAATTATATAACCTTATTTAGGTTTATAATGTCTAAAAAATGATAAAAAAGCTGCCTTTTGCGTTTGAGGCCACTGAAGTGATCAAATATTTGAACGGAAGGTTTCTTATCTGTGAATTTACATTTGAGATTTGGCCATTATTAATAAGAAGGTTAATCACGTGTTTCTCTGCGTGTTATTCTTCTGGGAGACCAAACAAAACAAACTTTCAAAGAAAAACAAAACTTTAAATAATATTTTCAGAAATAAGTTTTGCCAGAAATTCTCCAAGATGCCGAAAGAGTTTCTGGACGTCACGCGGTCTCTTTCCTAAATCTGCCCTCAACCGTTTTTAGCTGCATTAAATTCATGAATGAGTTCAAAGGACATTTATTTGATTTATTTATTGGTGATTCAGTTTAACTTTATTGGCATGAATGTAGAACAACAACTGAGCTGCAGCGTCTCTGTGTGACAGCAGCTGATCAGCCTGAGATCCGGACTCCATAAACCCCCTGATGATCAGTACCCTGTCTGCCTGCTTAGGTGTCAATAAAGTTTATTTAAAAACACAAAAATATCGATGTAAACAAATCTGCAGGATCTTTCTTATTTTTATTCCACTAACATAACTTTTTCTTTCCTTCATTCGTTTATTTTTTAAACTTATTTTTGATGTTTAATTGTATTTAATGAATCCATCGTCTTTGTCATCGGGCTGGGCCTCATGTAAAATGAGGCTAAATCAGGTCGGTGCACAGAAACATTACAGCCATCACTCCTGAGGGCTGTTTCACAAAAGTAGAATTTAGAAATCCAGGATAAGAGATAAAGCTAGGCTTGACCTAGTGTGATCAGAGCATCCTGGCTTTATCAGTTTCACAAAGGCCAAACCAGGCTCAGAAGGTGCAACTAAGTCAAGCCAGGTGTAAGTAATTCAGATAAATGGGCGTCAACAACTTTCTTCAAGAGACCACGCTGTCGATCACAGATTCATTGATGCTGAAATGTCAAAGACGTGTGCAGCATACTTTATTTGCTGTTCCTCAATGAGTGTAAAAAAGGTTTTTGATGAAAAAATGCACATAATATAAAAAAGAAAGAAAGAAAAGTATTAAAACAGCGAGAAAAGTGTGGCAGACAATACTTATATACAATACTTAATAAGTAAGTTGCTAAAAGAATCACTGCTCCCAACTGGAAACTATTAATTATAGCGTTACCATGAATAGTAGCGTTATGTCAGACCATACAAGTAAGCACCGGACCTTAATATGTCACTCAGCAAATGTATTAATTACAACCACTAATCAACATACTGTCTATTCAATTCAATTTTATTTATATAGTGACAGTTCACAACAAAAGTATTTCTTTTTCTGGCAGCATTACTACTAGTACTAGTATTGCCCATTTAACCCTATTTTGAAATAATATGTAATGCTGAGATATGTGAGTGGGGAGTCTGGGGGTCCTCCCCCAGATGTTTTTGAGCATTAAACACTTAATTTTCTGACGTCTGAAGAAAAATTATTTTATATATATAATATTATATATATATATTTATATAAAAAGGAAACAAAATTCAGCTGGCAGGTGACAATTCAAAATCTAAAAATATAATGCAGTATCAGCAGCTTGTTCAATTAGCTTAAGTTTCATTTTTGGACAGTGCACATATCTTTCTTCTATGTTTGCACAGCATGTTTTCTTATTAACCTTTCTTAAAGCCTTTTCAGTTATTTACCATTTTTTAGTGCAAGCAACATTTTTGACAAATACTTTTAAAAAGTGTGTGTATATATATATATATAGTAGGCTCAGCAGAGAGGCTGGAGGTCTGTCAATTTTGTGTGAAAATGGTGTACTTGTTTAGTCAATATGGACAATAGATAAAAAGTCAGTGTTGTGGTGCTCATAGAAAATACTGTATGATATCTGTAACTTGACCCTGAGGCTGTAGTCCTACAGTCTGCCAATGTAGTCAGTATAAGCACATCCAGTGGTGAACACTGCCTGCTGTGCTGACTGTTATGTGTTTTACTGTCAGATGTCTGAACTGAACACACTTGAAAAAATTAACAAAATAAAAAACAGACTTAGATATGGAAATAAAAAGAAGCACTGAAGATATTAGAAAACCAGCAACTACAAAGAGAAGTGACTTAGTGATTTAGTGTACTAGAAGTAAACTGTAAGCCAAACTGTAGCACAATGTATTGTGGTAATCATTGTTTTCTCTCCCAAACACGCAGTTGTTTCATGAATAAACTGTACAATATATCCTCCTTACTGAAGTAGGACTATAATTTGAGAGTATTATAAAAAGACATAGGAGTGTGTGTGAGTTTCTTACATAGTGTGTGTGAGTTTCTTGAGTAATGTCCGGTGCTCACTTTTAAGGCACAATATAACATTATAATTATGACAGTTTCAGTTAAGAGCTGTGATATTTTTAGCTTCTCACACATTCAGTCGGTCAACAATTGGCTGCCACTTTCTTTCGCTGGTTTATTGCTGTACCCGTGTTACTTTTTCTTTTATTGATCCTTTTTTATTATTTTTATTTTTTACAAGTGCTTTCATTCCACATAAACCTAACTTACTCGCTGATGTCATTGTGTGCAAAGTATGGTGGACGCATCTTCTCTAGTTATGAAACCTAATAACCACAACCTACTATTTTAATACAGGCTACTGAAAAATATGCAAAACACACAGGCCTACATAAGAACATGGAATGACTGAAAGAAACACTTTGGTTTCTGATCGGCGTGACCGCTGACTGAACAGATCAGGCACCAGGATTAACTAAGCCTGGCTGTTAGCCTGGTCTGGAGCAGGCTAGCTGCACAGAATAAATCGCCATGGTAACTTATGTGCTACTGCTTTCGTGAAACCGAGTCAAGGCTTAATTCAGCCAGGATATCTGGAAGATCCCGGCTTAATCCCTTATCTTGGTTTTGTGAAACAGCCCTCTGGATTGAGGCTACACCACCAGCTGACATGCAACAATAGCTCTGATTGGTCAGTGGTGTCTGTGGTGGGCGGGGCCGAGTGTTACATCACAGCGCATCAGTGAACGTTCATTAATAATATTTTTTTTTGTTTTGGTTTTTTTGTTTGTTTTTTTTATTTATTCAGTACGTCATCATATACATATAACGTATAACAACACAACATACACAATACCAGAAAAAACAAAACAGAACACAATGACACATAGTATTACATTGTCCAGGGGTACAGAGAAACTTTAGCATTCATTAAGGCTTCCTGATAAAAAGTTCAGGTTAAAGCACCAACTTGAGATTTCATTTCTAATATCAGTCACTTCCATGAGGTCACAAGTGTTGAGTATAAATGTACAGTCCTTTGGGCTTTGCAGTTTTTTGAATATTTTATGGAGTCCATGTATGCATCTAGTTCATTCATGAAGACAGGGAAGAATGGTGTAGAGCCAGTAAATTTACATTTGTGGATGTGGTATTTGGCAATCAAGAATAATAGATTTGTTATGAAATATAGTCCTCTTTTATCGTCCCTGAAATCAAAAACACCAAAGAAAACATCCTTAAAACAAAATGAAAAATCAGGAATGAGGTGAGTCTGAATGAGCTCCAGCATGTCTGACCAGAATTTCTCAGTGTGACGACAGTTCCAAAACAAATGGGACACATTCTCCTCTGCTATTTTACAGAACGAACACTCAGTATCAATATTCGGTTTAAATCTTTTGAGGAAAGACTTTACTGGGTAGAATCTGTGAATCAGTTTAAACGAAACTTCTCTCACTTTATTAGTAAGCAAATATTTCAGAGGTAATGACCACACTTTATCCCAAGGCACATTCTCTGTTATACTATTCCAATAAGAAATTACGTAAGGCATAGTCACAATGTCCTTTTGGAATAAACCTCTAATAAGCTTATTATTTACCTGTTGTTTTGAAGAAAAACATAAGCTCCCCACAGCAGTGTCAAGTAAATTTATATTGTGATTAGGTTCATTAATAATAAAGAGGCGTCGGTGGGTCTGACTGACTCATCACCATCACAGCTGCTCATCACATGTTTCTGCGACTCTGATAAATAAAAAAGTTTAAATTTGTGACGAAACGTTTGTGAAAGTGTTTTAGGTTGTTTTTCTGTCTCAGGCTGCAGAACCAGTTCACAGGTCTGTACGGGTGTCAGTGCAAAACCTGAACGACCTCTTCTTATCCTGGTGTTTTACTAAATTCATGTCACAGACAGATAAATTTAATGAACACTGATTTGTACAAACTGAACTGTTTATGGCGTTTTCACCATGTGTGATGTATTTACAGGTTTTTACAGGTGAGACAGAGACGATGTTCCTCAGTCGGACAAAGTTGTATTTTGTTCTACAGGATCCAGGTTCATGTGTATCTGCTCAGAATCGTTGATGGTTGACTGAATTTAACAAACTGCACATAAATGAAGACAAACATGGTTCCTGCTGTCAGACTTGTTCTTTATTCATCCCTCAACAAACGCTCAGTTTCACCATATTCACACACGGGTGGAACAGCCACAAGGACACGCGGCCCGGGTGGGACGGGAATTGAACCGCCAACCTTCCGATTGAAGGGCAACCCGCTGTACCTCCTGAGCCACTCAGCTGTCACTGTGGTGTTAGCATGTTAGCATCTAGCAGATCCGTGCAGGCCCTCAGTCAGGGGGGGTCAAAGGGTACAGATGACCCCGGCCCGAGGCCTGGGGGGGGGGTGGGGGGGGGCCAGCAAAGGTCTCTGGTTAACCCTTAAATGGGATCAAGTTCCACACTTTACTTACTGTCTTTCATAAATAACTTTTTTTTTATTTAACGACCCCCCGCCCCCTCGGTATGGCTGAAACATTTGGCCATTCAGATGTGCAGGACAAATGTAAAGGAGTCTGTTTAAGTGAACACTGCGGCCCTCAGGGGCCCAGAAAAGAGCAGCAACCACAAACGGACAAGAATAAAATCAGGGAATCAAGAGCCAAACCTCTGGATGAACGACGTGTTCAGAGGCACCAGGTGTGTCTGACAGCTGAAGGTGAGGAGCTAACAGGCAGAATAGCAACACTTTACCTTACTGAACCTTTAAATAAGGTAACAGCAGAGCTGCCAACGAGTCGGGCGAGTGGATCCTCCCAGCTGATGGGATCTCGCGCTGAGTCGCAGGAAATAACATGGAAACTGTGTTCGGGACCGTGAGCTGCTCTGCGTCTGAGGTGCTGAAGTGAACTCTGGATTTATGGTGATGTTTCTGTCCGATCCAAAGTGTAGTTTAGTAAGTTTAGTTTATCCACCTGCTCCTCTCATCCGGTGGTTCAGTCCCAAACGTTCTGTCTGCAGACGGTCTGCAGGGGCCGAACAGAGCAGCAGCGCAGACTGTAGGACAGGCAGACTGTTAAAATATATTATTAATTCTCAGACATGATGACTATTCTAATAATAATATCACCACAGAGAACACAGATCTGTGGGAGAGGTTCTGAACGTGCAGAAAGGTTTGAACATGAGCAGAAACCTGCTGAAACACAGGAGCTAAAGTTCAGGAGTTTCTAACTGAATTAAAATGATTTAATATCACTGAGCTGAGTAAAGGTGCCACAGTCATGTTTAAAGACGTTACTTCCCCAAACAAACACAAAGACATGAGGACATATTTGTATACTGTGTATTCAAATATTAATATATTAATGTGTTAAGTTCTGTGTGCAGAAACAAACCTTTGTTTCATTTTACAGCAGCCTTGTGTTGTATGATGACAAATAAACAACCTCAAAGTTAAACTACAGGAGAAAAGATCTCTGAGAACTTTACTGCATTATATTCTGTTATATTTGGAATCATCACCTGAATGTTTCCTTTATGTTAATAAAGATTAGTAACAAACACAAGTTCCCCTGTAACAGCCTGACCGACAGTAACACCAGTCAGCAGCATCCCAGCTCAGAGGATCCAGCTGGAAACCTGGTTTCATGTGCTAAACCTGTTTATATTGTGATCAGCTGACACAGGATTTCAGTTTAGTACATAAGCTTGAATCTGATACATGAATCTGTGTATTTGTTCAAAAACCTGAAAGGACCTTTTGTGCTTCAGAATCATGCTGAGTAACTGAATATATGTGGGCGTGGCCTGGATGGCGTGTTTGTATTGGACCTAAGGTGGGTTGGTCCAGGTGGTTCTGGACTGGGTGTCGATGAGGGGTCCAGTTTGGAAAATGTTGTCCCCCTGTCCAAAAACAGCGGCCTGGATCCGCGATGATCACAGACTGGATAGAAAAACAGTGCTCACTACATTTCCCAGCATTCTGTTCCAGTTTCCAGTGAAACTGCAGCGTTTCAGCTCCGGTCACTTCCTGTTTCCTCCTCTTGTTTCATTTATTGTGCGAGTTGTTGTTTCTCCTGAGCGACTCTGACAGCTGCTGTTTCACTGTCTCACTGTGAGTTTGAGCTTCTAAACGTACATTTCCAATAAAACAGGCCTGTGTGGGTGTTTTTCAGCAGCTCGCCTGATGAACGCCGAGTGTTTCGCTGCCTGAAACGCTTTCTGAAAAAGGAGGAAGTGAAACATTTCTGGATTTGTTCTTGCTAGCTAACAGGAGCTAACTGGCTAATTCTAGTAGCGTTGTCGGGCCAATCACATTCAAGGTGGGGCCCCTGACTGGCAGGCCCCTGACTGAACTCACACAGTCGACAGGTGACTGGAATACACTTCTGTTGACCCCGCCTCCTGCGGCCGCCGCCCCGCCTCCTGTTTATGAATGTATGTGAGTGTGTGTGTATATATTTATACAGATTAAGAAGACAGACGCCAGACTGTAGAGTGACAAAGTGTGTATTTATATTTTCTTCCTCTCACACACACCTTTAGTTACAGTTGGTGCTCAGTGCTGAGTAATAATAATAATAATAATAATAATAATAATAATAATAATAATAATAAGCAATAGTTGTCTTCAAATATAGAGCGATACACTTTATACAAAATACCCTGCATGTTACAGTTTAATGTGAACGAGAGGATCAGTGTGACGGAGTGTCTGGCTGTTCACTCTGATGGCCACCGGAGGGCGCCGCCGCTCTGTTTCCACGCTGACCTGATGACCACCGGATCAGTAATCACCTTTAAGATCTTCTCAGCCGCAGCTCGTGGTCTTTCAGAGTCTGTCTGACAGCTGGTCCGAAGATATGAGCCAAACTTCCACGGTCAAAAACAAAGACCCAGAGGTCGGAGCTCTGTGTCCTGAGACTCCGGCAGTCCGAGCTGTGACGTCTCTGTAATGTGACGGTGGAAACGTCTGCACAGACACATAAAGAATTCATTTTACAGCTGATTCAGATGCGAGCTGGGACGTCCAGAAGCCGAAGAGCTTCAGAGAGAAACAGCACGTGTGTGTTTATACAGGAGAAATATTCTTTAAGCGTCCGTCAGCTGTTTGCTCCTCAAGTGTTTTGGTGTTTTTGAAATATTTGGCTAAAAGTCTGAAGGACGAACCTGCAAAGTGACGGATCAGCGTCAGAAACACGGCCAACTGCTAAAGACTCCCAGCGATCAGTCGTCCGTCAAATATGTTCAGTTTACTGAGACAGAAAACAGAGACACTGGATATGGATTCATTTCCAGTCTCAGCTGATGTGTTCGTCCAGCTGAAGATATCGACGCCTGATTGTGAGCCATCAGCTGATAATCGGGAGAAAAGAAAAAGTCTCTTAACGATCTCACAGTTTGTCATTTGGAATTTCAAAATGACAAAAACTCTCAGCTAAAATGCGATGCGATGAAACACGTACGAGAAAACTTCTCTGATCTCATCTTAAACTTTGTTTCAGCTCGTTGGATGTCGGGCTGCTGAACTTTGGACGCTGGCCTCAGGACCTGCTCGCTGACGTCTTTCTGTCCAGATAAATCTCATAACGACGCAGTTCTTCCGGACCGAAGTCGACGCCGCTCCGACAGTTTGCAGGTTGTCACGCAGACGAGGTTTTATTGAAACAGTCCTACGTGCGAGTGCAAAGGCTGCAGCACCAGCAGCTGAACCCGGACCGACCCGGAGGCCCTCGGGGGGACAGGAAGAGGTCAGACCCACCGTCGGTGTCCGTAAAGCTCGTAACGGTGGAGTGAGAGACGTCCCAGATTCAGATGGAAGGTTTGTTTGGTTGGAAGCTGGAGTGAAAGGGACCGAAGGCCTGATCGCTCAGGCCGGACGACAGGAAGTGTTCGAGGTGTCCGGGCAGAGCGAGGGAGGAAAGGAGGAGCGAGGGAGGGAGGGAGGGAGGAGCGAGGGAGGAGCGAGGGAGGGAGGAGGGAGGAGGCGAGGCGAGGGAGGGAGGGAGGGAGGGAGGAGCGAGGGAGGGAGGGAGGGAGGAGCGAGGGAGGGAGGGAGGAGCGAGGGAGAGAGGGAGGGAGGGAGCGAGGGAGGAGCGAGGGAGGAGGGAGGAGCGAGGGAGGAGCGAGGGAGGAGCGAGGGAGGGAGGAGCGAGCGAGGAAGGGAGGAGCGAGGGAGGGAGGAGCGAGGGAGGGAGGGAGGGAGGGAGGAAGGCGCCGCCTGAGAAACGCCTCAGATCAAACATGAAGCAGCATCACCCTCCTGGAATCTCTGAGAAAGCCGGAGGACGTTTGACGGAAGGATTCTTTTGTCCATCTGGATCAAAAAATTTGGACCCAAATCTTTTCTGATCCAAACATGAAAATGACATTTGTCCTTTCTCTTCAAACATTCTGGGTTTTTCAGAGATCACCGGCGGCTCCCTGGGAGCCCAAACCTCCGATGTCCTGGTTTACATCATCCGTGTGTTCGCTCGCCGTTTCATCGCTGAAACAGACGACACCAGAAGGTTCAGGAGGTTTTTACCTGACAGTGAAACTAATTAAAGCAAATGACAGATTCCTCTCCATCAGAGACGTGTTGCATGTCTAACACAACGTCAGGAGATCCAGTGCGATGCGTCCCAACATGTTCCTGACCCACCTCCTCACAGATGGACGCGTGGTCGGGACCCGTCGGCGTCGCTTTTTAACAACGCGTGGACAGGCGTGTGCGATGCAAACGCCTTTGTTCACTCGCTCGCCTGCGTACCCTGCGTGTACCTGGAGGATTAAACCTGAATCCACTAGGGGGGCGGACCAGAACCGGATCATCTTCCATGACAACCTCTGAATTTGCATAACATAAACAAACTAAACGCAGCTCCACTCGAGCAGGTTGTGATTTAATGAGACGTCGTCACGATCTCAGTGACTGCAGACCAGCTCCAGGAGTTTTACTGGAAACATCCCGCCATGAACCTCCGTTTTTAAAGCGTAGCGTTAAATCCTGGAGAATCCGTGCAGAATCTACGCTCCACAGGATACGTCCATCTGGCATACGTGTACGCGTAGCTAAAAGCAGGTGTGGCCGGGGCTTTTGGACATGTAGGGCTCCATGGTCAAGGTTTAGACTTTCAGAATAAAAGTACTGGTCAACATTTGGAAACGTCAGAATTTAGTTGAGTTTAGGAAAAGATCGTGGTTTGGGTTAAAATAACTAAATGAAACAGTCCACCCGTCACATGTCAGTAAATATCTGATTCTGTCTTCTCAGCACTGAAGAAACGAGTCTTTGCTCCGATGGAAAGTAGTGAGCGTGCAGCTTGTAGAAACCTCTTGGACCTGGAGTAATGTGATCTGCTTAACCCACGTAACTTTAATAAAAAGCATTCAGTCCGGTTTCTGGCCCCCCGTCCACCCCAACCTCCCTCTGACTTTTGTGATCCCAAACCTTTACCGCTGAAAAACGAAGCTGCTGGGCTCCAGACTGACACCGGCGGGTCGTGACCACGCGTCCATTTGTATATAACGGGAAAACACCAGGTGTTTCTACTTCCTGTAGTGTTTCTGTACCTGCTGCTGGAATCTGGATTCTCCAGCGCTTCTTTAAATGACGTGAACGTGCTGCGAACACTGGAGCGAGGATATAAAAACAGCATAGACGTCTTTGTAAACATGTGAAAGTGTCTCAGTATATAAAGTCTTGTTGTTATGCTCAATAAAAATCATGCAAAAGAATCTGTTCGTATATATAAACATGAGTGTGTAGGTTGGTTTTACAGGCGTCCCCGTCTGTCTCGCTGAGCTTAATTCAACATTAGTTTCTCTAAATACTTTGAAGAGTGAGATCACGAGACGGTGAAGTGCTACTCTGACAACATTTAAAGTGAAATCTTTAGAAAAGTGAGAGTTAGTGCTGCATTCGTGTTCATCAGGTGAACTAAATTACAATAATCTGATTTGTTTCAACAGTAAAGCTACTGTCAGTGTGCTCGACGGAGCGAAGAGGACAGCCGAGAGGGAGGAGGACATCCGGACCGATTATCGGCCCCCGACCCGCAGTATGAGAAACCGATCTGAGTCTACAGAACCTCCAGCTGAGAACCAGAACGGACAGAAACCTGCTGGTGTTCTTTACATTTCAGCCCATAAACCACAAACCCCGTTTCCTTTTCAACAAATGTCTGATTTTATCTTCAGTCGTTGTCCCGTTTCACTTTCACGGACGATGTGAGCCTGTCGGAAACAGAACGCCGCCCGGCCCGCCGAGATCAAGCACAAGGGTGGAAAGATCGACTATCCGAGAGCGGCATGCGCCCGAACATCAAGAAGACCGAACACCTCAGACCGGCGGCACTGTCACCATCGACGGCGAACCGCTGACCGAGGTCACCTCGGGTCCCTCGTCACCTCGGCTTGTGAAACTGTCCCAGACGCCAGAGCTCGAGTCAGTGCAGCGTAGATGAAGTGGCGCCAGGAGTCCTATGCGACAAGAGAATGACAAAAGAATGGCACTCTACCTCACCACGACGACGAAGCACAAGCACGTCCTTCACGTTATGCAAATGAAGACGCTCAGGCGGTCCCCGGGTCTGAATGAAGACGTCAGGAAGCGGTGGGGCGTGGCGCCGATCACGGACAAGATGTGCGAATCGAGGCTCCGACGGTACGGCCACGATGTCCGCAGCGACCAGAACTCGGTCACGAAAACAGCCCAACGATTAGACCTAGGCGTGCGAGCAAGCGGACCCCGCACCGAGCGGGACTTAAACCGCTAGGAAAGAGAGTGTCCCGTTACACTTTTATATTTATTCACTTATTCAAATGTTTTTTTATTTCACTGCTTTTCAGAGAGAAGTGCCCAAACCTCGCCAGAAAAACAGCCCGTTTGTGCAGCATCTTTACGTTTCTCGTGGCAGCGTCCTCTAGTGGCCGTACGAAGGCAGCGCAGGAGAAAAGACGGGCGACGTATTATAAATGGTGATAAAGTCCGAGCGAGGAGGTCGGCTGGGTCAAACCCCGTACTTTCACAGGGTTTGAGTCGCAGTGTAACCATGTGTTTGATGTCACATGATCCCTTTTCCACCGCACGGTACCAACTCGCCCTTTTGGAAAAGTTGAACCTGCTACCTGGTATTTTTGTTCGTATCACCTTAGTCACATATTGACAGTTTTTCAAAAAGTGATGGCGAGTAAAAAATCTGTTCAAACGTTTTCGGAGTGGCGGCGGGGGAAGCTGGCGAGGCCTGCCGCTCACACAGACCACTGCAGCGACAGCAGCAGAGGAAGTCAGCTGAGTAACGTTGAAAAGCTTTAACTTACATCAAGAGGCAGCTGGTGTGTGAGGGTCGCACCGAACATCACGTCACGGCGGTTTCGCTCGGCATTTTGATGGCGGCCAGCTACATTGAGGGAGTACAATCTGCAATGGAAAACGGAGGACGGCGAGCCAAAAGCAAGTCGAGTAGAGTCGAGAGGAGTTGAGCTGGTAACAGCAAGCGCCATCACGTAACGTAGTAAAGGTCCGCCGCTTGTTGCTGGACTGGAAACTCCCACATGTGTGGTTCTGGGGAGTTGGACCAACGACCTATTTGGTGGTTTAGTGCCGGACAGGTTGTTGGTCCTGCTTTCGGTACAGGCTCTAAGTCAGGAAACGCTCACGTGGGTCGATTTGAGGGAAGGCACAGACGCCGCATGTGGTCGGACGGGCCGGAGGATACAAGCATCACCTGATGTTTGATATTTTTACCTTTAACGTTACAGGAAAGTTCAGCAACGATTCTCTGCAGAAACTCTAAATGTTGTCCGTCTTCTCCCTCGTGGAGTTTTAGTCCGGACCGAGAGCGAGTCGGCGTTGATGACGTTTGCGGCCAATCAGACATTCGGAAAGACTTAAAGCTAATTGGCTGCCTGGAAGGAAGGACAGCCAGGATTTGTGATTTTGGGCTGAAGGATGAAAGAAACAGCAGCATGTGTTTTGGAGGCTGCTGTCTCTCCGTCAGTTCTCCCCCCTCTCCGTCTGTTAGCGACATCTTTTTACCCATCATGCACTCTGTCTGGCTCTTCACCGAGTCACTTTCTCGTTGCTGGTATCTACCTTCTCCTCCCTCCTTCCTCGCCCCCCTCCAGCTACCACATGTACGTCTTCGTGGTGTCGATCTGACTCCCCCCCGCCTCCTCGTCCCTCCCTCCCGCCTCCCTCTCCTCCTCCTCCTCCTTGTCGTCTTTGTCCTTCTCGGCCTCGCTCTCCCACAGCGTGATGAGCGGCGGGTACAGCTCGTTCAGAGGGATGGACATGGCGTGCTGCATGTACTTCTTCAGCGAGTGGCCGCAGGACTTGTGCTGCTGCACGCGGCGCCCCATGTAGACCACCAGCAGCGCCATGATGGACAGGGCGAACATGGAGCCCATGACCGCCGCCAACGCCACGCTGCTGCGCCGCGACGCCACCAGCTCCACCGAGAAACCCGCCTCCTTGGTGGTGACGTTCAAGCACGAGGTGTGGACGGGGGAGGAGGGGAAGGGGGTGATGAGGGTGGGGGAGGAGCTGGGAGACGAGGAGGGGGAGGGAAGAGAGGAGGAGGAGACTGTGAGGCAGACGTGGTACTCCGTCGCAGGAAGCAGGTGAGTCAGATTATATTCCTGAACGTCTACTGGAACCTGGGGGGGGTGGAGAGAGCATAAGTTAACATGCAGCAAGGTGTAGAGAGAGAGAGACAGGTGTAGAGAGAGACAGGTGTAGAGAGAGAGAGACAGGTGTAGAGAGAGAGACAGGTGTAGAGAGAGAGAGACAGGTGTAGAGACAGACAGGTGTAGAGACAGACAGGTGTAGAGAGAGACAGGTGTAGAGAGAGAGACAGGTGTAGAGAGAGAGACAGGTGTAGAGACAGACAGGTGTAGAGACAGACAGGTGTAGAGAGAGAGACAGGTGTAGAGAGAGAGACAGGTGTAGAGACAGACAGGTGTAGAGAGAGAGACAGGTGTAGAGAGAGAGAGACAGACAGGTGTAGAGACAGACAGGTATAGAGACAGACAGGTGTAGAGACAGACAGGTGTAGAGACAGACAGGTATAGAGACAGACAGGTGTAGAGACAGACAGGTGTAGAGAGACAGACAGGTGTAGAGACAGACAGGTATAGAGACAGACAGGTGTAGAGAGAGAGAGACAGACAGGTATAGAGACAGACAGGTGTAGAGACAGACAGGTGTAGAGAGAGACAGGTGTAGAGACAGACAGGTGTAGAGACAGACAGGTGTAGAGACAGACAGGTGTAGGTGTAGAGACAGACAGGTGTAGAGAGAGAGAGACAGACAGGTATAGAGACAGACAGGTGTAGAGACAGACAGGTGTAGAGAGAGACAGGTGTAGAGACAGACAGGTGTAGAGACAGACAGGTGTAGAGACAGACAGGTGTAGAGACAGATAGGTGTGCTCAGGTGGTCACCTTGGCCGTGTAGCTGATCTGAGGGTTTTCAATGTGCACAGTGGCGCTGGTCCACCGGGGCAGAGGGAGGGGGGCGTCCTGCTGGTTCTGACCCACAGACGAAGATCCTCCGCCGGGATACAACTTCCACTCCAACACCACCGACTGGGCGTGAACCACCTGCACAGGTAACAGGTTAACGAGCAGAAAGGCGTCTGGAGCAGTTAGTGAATCCTGTTCGACCTGCACTTCATCTCCAAAGACCACAAACCTTTGCCAGAACCACCAGAGAGGCTGCAGCGCCGGACGAGTTCCAGGGCTGCTCTCTGCCGGGCTCACCGCCCCACCAGCTCCCCCCGGCCGAGTCCACCGACACTGAGACGCTCTTGGTGTCCGCTCCCTCCATGTTCCACGCTACACAGGTATAAACACCTGAGGGGGGGGGCATGTTTTCAATGTAAGATATATTTAGTTCTTTCTGAACTTATTCGTTTATTGTAGCGTTTATTATTTAGACTCAGTAAACACGACGTTCTTTACTGTTTGTGTGTGAAGTTTGTTCACTTAAACTCTGAGAAGCGAAGTGACGTGAAATGAGATCTGGAAGGACATCAGACTCATTTTCACATTAAAGAGACAGAAAAGCTTCTCTGCAGTGTGATTTGGTATGAAACTAGAGGAACGTGAGATCCGTGCGGTCGCTGACAGGCCGCTAACGAAGAGGTGCGTCGGCCCCATGAAGGACTTTGGTGAATCCTGGGCCGAGTTCAGCGTCGACAACAGGAACCGTGTTTCCCTGAACATCCTGCTGTCCTCGCCGCCGTGTTCACAAACGTGTCGCGGCTGAACTCGCCCCAGCTCGCGTGTCTCGACCGCAGCCTTAAAGTCCTTCTCTAGGCGAGCCCGGCCCCTCGACAGCCATCTTGGAAAGGCCTCAGGTATCTGGGACTACCAGGATCAGGTCTATCTCTGAATGAGCGGGCTCTTTCTCTGGTCCCCATAAGACCTGCATGAATCAGCAGGAAAACCTGAACCAGTCTGAGGACTTTGTCCCAGAATAAGGTTTAAAAAGAGTTTCCCTCTGGTACACGTGCACGAGCTTTCACCACTTATGGCAGAGCGCCGGGGGCGGGACGCCATGAGCTCCTCCCACCTTGGCCTGATGCTAAGCTAACTGAGGTTCTGGACACAGTCCTGCAGGACTGCGGGTCACACCTGGACCCTCTAACGGAGTAATGCACGTAGAGACCTGATCCGGTCACACACCTGCTCCTCACAGCGCCAGTGGAGCCACACGATTGGCTGAATGTGTTTCCTGTGAGTGATGAGAGGAGGGAAATGGGACCCCGCAGGCTGGACGTGAACCAGCCATTCAGACTGACCTGCGTCTGACGGCTCTGCGTGTTCGATCACCAACGCTCCGGGCTCTGACACGCGATGCTTCTTCTTCTTCTTCCGCTTAGGCCACGCCCCTCCCCTGATACGATTGGTGCGGCCATCGCCTCCGAGCTCACCTGACCAGGAAGGAAGAGACAGAAAAAAGAGCCTCATCAGCCTCAACTTGGACGAGCCGCCACTTTACTCTGTTATCAACAAAAGGACTGCGGAGCCCAGAAGACAAAGACAGGACACGTTTACAAAGACAGGAGACGTTTACAAAGACAGGAGACGTTTACAAAGACAGGAGACGTTTACAAAGACAGGAGACGTTTGCAAAGACAGGAGACGTTTACAAAGACAGGACGACGTTTGCAAAGACAGGACACGTTTACAAAGACAGGAGACGTTTACAAAGACAGGAGACGTTTACAAAGACAGGACACGTTTACAAAGACAGGACACGTTTGCAAAGACAGGAGACGTTTGCAAAGACAGGACACGTTTACAAAGACAGGAGACGTTTGCAAAGACAGGACACGTTTACAAAGACAGGACACGTTTACAAAGACAGGACACGTTTGCAAAGACAGGACACGTTTGCAAAGACAGGAGACGTTTGCAAAGACAGGACACGTTTGCAAAGACAGGAGACGTTTACAAAGACAGGAGACGTTTACAAAGACAGGAGACGTTTACAAAGACAGGAGACGTTTGCAAAGACAGGAGACGTTTGCAAAGACAGGAGACGTTTACAAAGACAGGAGACGTTTACAAAGACAGGACACGTTTACAAAGACAGGAGACGTTTACAAAGACAGGAGACGTTTGCAAAGACAGGACACGTTTACAAAGACAGGACACGCTTACAAAGACAGGACACGCTTGCAAAGACAGGAGACGCTTGCAAAGACAGGACACGCTTTGCAAAGACAGGAGACGCTTGCAAAGACAGGACACGCTTGCAAAGACAGGACACGCTTACAAAGACAGGGAGACGCTTTGCAAAGACAGGAGACGCTTTGCAAAGACAGGAGACGCTTACAAAGACAGGACACGCTTACAAAGACAGGAGACGCTTGCAAAGACAGTTGCAAGACGCTTGCAAAGACAGGAGACGTTTACAAAGACAGGAGACGTTTGCAAAGACAGGAGACGTTTGCAAAGACAGGAGACGTTTACAAAGACAGGAGACGTTTACAAAGACAGGACACGTTTACAAAGACAGGAGACGTTTACAAAGACAGGAGACGTTTGCAAAGACAGGACACGTTTACAAAGACAGGACACGTTTACAAAGACAGGACACGTTTGCAAAGACACGAGACGTTTGCAAAGACAGGACACGTTTACAAAGACAGGAGACGTTTGCAAAGACACGAGACGTTTGCAAAGACAGGACACGTTTACAAAGACAGGAGACGTTTACAAAGACAGGAGACGTTTGCAAAGAAGGACACGTTTGCAAAGACAGGACACGTTTGCAAAGACAGGACACGTTTACAAAGACAGGACACGTTTGCAAAGACAGGACACGTTTGCAAAGACAGGACACGTTTGCAAAGACAGGAGACGTTTGCAAAGACAGGAGACGTTTGCAAAGACAGGAGACGTTTGCAAAGACAGGACGACGTTTACAAAGACAGGACACGTTTGCAAAGACAGGACACGTTTGCAAAGACAGGACACGTTTGCAAAGACAGGACACGTTTGCAAAGACAGGAGACGTTTGCAAAGACAGGACACGTTTGCAAAGACAGGAGACGTTTGCAAAGACAGGAGACGTTTGCAAAGACAGGAGACGTTTACAAAGAAGGACACGCTTACAAAGAAGGACACGCTTACAAAGACAGGACACGCTTGCAAAGACAGGAGACGCTTACAAAGAAGGACACGCTTTGCAAAGACAGGACACGCTTACAAAGACAGGAGACGCTTGCAAAGACAGGAGACGCTTGCAAAGACAGGAGACGCTTACAAAGACAGGAGACGCTTGCAAAGACAGGAGACGCTTACAAAGACAGGAGACGCTTACAAAGACAGGAGACGCTTGCAAAGACAGGAGACGCTTGCAAAGACAGGAGACGCTTTGCAAAGACAGGAGACGCTTACAAAGACAGGAGACGCTTGCAAAGACAGGAGACGCTTGCAAAGACAGGAGACGCTTTACAAAGACAGGACACGCTTACAAAGACAGGAGACGCTTGCAAAGACAGGAGACGCTTTGCAAAGACAGGAGACGCTTACAAAGACAGGAGACGCTTTGCAAAGACAGGACACGCTTACAAAGAAGGACACGCTTGCAAAGACAGGACACGCTTACAAAGACAGGAGACGCTTGCAAAGACAGGAGACGCTTACAAAGACAGGAGACGCTTGCAAAGACAGGAGACGCTTTACAAAGACAGGAGACGCTTACAAAGACAGGAGACGCTTGCAAAGACAGGAGACGCTTACAAAGACAGGAGACGCTTGCAAAGACAGGAGACGCTTTGCAAAGACAGGAGACGTTTGCAAAGACAGGAGACGTTTGCAAAGACAGGACACGTTTGCAAAGACAGGAGACGTTTACAAAGACAGGAGACGTTTACAAAGACAGGAGACGTTTACAAAGACAGGAGACGTTTGCAAAGACAGGACACGTTTACAAAGACAGGAATCATCAATGATTTGATCTGCGACAATTATCAATATAATTTTTATACGTTTGTTTTTCATACATTTTTACTTTTGTTTCTTTACCTACAATTTTATATAAACGCCCGTAAATCAAAACTGGCCTAAACTGGTGTCACCGAACTCGACGCGTCTGTTTGGACGCTCGTCCCGAGCTTCGCTGAGCAGTCCTGGGATATTTCTCCACTAGGGGGCGCCACACTCGCAAAACGTTTGTACCTCGTAATTCGCTGGATGGATTCGTACAGAATTCGGTTTGTACGATCTCGGGTCACTACTCTGTTTATGCGTAAACTTTGGAAATGACTGCTCAAAGTGGGCGTGGCTTATTACAAGAAATGTACATTTCTAGACATTTCTCATTCCTGACTTCAGAAAATCTTAGAAAATCCTCCGTACGCCCTCCAGAGCTGAAAGTTTTTTCAGCACATCCTCTGAAATGTAACGTTTGCCTTCCTGCAGCCTGTGGTCGACTCTACGGTGGCCCGTAGGTGTCAGAACAAATATAAAAGCCACAACACGAACACAAATCCCACAACACAAATACAAAAAGCCACAAGTTGACAACGAAAGAGAGTCTTCATAACAGTTGATTACTTTCACCATGTTCGACTATACAATAGCACAGCGGCAGTGTAGCCGTCCCGCAATCTGGGGGTCCGGGTTCAAATCTTGGAAATCTCGCCACGACGAAACATTCAATCGTCTGCCTGCGTCTCTTCATTAAGTGACCGTTCGGTCTGAACAGTCCGGCGTTCTGATGGTTTGTGAACGGGGTGTTGCCGAGTCAAAATACCGACTGCACGATTAAGCCAGATCGCCCGCAAACGTTTCTGTGCAACAACTGACTCTCAAACGTCGGAGTTTCCTCAAACACACCAACAGGGAACTAACCACATCACCCGGGCCAAGCTCAGGCGCCACGATGCGGCACTTTCAGCGCCATGTTGTGCACTTTACTGCCTTTTTTCTGCAGCCCTGTTTGTATGAACGTCGCTGCTGATTGGATAACGGCTCTGCCCAAAGGAAACAAGTGGTTAAACCGGAAACAAACCGCTGTACCTGTAGCACACACACACACACGTGACCCCACCCACCTTGTCTCCAGTGGGCGTCACCCAGTAGAACTGGGGGGCGGGGTCAGCGTCCGCCCAGCACTCCAGTGTGATTGGCTGGCCGGCGCTGACGTTCATGGCGGACGGGAAGGCGTGAGGAGAGATGTGAGGCAGGCAGCTGTTGGCCCCGCCCCGGCCCGGCCCGCCCCACGCGACCGCCACCACGTCCTGCAGCTCCGACCAATCAGGTGATGCGGAGAGGAGCAGAGGGTGATGGAGGACTCCAGCATCTTGAGATGCGATTGGTTGCCGAGGTGAGGCCCCCAGGAGGAGAGACAGTCACACCGCAGGGGGTTGGAGTGAAGAGACACCTCCTCCAGGGAGGGGAGGGAGGCGAGGAGGTCTCCAGAGAGGAGGCTGAGCTGGTTACCGTGGAGGAGGAGAGTCCGGAGGGAGGGCAGGTTGCTGGGGGGGGGGGGGCAGAGAGAGGAAGAGTTTAGACCTTCATCATCATCGAACTGTTTGGTCATGTGACGGACGGGCGGACGGACACCTGAAGGCCTGCGGGTCGATGTAGGACAGTCGCGGGTTGTTGCAGAGCTCCAGTTTGGCGATTTCTGGAAGGTTCTGGAAAGCAGCTCGCTCCACCATCAGCAGCTCGTCCATGTTGTTCAGACTGAACCAAAACAACACAACATTTATTATTATTATTATTATTCCAAGAAAAACCTGAAGCTTCTGAACACTAAAATAAAAAGGTTTCGTTTAGTCGCTGGGCCGGCGGCACAGAAAACCTTACGTTAAGATTTTCCTTAAAGTCTCAGTTAAGGTTTCCTTAAAAGCACAAAACACCCTTAAATCTTCTTCACTGAAGTATTTCAGGTTTTCTCCTTATCTTGGTCTTATTCTTAAGAAAAGTGTGTTGAACCGTTAGCAACCACACTCAGACCCCGCGTCCACCAAAGCGACTATCTATTTAATTCGTTCCAATGGGAGCGCCGCGATTTTCTGAGCTGGTATAAACGGCAGGAGCGTGACGAGCCGCTGAGCGTCTTTTCTGAGCTGAGCGTTTTTTTCAGTCGCCGAGAACTGATGGGAAAAACGCTGAGCTCGTCACTGTCACTTTTTACCCAGCCGTCCAATCACAGCAGAGGAGGGGCGGGACAAACGCCGCACCGAACGCATCCGATCTTAAATGACACTCTGCCTCCTCGCCGAGGTGAACCCACGTCCGGACAGTCTGCTCTCATGTTGTCCTCGGTGGACACGGGGCCTCAGGGAAAGAGTTTCAGGCACCTCTGGCTTCATCTGAACCACAACGCGGCAGTTTATGGAAATAAATGAAGATTTTTTACGAAGACTTCTGCGAGCGGGAGAATCTACTGGAAACTGATGAGCGACGAGCCGAGATGCCGTCAAATTTACGGCTACCCGGCGACACAGTCCGGTTTAGATCCGAAGCCTCAATAAAGATGTTCTGCTTCCCTTCTTTGATCAGTGATCTATTTTTTGAACAGAAAGTCGGCCCACTTCTTTTGGATCTCCTGGATGAACGTCTTCACAAGACTCCTTGAATTTATTGGTGAAGCGATTTCCTGCCACATTTGTTGTTTTCTGTTACTTGTGAATCAAATTTACTTTGTAATCTCTGCTTTCTTTTATTAAATTCCTCCAGCAGCTCGATATTTTCCTGCTCTCACCAATCCGGTTTTCTTTTCTTCTTTTCTTTCCAACTTTGTAACAACAAGCAAACAGTCTCCATGGTAACAGCAGAATTTTACGACTGTAAAGTCAGTGTAGCAAACACCTTAATGCTTTCCCTTAACTAAGGGAACGTTTAAAGGGACCCTTAAGTCAATTCCTTAGCTAAGGAGAAATTAAGACTTAAGTGTCATAGTTAAGAAAACAACTTAAGGTTTTGTGTGGAACCAGCCCCCGATGACTGAGTCAGTCCAGCAGGTGGCGCTGTTCCACTCTGATGGTCAGGAGTTTTGCTCAGTGGCTCAACAAACAATTCAATCAAAGCTTCTGTCTTTACACGGAAACGTCACGTTTGTTTTGACAGCACATCGTATGGCGGTCCTGTTTTCAGTTCTGACTCCGCTAAACTCTTTCAATCCAGAGTCCTGCGTCAGGACGACAACAACACAATCCGACAGAGTCCACACTGATGTTTCTGAAGAAAGTCACCAGCAGTCTGAGTTTAAAAGACTCCAGAACTGCGGTCACTGGTTTGAAAACAGCTTAACAGCTGTGACTGAAAAACAGTCCCAGCTAATAACAGCATTGAAATTAGAGTAAGATATTTCTGTGTGTGCTGAATACTTAATGACCTTCAGTATCTGGGTCAAGTAGTTCATGAAAGTCAAGAAGCTCCTGGTAGTGAGGCGGCAGGTGTGGATGAGATCCGCCCTGAGATGCTCAAGGCTCTGGACGTTATTGGGGACAGTCCCCATGAAGTGGCAGACTGGGGTGGTGGTTCCCATTTTCAAACCGGACGGTGGGCTTCACAGTCTGTCCCAGGTTGCTGGAAAGGAGACTCTGACCGACTGTTGGACCGCAGATTCTGGAGGAGCGATGTGGATTCTGTCCTGGCCCTGGAACACCATGGGAGTTTGACCTTTCAGTCCACATACATTGTGGACTTGGAGACGGTTTACCACCCAATACACCTGGGGGGAATCCTGTGCGGGGTCCTGCAGCAGTATAGGGTACCGGAGCTGTTGTTACGAGCCATCCGGTCCTGGTCTAACTAAAGTGAGAGCTGTGTCTGTATTCTCAGCACAAACTGTTTTCAGTGGGTGTTGGACTCTACTAAGGTTGCCCCTAGTCTACGATCCTGTTTGGGATTTTCATGGACAGGACCTGAAAGTGAGCCGAGGTGAGGAGAGGGTCCGGCCTTTTGCAGACGATGCGGTTCTGTTGGGTGTCTTGGACTGTGACATTCGCCGTAAACTGGGGCGGTGACGCTGAAGAAGGGTGGTGATGGCGCAACGGATAAGACTGTGCTTTGGTGTGAGAGACCCGGGTTCAATCCCCCACAGTGACCCATCCACCAATGTGTCCCTGAGCAAGACTCTTAACCCTCGTTGCTCCAGAGGCATGCGACCTCTGACACGTACAGCAGCTGTAAGTCGCTTTGGATAAAAGCGTCAGCTAAATGAATAAATGTAAGTGACGTGGAGCGTGGGATGGACAGGTGGATTGGAGCGGCGTCAGCAGTACTGCAGGCGTTGAACTGGACCGTTATGGCTCAGCGGGAGCTGAGCCCGTACTATGTCCCAATCCCTCAGCTGTAGTCAAGAGCTTTGGGTAGTGACTGAAAAACAAGACTGTGCTTGTGCTGAATGAGTTTCCTCCGTAGGGGGGCGGAGTAAGCGTTAGGCCAGATTTAGTATCGACGGCTGTTATTTCAACGTGTCACATACATAATGAACATTAAGAGAAATATCTGATCAGACTCTGTATCTGAGACACCCAGTGTTTAAGGACTCGGATCAAATAAACCTGATCCCCACTTTTGCGGTTGCAGACTGACCTGAGCTCTTCCAGGTGCTGAAGGTTCTGGAAATCTCCCTGCTGGACTCGGCCGATCGGGTTCTTGTTCAGGTCCAGGAACTTCAGGTTAGGGAGCATGCTCAGAGCATCCCGAGGAACAGACCTGCCGGGAGAACAACAGTTACATCAGCCAGAGAGAGGGAACGTTACACAAAGGGGAACCGGACCAGGGACCGCGCCGACAAACCTGAGCCGGTTGTCGTAGAAGGAGAGGCTCTCCAGGTAGTCGAGGCCCAGGAAGGCGGCGGAGGGGACGGAGGCCAGTCCCATCCCGGCCAGCACCAGGCTGTGGAGGCGGGACAGAGGCAGGAAGTTCTTCTCCTCCAGACCCAGGATTGGGTTCTCCCCGATCATCAGGATCTCCAGGGACGGCAGGGACTCAAACCAGCGGCTGTCGATGGCGACCAGCCGGTTGGAGTTCAGGTGGAGGCTACAGGACCGAGCAGAGGACAGGATTCAGAAAGAGTGGAGACCTGCTCGACTAATATTCATCGACCCGTGAGGAACGATGGGTAAAAATTACCCGTTAGAGCCTCTAGGGTTCTTTTAGGTGGTCCCAGCGGTCTTTCAAGAGTTTTCTAAGGTTGCACTTTAAAACAGAGCTGAGGAGAAGAAGAAGAACTTAGTTACCGCAGCAGGTTGGTGAGCCCAGCAAAGGCTTTGGGTTCGATGGAGGAGATGTGGTTGTGGTTGATGTAGAGTTCCTCCAGACTGGACAGGTTCCTCAGACCGAAGTCCTCCAGCTCCTCTATCCGGTTCTCCTCCAGGTACAGGGTCACCAGGCGACCCAGAGTGGAGAGACCCATGGAGCTCACCTGGACAGAGAGAGAGAGGGAAACCGGTTCTTCGTGGAGCTCCGGGGCCCGTGGTCATGTTGAGACGGAGACAGACACCAAGATGGAAGAACCCTGAACCCTGAACCCTGAACACCCCCAAACACCCCCAAACCCCCCAACGTAGCCCGGTTAACGTATAGATTTAATATTATTTTATAAAATCAATGTGAAGTTAAATAATAAGTCACCAAAATGTTGTTTTTAAACAATGACAAAAGAAAAACAGGACCTGCTGTCGAACAACCTCCAGGTGACTTCCTGTTTAGAAGAGACGAGAAAGACACAACACAGAGACACTATATGGACAAACGCACCGGGACACTAAGGACTAACATGCTGGATGGGGTCGGGGCTCTGAGGGGGCCGGTCAAGTTCTTCCACAGCGAACTGGGAGATCCAGATCTTTACGGAGCTGAACACAAACTGCCGGAAGAACTAAAGCAGCTTTAGTGTTTCCACTAACAAAGACCACAGAACGCAAAGACCTGTATCAGGACAGGGGGGTGAAAGCTGAGCCTGATTTTAGTTCAGACGAGGGGGGGGGGTCATGTGACTAACTGTTGACCTGTAATTTTATATTTAGCAGTGTTTACTGTTACAGCTGCTTTATCACAGGCTCATGTTTCACTGTGTGTGATAATCGTTTTATGCTGCAGTTTCTTATCTGACCAGGATCCATCTCAGGGCCCCTGGGTCCTGGACACCCGGCCTCTTCACTGGCTCTCGGTCTCTGGTCTCTGCGTGTCTGTCTGAGCCTTTGCAAAGAATAAAACCCTCAAAAGACGTCGGATTGAATTCTTTATTTGCAAAGACTCACTAAAGGAAACTGTCCAGCCGGCAGCGTCACCAGCAGGCTTCCTGTTCCAGCTGAAGCCAAGCAGGATCGGCTCATCTGGGACCTGGAGCCAGACCGCCAGGGAAAAGTAGGTTCCTGCTGGAAGCGCTGTTGCTGGGTGTTGGACAGAGACCCCACGGCACTTAGGTACAGTAGGGGGTCCCCAGAGTCCTGGCTCTCCCCATCTGGCCTACTAACTAACCGCCAGCGTGTTTCCTCTCCGGCTGGTGTGGTGGGCGGGTGCTAAGACCCGGCGCTGGTCGAGGCGAATTTCACTCTGACTTTAAGTTACAAAGTGAACAAGTGACTATTTTGGTCATTGATGTCAAACACTTTCCAGAATTAAACATCTAAAATTCAAAGTCCGACCGTGAGGGGGGGTCCAGGTCTAATTTGTGTTTAGGGGAACGTTTGAGAACAGTTCATGCAGTGGAGCTCACACTCGGCGGGCGTGTTGCTGCAGACTCACGGGAGCATCACGTTCTTTAAATGTGAACAAACTACGAGCCGCTCTGCTCTGGCGGCGAGGGCGGGGCTTAGAAAACATCCCGCCCTCTTCCTTCACATCATTTTCAGGATTCCACTTCAGTGTTTTCTGTGCTGAGACTCGACCCCTGTGAACAAACATGCAGAACGTGTGCGTTACCTGCGTGAAGTGGTTCTGTGACAGGTCCAGTTCTGTCAGGTTGGTCAGACGCTGCAGTTCAGTCGTGATGGAGGAGATGTTGTTACTCTGCAGCAGCAGCACCTGAAACACGTCGACACCACCCGTCAGTCCTGCAGCTGGTGACGCTCCAGCGGCTCTTTAGCCTCGAACACATCAGTTAGAAATAAACAAATCTTTCAGGTTCCATATTCGTCACATCATGCTGCAAATGTCTTTCGGTACCAAAGTTCGATACCTAAAGGTTCTTGTTTACGCCAACGAGCCAATCAGCATGCAGCATTCTTGATGTGCCCACATCTAAAAGTGATTGTAATTGGCTGTGGTGACGTAAACACTAGCTCAGGCCGGTTACGCACAGAGACGTGGAGAAAATCTAAAGTGTGACTTGATGCGACAGCGCGATGTTTGTGACGTAAGATAATTGAGACGACAGGACAAACCTGGTGAAGCCTCTGACTGTGCGTGGAATAAACTTAAGAGCAGAAAGTCGCTCCGTCTTTGATGCAACCAGACAGAGCCGGTGCATCATGGTCTCAGCGCCCTGCTGCCACCGAGCTGCTTCAACACGCCCACCGTACGAGCGGCGTCGGGCAGCAGCGTCGCTACAAGCAGCACCGTTACTAGTTTAACTACATTTCTCAGTAGCTTGGTGGCAGCGTCGCTGTTTTCTGAATCAAATCAAAGCTCTTTTATTGGCCGAGCAGCGCGGCAGCTTCCACACGCTACATTTTCCCAAAGATCAGTGAGTGACGCCCACACGGACCTGAACGTGCAGCCGGAGGAAGTGACATCACGTAGCGATCCTCGGGCTGATGTCTGCGACTTTGCTGCAGCGGATTAAAGAGTTTACTTTCTGTTGTGACAGCTGTCGCCTCCTCTTCCTCTGGTGAGGAAGCTCTGATATGTAGAGGCAGAAACTTGTTTCTCTCTCTCTCAGGCCTGTTGCCATGAATGTTCAGGTTGCCATGGTGCCAGAGCACAAATTCACATATAAACAATAAGAATATATAATTAATAAACAATGAAATGACATAACAACTAAAGAAAGAGGAACAAAAACAGAATACAGGCCGATGTTACAGTGAAAATGTGTCTTGGTTATTAAACTAAAGTATTAATGATAATAATGTGATAATTAAGTTACTTTATACAAACAACAGGTTCTCAGTTTGCTGAGAATAAAACCGGTATCGAAGTTGAGGTATCGTATCGATATCCAAACTCTCTGAAGGATACGCAGCCCCTCGCCCGGCCCGGGAAGAGCCACCCTGGTCGGGCAGACCGACCCCAGAAGCCCCTGTCACCTCTGGGAGTCGCTCTGTGGAAACGGAGAACCAACCTCCGGCGCCCAGCCCCCGCTCACAGCATTAAAGCAGCTTTACGAGCAGCTCGAGGTTCAGTCACATGGAGCAGTTTGTCATGGTCACATGACCTGTTTGACCTGTAAGTCTTGTTCACATCAACGTCCGAGTCACCGAGTTTGTCTGAAAGCAAACGAAGACGGACGCCTGATGTCAGCTGAAGTTTGTCTTCCTAGAAAATAACCCAGGTTTAATGTAGCGGGACCTGTCCAGGTGGACCCCGCCCCTCGCCCCGTGCATAAGCAGGTGTAGATGCTGAACGTTCCGGTTACCTGTGTGTCAGCTGAAACGTTGGCTGGGACTCTCTGCAGATGGAGCTCGTTACAGTCGACCGTCCTGGCCTGGTGGTACACAGACTGCGGGGTGTACCAGGGCCTCGTCTCGCACACGCACTGCACAGGACACAGCACGGCGCCACCTACAGGACACGATTTAAAAACACGTTGATCTTCACGCACCGGCCGTCACGTGTCCATCTGCCGTGGACCAAACGTCACTGTCTTACCTTGACCGGCCCCGCCCGCTCCAGCGCACGCTGATGATGTCACCAGGGAGAGGAGGGGTACGAGAAGGACTGCAAATCCCATGGTGCACTGGTGGCGGAGAAGAGAGGAAGCGTTGGATGTCGGACTTCCTCCAGAAGGTCAGAGGGACGCAAGTCACATCTACAGCTGGATGGAAACACACAGGAAGTGATGTCATTAACCTCCTTCTGTTACAGTTCTGTCAGTGAGATTCAGGGAGACTCAGATCTGATCGGTAACGTTAAGATCGTCACACTCGGCCAGATCGTCTGTTCCAGCTTTGGGTCGGGAGGCCGAATCATCAGCAGCCAGACTGTGTCACACTGAAGGCAGGCTGGGATCAAACCTGCGAGTCTGTGCAGCCGACAGCACGACACACGCACACACGCACGCACACACGCACGCACGCACGCACACACACACACACACAAACACAAACACACACACACACACACACAAACACACACACACACACAAACACACACACACACAAACACACACGCACGCACACAAACACACGCACACAAACACACAAACACACAAACACACACACAAACACACACACACACAAACACACGCACACACAAACACACGCACACACAAACACACGCACACACACAAACACAAACACACGCACACACAAACACACACACCGGGCAGGAAACACCTCAGCTCTGGTGCCATGGCAACCAGCCAGGAAGTGACATGGGGGGGGGGGCTGCTTAGCTGCTCTGTGATTTAAATCGTTTTAAAGCTTCGTCATTAAAATCTTTGTCCGTCTTCTTTTAATGGAGGCCGAACACAAACGTCTGTTTGTACACAAACAGTTTACGTTTCTGCATCCAGGTGTTTCTCTCTTCTTAATGTTCAGCAGGTTGTCAAACAATCACTCGTCGATATTCAGAGTGAAACCGTGTCTGCGATCGTCGTGAAGCAGAGCGGCGAGCCTGAGCAGCAAACAGCTGGCAGGTCAGACAGAAATAATCTCCTACCTGCTGTTGTCCCCTGAGGGGGCGTGCACGTGATCTCAGACGCAAGCATCAACACGGGCAGAGCACCATCCCAAAGCATCATGGGAAACGTTCAGCGTCTGACTGCAGCTAAAGTCCATCGCATCCCCACAAATGTGACCAGACTGATTTATGAGGTTCTCCTGCGGTCAGGACGCCGTTTACGGCGCCGACCGTCACTCATTTCTGCGAGGATGAAGTCTCGCCACCTTCCACTAAACCTCTGTAGGACCGAACTCTTTCCAGCCAAACTTTCTATCCACCACATCAAACTGCAGATGGACCCTGAGCCGTGACCCCAAGCAGGCGCTGAGAGACTTCACGTAAGACGACCGGCTGTCCTTTGTTTGCTGCCGCCGCTCGGTCCTGCTGATTCATTTTATACAACATCAGAAGAATCAGGCCTACCTCACTCAGCGCCCCCCCAGCTCCTGGTCCAGGCCGTGGTCTCTGCCCTCCTAGCAGGTCTTCCAGCTTGTGCGCTCTAAAGCTTGATTTATCCTCCTGCGGCGTAGCTACGCACGTGCATTTATACTTGTGCGTCCGTCAATCTGCAATTACACCCAAACGCTGCTCGGAGGCATTGCGAGGCCCAGCCGACCAATCGCAGAGCTCACGGTCCGCGTCGCCCTGCCGTGTAGTTACATTTTTGAGGAGGTGCACGTCAGGCGACACCGTAGGTGACGGCGGTGGCTATAAACTGCACTTTACCCAGAAGCCCGTCTGGTTTCTGATCAGCCCAAAAGGACTCATGTCCCTCCACCGGCTCCCCGGGGCCTCCAGGATCAGATCCAAGTCCCTGATGCTGCACACAGAGCTGCTCCTACGTTAAAGGTAAACTTTGCGATTCTGAACACTGATTGTTGATATTCGACGTCACCCCAAAACAAACCCCGGTGCTCCTTCAGAAGTTCTGCCCGTGCTCCTTCAGAAGTTCTGCCCCGGTCCTTCAGAGTTCTGCCCCAGATTCTCAGACGTTGCTATGGCAGAATGTGCAGCATCTGCTGGCCTGAGGTCAGTTAGCCTCCATATACTGTGACACATATAAAGCAGCGTCGGAGCCATGCGCTCAGGTTCGTGTCAGAGGGTTAACTTCTATCCCAGCGTCCCGTCACTGAGACCGTTTTATTCTTGGAAAATATCTCGGAGAGGTTTACGTTTTGGTTTTTACAGCAAACTGCTCTCGTGTCTCTCAGGTTTCTCCACACGGCTCTTCGTCGTCTGATTTCTTCTTCAGGCCTTTTCCTTTTTGTCCTTCCTCACAGAGCTCTGCAGGTTTGTCCATGTCTCTGTTTGACTGGACCTGCGAGAAAACACAGTTTCTTTTCTGAGCACACAAACAGCTGAGAGTTTAACAAAGTGTCCCTTTAACCATCGTCCCCTGAGCAGGGAGATAATGTGCAGAGCTGATCTGAGCGCAGCCTGTCTGTCATATCAGAGGCTGCTGGGACTTATTACATGTTCATGTTCCCAGCAGGAATTTCCACTTTCCCAGGGTGAACCTGAACGCAGCGCAGTCCGACAGATCGCTCAAACATCTGAACCTCCTTCTTCGTGTTAACGACAGACTGAAGGAGGTGTCCCCCCCGCCTGCCCCCCCCTCTGCTGCTGAGCAGATGGAATATTGATGAGGTGATATCAATTATTTAACGAGCTGCGAGCGTCTCGTTAAGTGTCCTGCTGCAGAGGCTGTGATTGGAGGAGAGCAGGAGACACTGGCTAATTAACGTGGAGCGGTCACACACACACACACGCACACACACACACACACACGCACACACACACGCACACGCGCACACAGGTGGGAGGGAACATGAACAGAGACCAAACCAGCGGACGAACCGATTGGTTCCAGCAGGCTGCAGGAAGCAGTTTGTTTCCTAAATGAGACACAAAGATTTCAAAACAAACTGCCGAGCGGCTTCAGTCCGAACCAAATCAAACCACAAAAAAACTTCAGCGTTCGTCTGTGCACGTGCTCCCTCGCACAAAGTCGCGGTGGATCTTACAGTCACGACCATCGGCCGTCTGTCAGCCCAAACCGACTTGAGACAGAACAGTTGTTTTATCAGCTTAAACCTCCTCAATATATTTTTTATATCAAAATAGTGCTTCACTAGTTTAGGACCAATATTAATCCTAAGTTTTGTAATTTATTAAATCTTTGTAAAAAAAAAAAACAGTCTACGTTGGCCTGTAATTTCTTTATGCTAACGTTCAGCACTAAGTTAAAAAATCATGAACATTCCTGAAGCAAAGTGACTGTAGGTTGTAGTTTTTACTCGCACATCGTAAATCATTTTTGTGCTTCACACGTTTCTATTTTACTGTTTAGCATCGCGTCGTCCGCCCTGAAGCCGTCGTGCTGCTTTTCTTCTTCTTGTTTTATTTTTGGCCCTGTTGGCTTCCCTTATACATTATATAAATATTTCAACAGGACACCAGGAGAGAACGGTGAAACACGGGAGGGTTGGCGGGTTTGCACGTTACGGTGGTCGCTAGCTAAATGCTAAAAACACTCCAACCCCCTAACGCCGCCCCTTACATATCTACGCCAATCAAACACAAGTAACCTGAAATAAACATGAACAACAACCAATGAAGGCCCTAATCCGTGCGTTACACGAGTTTAGATCCTCAGTACAGCGGGGACCAATTTAAGTGCGACACACAACATAAAACAACGCTGATCCGCTTTTAGCCACCGTCAAAAATATATTTTAATGGCGATATCGTACCGAATAACAGAAAACTTTGAATAACAGCCCAGGCTTTTATTTGCTAAAATCACTGAACCGACCTTTATGTGGAACAGGTCTTTAAATCTTTTTGCACAAAACTGAAACAGTTTATTTATATCAAACTAAATGATTAAATAATATCAAATACACGTTATTGATTTGATCTGGCTCCGACAGACGGCTTCTGCGCTTTTATTTTGAAGTAACATCACAACAACAACACGGTGCAGGATGAGAGAAGTTTTCAGACAGAGCGACCTCACAAGACAGGATTCGTTTTTATGAAAAGCTGTTCTGATCCTTCTGATCGGATCCTCACAGACTGAAGGAGGATAAATAACCAGGAAGACTTTACGAACGCTTCACAAGCACCGGCAGCATCTCTTGTACCAGGCAGGTTAGACCGGTAAATCTCTAAGAATCAGACTTTGGGGCTCGTTGTTTCCGTTAAATGAGCTGAACCATTGAATTGTGGAGAATCTGACCGATCTAAGGATCTGAGCGCTGAGAAGCAGCGACCCCGCGGGGTTTAACAGCTTTCATACATCCACAGAACTTCTATACAAACCAGACCAGGCTTCTAATGGAGACCGGCGTTTTTTACACATCAGCACAAACTGGTCTAAACCACTGAAACTGTCTGTGAAAGTGAAAACCTCAGAAAGCCGCAGAAAACCAGTCAGCTGTTTCTGATGATCATCACAGACGTTCTGTTAGCTGAAACTGCTAACCCAAAACACAAACCGTTAGCCTAAAACTGCTAACCCAAAACACAAACACTTAGCCTAAAACTGCTAACCCAAAACATCTTGGTTTTTTTTGGGATCAGACGTGACCATATTTGGACGAGAGGATGGAGCTAGCTAGCTTGGTTAGCTAGGTGCATCTCTAATTCAGGTTAACTGTGATATTAGCTGTGATGCTAATTTTAGCTAGCGACAAACAGGCTTAAAACAAAACGTACTCATTGAAAAATGAGCAGCCGACTCCTGAGAAACTTGAAACTAGCGACTGAGACCATAAACTGATCAGGAAAGTGTTTACTGAGGGAATAAATCAGCTGACAAGTTAGAAACATTTTCTTTGTGCAGAAGGTGGAGTCGCCCCCTGCTGGCTGCTGGAGAGGACGCAGGTTTAAGGTGCTTCACTCTAATAGACGGAGTCTCCTGCTTAGTACAGATCAAACAAACCAGATACACCATGCTAATCATTTAGCTTCAGAGAACTCTGGACAGCCCGGCTAGCTGTTTCCCCCTGCTTACAGTCTTCATGCTAAGCTAAGCTAACCACATAAAGAGCTGAACACAAATAAATCCAAAACGTTAAACTATTCCTTTGATCCCGCTGGTGTTGGGTGTGTTATTATTATTAGCTGTAGGCTAATAGCAGTTAGGTTGTTGTTGGGTTCTGTCCGGAGGAGACAAACATCCGCTGTCCTCTAACAGGATCTAACAGCAGCAGCCTTCATCACTTCGCTCACTTCCCGCCGAACTCCGCGCGGTTTGTCCCGCAATAAACAACAAAGAGAAAAAAATTACAGCTCACGGCAGCGTGCGCTCTGACGTCACAGCTGACGCTGAGCTCCTAACTTCATTGATTATCTATCGGATCTAAAGCTGCTGCTCGGTGCACGCGGCGTTTCTGCGGCGGCATCAACACCCCGACAGATTCTCTGCAGCAGCTCTTTGGACCAGCGTCCTCCTGTGGAGCTCCGCGGGAGGACGGACGCCCTGTTCTCACCTTGCTGCTCCTGCTGCTGCTGCTGCTGCTCCTCCGGCTCCGAGCCGCGGCGGGACCACGGGCCGGGCAGAGTCCGGCAGAGTCCGGCAGAGGCGCGCAGAAGCGGGAGGTTCTCCGGTTTATTGGGGTTCTGTTGATCCAGATGTGGTCTGGCCGAGTCCCGCTGCCGCCGCTTTTATCTGAAGCATCTCCTCCTCCCTCTGCCCCCCCCCACCTCTCTCTCAGGTCCGCGGCAGCTGACTCGGGATCAGCCAATGGGCTTTATAGGCCACCGGGTGATGGACCAATCAGAGCTCGGATGCTGCACAGAGGTGATGGAGAGGGGAGATGAGGAGGGTGGTGGGGGGGTCTGCTACCATGACGTAATGCTCCAGATTCTCCTAATGACTCCACCCCCCCCCCTCTGCCAGCACTGACTGTAAACACACTGATTCTTTCTGCATCTTCAAACTTTATGAAAAACCACTGTGACCACGGGGTCACGACCTTCAGGGGTAAGACGCCCCCCCCCCAACGCTCACATAAAATAATATTTTACAGGTCTTTCTGCCTCTCGAAGGCGGCCATGCTTTGGGTCCCATAATAACAGGGAAAATAAATACTTAAAGTTGACAAATTAATTTGTATTTAATCAAATGTATTTTTTTTAGGGAAAATAGATTTTCCAGATGGAGGAAGATGCAGCCAGAAGAAATGCTGAGGGGAAAATGTGACATTGTGTTTTCAATGGTTTATAAATGACAAAAAAATATATTATTTTATAATAAATTGGTCGGTGCTTTGTCAAACTCAAATCTATAAACGGTTTGAGTAACTTTAAAGGTGATTCTGCGCTGAAAAACAAGCCCTCGTTCTGTAAATGGGGAAACAAACAAACTGGAGGAACCAACACACAGAACTAATCCAGCCACGCGGACCTGCCCACAAACCTCCAGCCTCCTCTCGACTTCACCAACACCAGCTCTTCTTGTGATGTTAATAGCAGCAGAGCCGAGTATCGCTGTGCTGACTAGCTTCATGTTAGCTTCACGTTAGCTTCACGCTAGCTTCACGTTAGCTTCACGTTAGCTTCACGCTTCACGCTAGCTTCACGCTAGCTTCACGCTAGCTTCACGTTAGCTTCACGTTAGCTTCGCAGCCATAGGTGTCAAACCTCCCGTTTAAATATTTTCCCATTAAATCTCCCCAGTTTCTAACCTTAAAAAAAACAGGATGTAAAGAAGCTGAAATCATTTTCTTTTGATTGGTTTCAGCCAATCAGATTCTTTTCCTTCCAGGACAAAGAATCTGATTGGCTGAAAGCAGAAAAGTGAATCGTGCTGCTTTACTCTGAGTTCCCACAGACGGACACTCAGAAACCAACCCGATGGATCAAACCAATCAATCTGATGTGTGAGTGTCATGTGACCATTACAGCAACACAAACATCAGAAAGTGCTGATGCAGAGGGAGCACGCGGTGACCAGGGGTGATGTCACAGCGTTACAGGAAGTGTGAGTCAGCGTTACTGTAGGAGTGATGAAGACGAGGATGACCTCACTGAGCCGGTGAAAACATTTAAAAGGTCTCAGAACATCCCGCCAGGTGAGAATCAGTCCGCTGCCACGGTAACAGAAACTAAAATAAAACAAATGAAATATTACAGTATAAAGACGTTTTGAGCGACGCTCTGCACATCTGTGTTGTTTCTCTACATGAAGAAGAAAATTCCAACAACGCAGTAAAAACAACAAAAGATTCAGACCTGTAAATATTACAGGTCCAAACTCAGTTAATCTGGTCCGTGCTGGACTCGGTGACCCTGGTTTCCCGCCGCGTCCCTGCGGACTCGTCGCCTGAACAGGGACCTCAGATTAAACGTCCGATGCTCAGCGACAGATCCAAAAACAAGCGCAAAGAAAACGAGACGTGAGCTCCTGTTGAGCCGCCGCAGGAGGCGGTCCGAGGTGTTGATCCGGCTCCGTCAGGCCTTCAGCCCTCCGTCAGGTGATGAAGTGACCTCTGATGGTAACTGGAGCCAAACTCTCCCACAATGCAAAGTTGTTTCTCCTGCCTCTGTGCGTCAGCGTGCGTCCCTCTGTTTCTAATGCAGCAACTTCATTTCATTTTAAAAGTGTCATTAAATGTTTACGATTCTTTTTAACAGGAAAGTCGCGTTAAGTCTCTTAAAACAGAGTCCTGCACGTTACTGAGACCAACTGTAGACATTTAACTGGATCCAGATTAAAAACATGGCCGTTACAACGTCCTGCATTTTTCTTTGACCAGGGCTCATAATAATAATAATAATAATAATAATAATAATAATAATAATAATAATACATTTTATTTCTAGAAAAAGCTCAGAGTGCTGCAGGTAAGATCATAACAGCAAGGTAAAAACATCAGTGTAAAATATAAACAGTGCAACAACATTACTGTGTGAGGTTAAAACTCTGCTAAAAAGAACTGTTTTTGGTCCTTTTTGAAAAGTCTCCTCTCCTGCCTGGTCCTCATCTTCGTCCCTAACAGGCCAACAGATCTCAAATTAAATGGAATAAAACTTAGTCCGTGTAAAGAAGTAAACAAACTAACTAGAAGGGCCATTCAGGGGGAAATGGACCTGTGTCCTGGGGGTCTGATTAGCATTAGCAGCTATTTGTAATGAAACCTGAGAGCCTCCTGATAAAGAGGGCCCAGCTTTGACGCTGTGACAGATCAGATCACCGCAGACAGGAACATCCCTGCGACCGGTTTCCCGGACGACACGGTCCTGATGATGGAGAGATCCACCCGGGCCTCTTCTGAACGTCCTGAATGCTGCGTCACCACCTTCAGGAAAACGTCCTCTCGGACCAGCACAGCCAGCTCGAGCCGCCCTGAGGCGTTTGTGCTCCTCTCCTCTGGACGGAGATGCAGGTTCAAATGTTCCTTTGCCCCTTTGAGGGTAATTAATGTTCTTAATCTGCACTGCTGCTCAGAAACACCCTGCTGTGCTCAGGTTCCCATTTCAACTGAGTACTAACCTGTAGTTTGCTACGCTTTTTTTTTTAGCTCTATTGCAAACTCTAATTCATTAAGAATCAGAATCACAAATGAGTCCTGAACGTGTCCTCACTGGGATCGGATCTGTACTTGGCCAAAACCCCCAACGGGGGCGGATAGTGAGAAAAAAACTGCACTGTGGGATACTTTGAGCGAGTTGCCACTCTCCCAGGGCCCCTGAACTACACACCAGCTGTTTAGTTGTCCAATCACAGCTGAGCAGGTGTAACCGAGCTCCTGTCAGAAATCTGGGGCGAGTTCACCGCCAACAAACCCAGCAAACAGACACTGTGATTCATATCGTGCACATGTACTTTGACTGCTTTAATCCTGATCTCACTCACGTACTTTTACTACAGGACTTTTACTTGTAAGTAGCAGAGTACTTTTACAGTGTGTATTATTTACAGTGTGTATTATTTACAGTGTGTATTATTTACAGTGTGGTATTAGTACTTTTACTGAAGTAAATAATCTGAATACTTCTCAAGAGAGAAGAACAGGAGGTTTTGTGGTTTAATTATAACTGGGGCAACAGTGACCCACATATGAGGTCCGGCCCGGTCCAGGTCCTGTTAAAACCGCTTCAGTCCGGTTTATTAGACCCACAAAGTGGCTTTTAGAAAACTTGAATGAATCTGAAAGGTTGGCGTGATGTCAGTGTTTGTGAGTCCTGGAGGTCGTCTGGTTAACATTAACACCAGATAACGTTTGTTCCACTTTGAACGCAGCTCTACACCCGGGGGAGACGTGGACCGTCTCTGAGACGAGATTTTAAATCATAATTTAATACAACATTTTAAAACGGGGACGGCGTGTTTCAGCTTCAGAGAATCTAATCAGTTTTACTCTCCTCCTCCTCATGGTGGCGTCCTGCTGAGTCCTCTGGGCTTCCTTAGCGAGCTGCTCTCACCATTACAGGTCACATGGTGTCCCCTGACCTGATGTTTGATCCCGCTGTGGACTTAAAAGGGTTCCTGTCTTCATCTTCACCAACTCCTTTGAGAACACAGAGCCTAAGCCCTGCCCCCGCCTGTGAAACGCCATTCTGAGACAGAGACGACTAAAGTTTAGATCCCGTTTGACTCGTGTCCTCGATTACACGCGTTTATCAGTTTAAAAGATCATTTAAGTCAAGAAAGTCGCAGTTTGTCGTAAAAATCTATAAGTATAAGATTGAAAATACGAAATTACAAAGACCACAAACCTAAAAGTGACGTCATAACTGTTTCTGTCAGTGACTGAAGTTTAGGAGACCGAAGCTAACGACACCGAAGCTAACGTCACAGTAGCTAATGACACAGAAGCTAACGACACAGAAGCTAACGTCACAGGAGCTAACGTCACAGGAGCTAACGACACAGAAGCTAACGACACCGAAGCTAACGTCACAGTAGCTAATGACACAGAAGCTAACGACACAGAAGCTAACGTCACAGGAGCTAACGTCACAGTAGGTAACGACACAGAAGCTAACGTCACAGAAGGTAATGACACAGAAGCTAACGTCACAGAAGCTAATGACACAGGAGCTAACGTCACAGAAGCTAATGACACAGGAGCTAACGTCACAGAAGCTAATGACACAGGAGCTAACGTCACAGAAGCTAATGACACAGGAGCTAACGACACAGGAGCTAACGACACAGAAGCTAATGTCACAGGAGCTAATGACACAGGAGCTAACGACACAGAAGCTAACGTCACAGGAGCTAACGTCACAGGAGCTAACGTCACAGGAGCTAACGTCACAGGAGCTAACGACACAGGAGCTAACGACACAGAAGCTAATGTCACAGGAGCTAATGACACAGAAGCTAACGTCACAGAAGCTAATGACACAGGAGCTAACGTCACAGAAGCTAATGACACAGGAGCTAACGTCACAGAAGCTAATGACACAGGAGCTAACGTCACAGAAGCTAATGACACAGGAGCTAACGTCACAGAAGCTAATGACACAGAAGGTAATGACACAGAAGCTAACGTCACAGAAGCTAATGACACAGGAGCTAACGTCACAGAAGCTAATGACACAGGAGCTAACGTCACAGAAGCTAATGACACAGGAGCTAACGTCACAGAAGCTAATGACACAGGAGCTAACGTCACAGAAGCTAATGACACAGGAGCTAATGACACAGGAGCTAATGACTGAAACTACAATAACAAAAATTATTGTCACTAAAGCTAACGTTACTGAAGGTAACGTCACAGAAGCTAATGACACAGGAGCTAACGTCACAGAAGCTAATGACACAGGAGCTAACGCCACAGAAGCTAATGACACAGAAGCTAACGCCACAGAAGCTAATGACACAGAAGCTAACGCCACAGAAGCTAATGACTGAAACTACAATAACAGAAATTATTGTCACTGAAGCTAATGTTACTGAAGGTAAGGTAACAGAAGCGAACGTCACAGAAGCTAACATGACTGAAGCTACACAGAAATTATCGTCACTGAAGCTATTGCCACTAAAGCTAACGTTACTGAAGGTAATATAACAGAAGCTAATGTCACAGAAGCTAACATCACTGAAGCTAACGTGAATGCAGCTAACGTCACTGAAGCCAGTGTCACTGAAGCTATTGCCACTTCATGTAATGTTGCATGAGCTAACGTCATTTCAGCCAACAGCAATGGAGCTAATGTTCCTGAAGCTAACGTCGCTAGAGCTAATGTCACTGAAGCAATTTTTCCTGTAACATCGAAGAGCTTCCATGTTTCGATGTGAAGAAAGGACCAGCAGTCGTTGGATTAAAGTTGAGCTACATCTGTGTGTGGAACAGCTAAGTTACCTAGCTACTAGCAAACAAGTGATAAACATTAGCTTAGCATTAAAGCGCTAACATGTTGGTGGCGGTTTCACACAAAACTCAGTGCTACTTTACTGTTTTACGACAAACTGCGACTTTCTTGCCTTAAATTATCTTTTAAATTGACAAACAGCAGCTGAGGCTCTTTGAGTTAGAATACTGACAGCTGTTTTCTTGTTTCTGATTGGTCGTCCTATAACATTTGGCATCATGTGCAGAGGTTTACTGTGATCCCTTTGTTTTCTAAACTTTGCCCCTCAAACCGACGTACGAACCAAACTGACCTTTTTGGCTTCGTGTCTTTTCTCTGAAGCAACACACTGACGACCTTCACTTACTTTGACTCACCTGGACATCGATGTGTCGTCTCTCTTCCCGCAACTTCACGCCACAGACGCCAACACACAAACCTGCTTTACCACATGAACACGGAGAGAAACCTGCAACAGGTGAGATGAATCAACAACAACAAGTCGTGTCCGTAAAAAATAGCTTTTCTTTTAATTTCTCCAGTAAATGACACGTGGAACATGTAGAACTCTGTTTCAGAAAAATAAACGCAGGCCCCGCCCCTTTACATCAATAAACTCCTCAGCCTATCACAGCCGGGAAGGGGCGGGACCACGCAGGATCTGACGGCGCCGACAGGCCGCAGAAACACCACATCGTCAGCTCTCCTCAGATTCACACGTTCAGGTTATATTTAGATTTATGTACAGAAAGATTTCCACAACCTGCTGATACAAAACATGTTTCGTCTGTCAATCGTCCCAAAGCTTTCTGTCTGACGTCATCCAGCTGCAAAGGATCATGGGACAGTCAGTGCGGATCGGTACATCCGCTGAAAGCCACGCCCACAAACCTTTGGCCACGTGAGTTTATCATCAGAAAAAAACGCTGATCCGCTGATCAAAGGTCACCGACTGTGTCCCAGAGGGCGCCGCCGTGAGAATCATCCAATCAGAGGGCTTCAGACAGAAAGCTCCAGGTAACAACAGACTCTTATAAAGAGGAGACGCAGGCGGCGGCTCGTTTCCCGTCACGCTTCAGGGACCCAACACGCCAGACCAAAGCGAGAGAGAAACGTGGCGCTGCCGGCGTGTACAAGCCGCCGCTCGCCAGATGATTACAGGTGAAAAATAACGTGCTGGTTTCGTGAGGTTTTCCGTCTCTTAATGACGTCATCAACGATGTCATCATAATTTAGTAATTTATAATTATATATATCCTTATTTTAATCGTTTCAGACGTGTCAATGGAGAGAAAATACTTTGAAGGCAAATCAATAATCCATCAGTGACTGATGGAAATGCTGCGCTCTGATTGGCTCTCCAGACCCTAACCGGTCCTGCGGGAATGTTTTCCACATTGTTGATTACCCAGCAGCCCCTCCCTCTAACGAAACACCCGGCACATCATTTTTTACAGCGTGCTTCCTCAAAGAGTCTGGACATTACCCAGAATGCATCGCTTCCTGAACAATATAAAAACATTCTGTGTTCTGCTGGTGAGAGAAACTCGAACCTTTTCACTATAAATGGCTTTTTCTTCATCAGCATGCTTTTTAAAATCCTTTAAGGCTTCGTCGCTCGTTAAACTTTTGCCCGCAATAATAAAAAAGCGCGGCGGCGTCTGATAGAAAAATAGAGTCATGCCGTGAAGCAGAGAACAGTCGGACACGATGGCTCGGTGCTGCGTTCACGTCGCCCGCCGAGGCTGGGAAATCCCACCGCCAGGAACTGACCTGAGGCTGAACTCACGGAAATGATTGAACACGTCAGCAGGTTTTTTATCACAGGTTGGTTCTGACCTGGATCCTCAGACCTGGATCCTCAGACCTGGATCCTCGGACCCGGATCCTCAGACGCGGATCCTCGGACCTGGATCCTCGGACGCTCCGTCGCTCGGATTATATCAGAGACAGTAACGCAGAGCTGTGCGAAATCACCCTGCGGTCATTTGGACAGATTTTATAATTTGCCATGTGATTCAGGATTCCTGGGAATAACTTTCTATCACAAACTAACTGAAAAACTGTGAGAATCCAGATTTCTGTACCAAAAAACTAAAAATGTGTCTGTACTCGCTTTGTTTTAGGCACTGAAACTAACGTATATTGTTCATTGCAATACTTTGAGTTCTGCTGAATCCATTAGATTTTAATATCAAGAAAAACCAACATGTGCCAGAATAGTTTGTTTATGTGAATCTGCGCATGCTGGACCAGGTGTGCTGTCACAAGTTGGTCAGGGTTAACGGGGCACAACAGATGTGTGCGTGAAGCAAACGCGGTTACAGGATTAATATGATCTACCTCAGGATCTCTGAGACGAAAACCTGTGAAAGGCGTCTAACTCTGCTTTGACCTGTTTAAGCTCTTTACATCGACACTGTGAGCAGCAAACAGAACCTGAACTCCTCCGAAATAATCAGGCCGACGTCTGGAAGGAGCCCAAGGGCCGAAAACATCAGCTGACGTGAAAACAGGGACTTTCAGCTTCGGTCAGTTCCTGGAGTGATACAGCGCACGTGTGTGCGTTACAGGGTGTGTGTGTTACAGCGCACGTGTGTGTGTGCGTGTTACAGGGTGTGTGTGTTACAGCGCACGTGTGCGTGTTACAGGGTGTGTGTGTTACAGCGCACGTGTGCGTGTGTTACAGGGTGTGTGTGTTACAGCGCACGTGTGCGTGTGTTACAGGGTGTGTGTGTTACAGCGCACGTGTGCGTGTGCGTGTTACAGGGTGTGTGTGTTACAGCGCACGAGTGCGCGTTACAGGGTGTGTGTGTTACAGCGCACGTGTGCGTGTGCGTGTTACAGGGTGTGTGTGTTACAGCGCACGTGTGCGCGTTACAGGGTATGTGTGTTACAGCGCACGTGTGCGTGTTACAGGGTGTGTGTGTTACAGCGCACGTGTGCGTGTTACAGCGCATGTGTGTGCGTTACAGGGTGTGTGTGTTACAGCGCACGTGTGCGTGTTACAGGGTGTGTGTGTTACAGCGCACGTGTGTGAGTGCGTGTTACAGAGAGTGTGTGTTACAGCGCACGTGTGCGTGTGTGCGTTACAGGGTGTGTGTGTTACAGAGAGTGTGTGTTACAGCGCACGTGTGTGTGATACAGCGCACGTGTGCGTGTGTGCGTTACAGGGTGTGTGTGTGTTACAGCGTGCGTTTGTGTGTTACAGTATGTGTGTGTGTTACAGTATGTGTGTGTGTTACAGTATGTGTGTGTGTTACAGTATGTGTGTGTGTGTGTTACAGGGTGGGTTTGTGTGTGTTACAGAATGTGTGTGTGTGTGTTACAGGGTGGGTTTGTGTGTGTTACAGAATGTGTGTGTGTTACAGTATGTGTGTGTGTTACAGCGTGCATTTGTGTGTGTTACAGTATGTGTGTGTGTGTGTTACAGGGTGGGTTTGTGTGTGTTACAGTATGTGTGTGTGTTACAGTATGTGTGTGTGTTACAGCGTGCGTTTGTGTGTTACAGTATGTGTGTGTTACAGTATGTGTGTGTGTGTTACAGCGTGCATTTGTGTGTGTTACAGAATGTGTGTGTGTGTGTTACAGAATGTGTGTGTGTTACAGCGTGCGTTTGTGTGTGTTACAGTATGTGTGTGTGTTACAGTATGTGTGTGTGTGTGTTACAGGGTGGGTTTGTGTGTGTTACAGTATGTGTGTGTGTTACAGTATGTGTGTGTGTTACAGTATGTGTGTGTGTTACAGCGTGCGTTTGTGTGTGTTACAGTATGTGTGTGTGTTACAGGGTGGGTTTGTGTGTGTTACAGTATGTGTGTGTGTTACAGGGTGGGTTTGTGTGTGTTACAGTATGTGTGTGTGTGTGTGTGTTACAGCGCATGCGTTTGTTGTGTGTTACAGTATGTGTGTGTGTGTGTTACAGGGTGGGTTTGTGTGTGTTACAGTATGTGTGTGTGTGTGTTACAGCGTGCGTTTGTGTGTGTTACAGTATGTGTGTGTGTGTGTTACAGCGTGCGTTTGTGTGTGTTACAGTATGTGTGTGTGTGTGTTACAGCGTAGCGTTTGTGTGTGTTACAGTATGTGTGTGTGTGTGTTACAGCGTGCGTTTGTGTGTGTTACAGTATGTGTGTGTGTTACAGGGTGGGTTTGTGTGTGTTACAGTATGTGTGTGTGTTACAGGGTGGGTTTGTGTGTGTTACAGTATGTGTGTGTGTGTGTGTGTTACAGCGTGCGTTTGTGTGTGTTACAGTATGTGTGTGTGTTACAGGGTGGGTTTGTGTGTGTTACAGTATGTGTGTGTGTGTGTTACAGCGTGCGTTTGTGTGTGTTACAGTATGTGTGTGTGTGTGTTACAGCGTGCGTTTGTGTGTGTTACAGTATGTGTGTGTGTGTGTTACAGCGTGCGTTTGTGTGTGTTACAGTATGTGTGTGTGTTACAGCGCGCGTGTGTGTGTGTTACAGCGTGCGCGCGTGCACGTGTGCAGCCTCGGCGTCTCACACAGAAGCGTAGAAACACGTTAACAGCATCACCACGAGGAGCTTCAGCTCCGCAGCAACAATAACAGCAAACAGTCGGGTCAGGTTACCGTGGCAACCACATAGCTCAGCTAGCATCAGAACAACAACAACAACAACAACAGTCTCAGAAGAAGCATAATATGCGTCAGCGTCCACAGACGGTTCAGATCCTGATGTTGCCACAAGCTTCAGGACACGCAGCCAATCGGCTTCCTCCATTTTAGATCTCTGGCTTCTTATTGGTCATCAAAGTTTAACTCTGCGTGGGTTCACTTCACCTTCTTTCTGTTAAAACTGACTCACCGTAAGGTCGGCTTGTTGTTTCTGAAGGGTTTCGTTTTAATTTACCAGGTTCTGCTCATAGAATCCGGTTTGAAGCGTTCCTTCAGATTCACGCCGTGTTGAAGGAAACGCTTCGTCTTCCTCCTTCGCACCAAACCTCCTCACTGCAGCTGCTGCAGGTTTTTAGTGAAGCTGAGCCAAACTTTGGAGCGTTTGCTGCGGCCCGCCACGGTCCAGGACCGGAAGGACTCTCTTCTTCAGGCTTTGTTGCCGTGACACGTGAGGTGACGTCAGGTCGGCGTCGCAGCTCCTGCAGATCAGAGACTCTTTGATGGGCTGTAAAACGCTCACTGCTGCTCAGGCAGGAGCTGAGATCTGCAGGAAGTCAGGAACCGAGGAACAGAACCCGAACGCACGGGTCTTAACGGGTCCACGGCTTTTGGAAACTTGGTACTGATTCAAACTAGTGTTCTGACGATATATGCTACCTATCGAGATGCGGTCCGATTATGATCGGACGCCGCAGAACAGCGGTTCCTGATGCCCGGCCCTCCTCAGCTGTCAGGGTGTCCGACCGCCTGAGCGAAAATGGAAACGAGCGTTCGCACGAAAACTTGTGGCAACATCTGAGCAGATCTTTCAGGAACAAAACGCAGGAGAAACATTCAGCGAGCGAAGCTGCTCAACAACAATCGACGTCTGGAATGACGGCTGACCTTAAAATGATGCCCAGCTGTTACCAATAAAACAAAGGAAGGAATGTGTCCCAACAGGAAATACACACCCTGTCACAATAAGAGAAATAACTTGGCTGCCGACGAAGGCTGAAAGGTCCGTCATCATCATCATCAACATCTCTCCTCTGTGATTGGTCAGTTCAAAATGATGCGGAGGAGGTCAGTCCAATAACAGGCCAGGCATAGCTGGAGAAAGGCGTGGCCTTTAAAAGCGGCCAATAAGAGCGAAGCAAAACCCCTTAAATGGCCCTAAAAGTCGTTTCTGGAGGAATCCAGAGTTTATAAAATGTTCATCTGGGAGCGAGAGAGTCTCGCTCGCCCGGCACAGTCTGGAGCCGCAAAACGCCGTCAGGTTACATTAAAGATCTGCAGAGAACGCTGAAAACAGGAAACAGAAATAAATAGCCACTTTTTAAAAAACAGACGACGAGCAAAGAGCAAAAAGGCCCGAAAGATCCCACGAGAAGAACTTAGATCTGGAATCCTCAGACGACCTCATGAATATTAATGAGGCTCAGGTCAAACCTTCACCTCAAAACCTCTTCGGTTCATTTAAAAATGTCCGAGCCGTCGAACGGCTCTGATTTTAAAATGTTTTCATTCCTCCAGTAAAAACTCAACACCACGATCTGGTTCCAGTTATAAACTTTGTCTTTGTCCCACAGTTCACAGACGGCCGGCTGAACGCCGTCCGCAGAAGAGAAACGCTCCCGGCTGTCCGAGCGTTCGAGCGCCGAGGTGAAGCCCAGACACCCGGCTGCTCTCTGCACCGGCTAAATATTCAGCAGAGGCTCCGGCGTCTCCAACGTTCACAAACCGGGTCTTCTACGTGGTCTGGACGACGACTCCCCGGCGTCGAAAGGTCCCCGTAAACCACCAACTCTCCCAGTCTTACTGGTCGGGCGACAGCGGCCCAAAAAACTATGTGGAAGTTTTAGAATCAGTCCAGGCGGCCTCCTCCGAGCCTCCGGGAGGCGAAGGCGAGCTCTGCGCCCTGCGAGGAGCTGTGCGAGGCGGGCAGGGCGCTCAGGGTTTCTGGGGACCGGGGGAGAGGACCACGGGGGTGGAGAGGCCGTCGACGCTCAGAGCCGGGATGTGGATCTGGTTACTGCCGTTGGTGGGAAACTGAAGGGGGCCAGAGAGAGAGAGAGAGAAACATCACAATCCTCATCGCTGCTGCTGATCGGATATTTTGATCAGGATTTACACTAACTGGAATCATAACTCAACTGTGTCTCCACTGTTTGCTGTAATTAGCACCAAGCGAGTGAAGAATTGATCCAATAAACTCTTTACATGTTTGCTGTTTCTGTGTTTAGTAAGAAATGACTTCACCGGTTGGTGTAATAGTTTCAGGATTAATCACAGCAGCCGTGTTTCCGTCTGCGTTTGTTAACGCACATTTTAAAGTGTCGTGAACGACATGACGACGCATCAAAACGCCTCCCCGACACATCGCCGTCTGCCAGATATCCGGCACGCCAAATATCTGGAGGAGTCGGCCGACTGGACGTCCACATCCGGCCAATGAGAGCAGGCGGAAAGTTTTAACTCCGCCCAGCTCTCTGCGGCTCAGACGGTCACTGATCCATCCCGTCACCCAGAGTCTTCGTCATGGCGTCGCCATGTGTGACATCTGACGTAACGACGCTCGCCGTAGCTGGTTTATTCGCTCCAAACCAGCTGATGGAGACGCACACATTTTCTTTTCAGCAACATTTTAAAAGTACGCTTAAAACTTTACATAACACGGCTTGTGATCTGTTGGTGCTTCTGTTACCACTGTCCTGGAGCTGAATCCTATTTTTTAAACCTTTATTTAACGAGGAAAGTCACACTGAGGTCAAAACCTCCTTTACGAGTGAGACCTAGTCAGGACATCGGATGGCAGGATCCAACAGGCAACAATAAGAAACCGATCACATCATCATCAGGAGACAAACATTTAGGTATTAGACAGCACTGCTCACAGAAACTACAGTATTAGATCACAGATTTAAAAAAGGAGTTCAGTGGTAACAGAGCAGCTGCAGTTCACACCTCCTTTATTCTGGGTTTAAAATCCTTTAGAGAGACGAGGGATTGTAGTTTGGTCTGCACATCATTCAGCAGGCTCTTTAAAGTTAGGTGACCTCAGATTGTGACGCTTTGAAATGATAAAAATTTCCTGTTTCAATAATTTGGAAGTTTTCCTAAAATTACCTTTTAAAATTAAACTCTACCAATGTTGGAGCCTGCAGAATGCAGAGCTGACCATCCTACCAATAAAGCCAGAGTTAGTAACACATCAGAGAGCTGAAGGGGGTCGAGTTCGGACAAAGTGGACAGAGAGGCAAAGCTGTGGCTCTCTGCTGTAAAGGGAAACAGGCGACTAAACAATGTGCAGCTTTGAGAAACATCACAGCAGCTCTAATCCTGTTCCTCTGTATGACACGCAGAGATAAAGCGTTAAGTGAAGCCGTTTGTCGGATCTCCGTTTAATCTGCACTTCATCTGTTCATGAAGCTGCTCTGTGTTTTTATCCAGAGGGACGACACGGAAGCTTCAGTGAAGTGATAATCTCCTACAACAAAACACTGAGATTCAAGTGACCTAACGTCAGAGACTCTGCTGCCACTGGTTCACACGCCACTGAGAAGCTTCTTCTTCTTTGTAAACAAATACTTTAATCTGTTATTGTCCAGGAAACAGTGTGTGTTCAAAGTAACAGCAGTGTGGAGTTGAATTAGTGAGCTCGTTTATTCTGTGGAAAAGCCTTTCTTTACGGAGCCGCTGGCTGAGGAGCATTTCTCTCTGACGGGGCTATAAACGGGTCGCAGAACCAGGAAACGCAGAGGACAGGTGGGGTGTAGTCCAGTCGCCCGGGGCAGCACAGGGTGAAGCAGGTCTCAGAAACTGTGGCTGGTTGTACAACTAAATATTAGTTCAGTGATTCACAGCAACAATAAACCTTCAAGCATTTTCACTTCACAGTAGATGTTTGAGTTTGTAAAGAAATGTATTTTTTTCCCCTCACATTCTGCTAAATAAAGATTATTACTTAAATATTTCTATTAGATGTCTTCATGTTCTGACGTGGAGCAGAATGTGCAGTGTTTCCTGTGTGTTTTCATGGATGGAAATAAAAGCTATTACAAGGATTTGGGGATTAATACACTTTTTTTCAACATACTGCTATTGTCTCTAACACAGCTGTACTACTGTTGGAGCCATTCTGTGTTCTGGCACCAGGTGGCGCTGTGTACTTCCACCAGTCTACTCAGGACAGAGGATGATTAATGCACAGCGTGTAAATATGGTTTGGATTCTTTTTTTTAATTTGTCCTGAGAATAAGTGGACTGACGTGTCTGACTTTGAGTTCAAACTTTGGAAAGTGTTTTACCTTGTTTTATTTTCATGTGACAAGGAAACAACACGCAGCAACACGTTGCAGCAACAGCTTCTACAGAGATTTCAAAGCCTCTGATTTATGTTGTAGAATTTGTTTTACTTGGCAGAACACCAACAGAAAGTCTGCGTACCAAACAAATATATTTACTGCTCTGAAACGTGTCCACGTATCCATGACTGCTGCAGCAACTTACATTTAATGTACTTCATTTCATAATGAAACACAAACAAGGAGAGCGACAGGCCGCTGAGGGGCCTGAAGGCCTGTGGGGAGCTCCTTCTGACACGTTCTACATCATCATCATTCTTTTTATCAATCCAACTGTAAAAACATGTAGCAGATACAGTCGCTCACAAAAATGACTACACGCCTCACATCTTTGTAAATTGTGATGTTATTTTGATGGGACAGCAAACTGTTACGCGAGCTGCACGCTCACTACTTTACACCAAGTCATAACTGCAGCCGCACGCCACTACTTTACACTGTTATGCGAGCTGCACGCCACTACTTTACACTGTTATAACGAGCTGCACGCCGTTATACGAGCTGCACGCTCACTACTTTACACTGTTATGCAAGCTGCAGCTCACTACTTTACACTGTTATCACGAGCTGCGCGCTCACTACTTTACTGTTATCTGAGCTGCACGCTCACTACTTTACACTGTTATGCAAGCTGCACGCTCACTACTTTACACTGTTATACGAGCTGTACGCTCACTACTTTACACTAGACACTGGACAAACTGCTGGACATTATTGACAATGCCAGCCACCCTCTGCACACCATCATCAGCACCCAGAGGAGCCGGTTCAGTGGAAGGCTGCTCCTTCCCAAGTGTCGGACTAACAGACTTAAGGACTCCTTTATCCCTCATGCCATCAGACTCTACAACTCCTCACTTGGGGGGAAGAGGAAATAGGGCAGGGAGGACAATACATACATACACACCTAGTCACTTCATCACTTTAAAACTGGACTCAACACTGACACTTAAATAATTTAAGTAATAATAAATTTATGGTCTTTTTTTGTTGATATTTGACTGTTGTTGTTGTTGTTTCTACTGTTATTTTTGCCTGCTTTGTTTGTACTGTCTTTTATCTATTACTCTCCTTTCCTCCTTGCTAAAACTGCTGCTGGAACTTTCAATTTCCTTGCGGGAGTCATCCCAAAGGATTAATAAAGATAAGTCTAAGTCTAGAGCAAAGTGTCTTTTGCTGTCACACTGAAAACCCAAAAAAAGTTTTAACACTTTGTCAAATAAAGTGTACGTCATGTTACAGCCAGGCGCTAAACTCAAAAGAAAACCGGACAGATTTGTCTGCTGCTGCCTCGCGTCACATTTAGCTAACTGATGAAGATAAAATATAAAAACATGTCTAACTCTGACACAGTCCTGTGTGTATGTTGGTCTAAATGCTCCAATCTTGGAGGTTTTTCAGATGTGGTGGAAACACAAGCAGGAAAAGGTCGTGTTACAGAATCACACGTCCACATTAATGAGGTCGTCATGTGACCTGACATCACCACGTCGACCTCAGACATCATGTTAACAAGAGGATCTCAGGTGCAGAGTTGGGATCAGAGCTCCTATTTAAATTCTTTTATTGACTTTTCTCTAAATTTTTATTATTTCTACAATGCCTTATTGAGCAACGTTAGCTGCTCAGGGATCAATAAAATACTTCTGATTTCTGATGCTGGTTATTGTTAATAATTTAAGACAGAAAAAAACACAAACTGAACCTAATTAGTTTTACTTTGTGTGCTGATCTGTAAATATGACTTTTCACCCCAACGTGTCCTGTAACTCTTTACTGATGATGTGAATAATCAGAGTGCGGCGTCTCGTCCTGAGTTTTCCGGCTGCACCAGAAGGAGGCGACAAACCGTCACAACAACCAAACACATGCAGGAGCAGAAGCAGAAGAAGCCTCTTTTTCAAATCAAGAAAATGGTTCAGTCACTCTGCTGATGTTAAATGTCTCCAAATGTGATTCACCTCAGACGAATATCTCCTGGACACGGAAAACCAAACCTGCCTGACAGGACAGAGAGGGAGGATAAGCGGTTTGTGATGCTGAACCTTTAATCACGGTCTAACAGATGGAATAAAAGCTGAGCCAGGAACCTGCAGAGCGACCAGCTCTGAGAGTGTCGGTGTGACCTGGACCAGGTACAGGTGCGTGCAGTGCACAGTGTGAGAGAGCAGATCTGAGGACTTTAATAAGAAGAAAATGTCCTTTAGACAAACACTGAGACCAAAAGGCTCCATTATTATCTACCAAACATGGAGCTTTAGGGAACAAAGCTGAACCTGTGAGCTAGCAGCTGGTCCTTAAACCCTCAGGCACAACGGTTTGAGCAGGATTTGTGTTTTTGTGTACAGAAAGTTTTTTATTATTATTATTACAGAAATACAGCCGAGGTTTATTTCAGCACAGATCTGGACCTGCACCTGTTTCAGTCAGAATGAGTTCATCTCCTACAGTTAGTCCCAAACGCTGCCTGAGATGTGACCTCATCACCACAGAGTCGACATCCCGCCCGTCTCTCTTAGGACTGATTGCTGCCACCTTCGTGTGTCTCTGAGCTTTGATCCCCCTGAGCCGGGTCGCAGACTGAGATCCTGCTAGCTGGTCCAAGGTCTAGACTGAAAGCCAAAGGGGGGCAGAGCCTTTGGTATCAGGATCAGTCTGGTCCTGGTTCACCTCACTTCTTTAGACTCACTTATACAAAGAAGTTTTCACTGTGTGATGTATCTTTTATTTTTCGTCGATCTGTTCCACGTTTTCTTTATACTGTGGCACTGATTTGTTTATCTGTGTTTTGCCCTGATTGCTGTAAAAACACTTTGTTACCTGGATTAAAAACAAATTAGCTGGTGGCTCTGGAGGCAAAGAGGCGTCACAAAAGTCATCAGGATTCATGCTGTGACAAAAAGGACTTCCTGTTGATGAAGGGAAGTGTCGCTGTGACTGATAAAGCCTGTTCGTTATCGTTCAGATATCGACACAGCTGTGAAACAGTCTGTGGCTGTGAAGTGCGACAGGAGCTCTGCAAAGCTGTGAACAACCTGCAGATTAGATCTGAAGAGGAGCGCTGCAGCGAGCGCGGGCCAACCAAACACATGTGGCGTCTCAGAGCGAGCGTCGGTCCGCCTGTTTACTCTGAGTCATAATCCCAGTATGTTGACCCCCCGACTGTGGCACAGGTCACCTTCCACTCTACGTTAGTTTCAAACTGTAACGACCTTTCAGCACCCAAACATTACAGCAGAGACCATCACCTGGCGCCCGTCAGGTTATACATTTGCAGTATTATGAAGCTCTGCTGAAGTTCCCGGTAAAACGCTCCATCAAGCTTCTGCTAATACAAACTGAACATTTCCTTCACATTAAAAGCATTTAACTGGCAAAACGCAAGCTGACTTTTATTACAGGAAATGCAGTGTGTCTACAGAACAAGGTGACATCCAAATTAGTTTACAATTTTTTAAACAAACCTACAAATTACACATAATATATCAATTATATCAAGTAAAATGAATAAGAAATAAAATAAGTTCTCCACTAAATAAACAATCCCACATATAGCTAATAAAATATTTAATAATATGTATGACAGCGCAGCGTTCTTCTTATTCTTTCATTCCGTCTATGAGCAGCATCAGTCTCAGCTTGGAGGCCCTCAGATTAAACTAAACTCTGGTTAAACGCTGAATCCGTTTGCACTGGGCTCGTTTTGTTGCCGTTCTCCTTCGTGTGATTCCATTAGTGATTTCACTGGAAACCGAAGTGTTCCCAAACGGAAGGGAGGTCTTACGGCGCGTTCGAGACCGGTCGGAACTGGGATATTTCCCAGTTGAAACTTCCGACTTCCGGCATCAAAGCGTTCCAGGTGCATGGTGGTGCATGACGCCGAAAATGAACGAAAATCACGGCTGACCGTGACAAAGTGTGCACACAGCTGCACCTCAGCAGCTTTAGGTGTTAATTAAAAGGATGGCAGTTAAAACACAAACACCTGACACAAACAGCCCAAACATTACTGGTTCTGTTCCCATCTGGATATCAGTCAGCAGCCCTGAAGTCAGTCAGTGTTGCAGGTTGCACTTCCTAATGTTTTGGCATTTTTAACAATAACTTTTATGCAGAAAAGACTTTATGAGATTCTTTACTGTAACCAGCTACCGAATGTGCAAAACATATTTCTACATTAATGTGGATGCAGAACAGGTTTCTCTATGTGACCGTATGTATTATTTTAATTTAAATACATGCAAATATATGTTTTGTTGCCTTTTAGTTTACAGTTTGTGCTTCCAGGGGCGCTGACATTGTTTTGTGACGTCATTCAGCTGCTACTCGTGAAGTCGGGGTACAAATTTTTTCTCCGAGTTCACAAGTGTGAAATCCGACTTCAGGTGGCGTCCAGGATAGTTTTTCTAGTTGGAGGTCGGAAATTTCCCAGTTCCGAGTTCACTGGAACGCAGCGTAAAAGCTCTGGCTTCTCTGCTCTGGCCCTGATGTCACTAGTTAGCGAGAGGCGGGGCTAAAGCAGTTGCTTGTGTAGCGCTGCTGAAATTTGGTCCGTCACTTAATATGTCCGTATGGAAACTCAACACAACACCAGCCTAATATGTGAGGTAGGCTGGGCGAAAAAAACATTTCCCATCATTCGATATCAATAATTATCACGATAACAGTTTAAAGGCTGAATGTGAGAAACACTTGATGCCAAACAGCAGATCACTTAACAGATCTGAGGGAGAACATTCACAACTATTATGATCAAATCTTTTTCAACAAATATGATCAGGGAATCTTTTTTCAGCCCTTTTCCTCAACAAGAGAAATATTTTATAGAAAAATTAAAGGCTAACCGTGATTCAAATGAATTAAACCAAATATTTATTGACGATGTATTGAACATTTATCATATTGATATTGAGGAAAATTATATTGCGATAATTATCATTATTGTTTTACTGCCCGGCCCTAATATGACGTTAAAGAATTCGCTGCATCGATCTGAAAGTCCTGTACGAACACATGTGCACCCAGTAGTCTCTCCACATCCTGTGGGAAACACTGAGGAAAAAGCTCATTCTGACTATTTAACTTGTGCTGTGGTAAAAAAGGCAACATAGATGGAAAAGATGTGAAAAACCTTGTTCGGCTCCAGAACGTTTTTCATTATACTCGGCTTCAGAATTTTCCTTTACAGAGTAAGTGTGAACTGAGGGCGTGTTGCTGTGCGTGAGGCGGGACAGCCCAGCCGGTTCTTACCTGGAAGGAGAGTTTGGCCGGGGAGCGAGGAGCGATGGGGCTGAGCGTGCTCCAGAAGTGGATGGTGGAGGGAAGAGGACTGGGAGTCAGCAGCACCGGAGTCTGGACACACAAACAGGAAGTGATCAGAACACAAGAACGCGCCGCACGCGGACACGCGGGCGAGCGGGTCGGCGCCTACCAGAGAGTGGGAGGTGATGACGGTCGGGGTGAGCGTGTTGGTCGCTGATCCGGGAGCCAATAAACTGTTAACAGCTGCGTTGACCTGCAGAGGAGACACAGGAAATGATGTCACAGCCTTGACCTTTCACCTGGACGCAGCTCTACAGGCTCTAAGGCAGCTGGTTGGTGACCGCAGTCAGAGTGTCGGACGGCTGCTCACCTTATCCAGCGAGAGGCCGGGGGGCAGGGAGGGGGAGGAGGGCAGCTCCAGCCCCCGCGGCTTCTTCGGCTTTGGAGGAACGGCGTCCGAGGCGGAGGTCACCGGAGGAGACGCCGCCGAGGAGGACGAGACTGGATCTAACAGAGACAGACAGAGAGACCTGAAGCTGGTGACAGGGAGGAACAGGAGAGCCGGCGGAAGCAGTTTCAGAAGGAGTCATTTCCTGTTACCTGTTAGCGTCCCCCTCGGCTCCGCCCTCCCCTGCGGGCTGCTGGCCTCTGGCCCCGGGCTCCATGCAGGGAGGGGGCGGGGTCTCCACGATGGTGAGGGGGGGCTCTGGTTCTCCTGACTCGCAGATCAGCTGAGGAACCTGGGAGGAGGAGCAGAGAGACGTCACGAAGATGTTTGTGTGCAGCGACACTGACAAAGAATAATGAGACAGATTTATCGGGCCGGCCGAAGGTCATTTTTAAGCTTCGGCGCTTCGATAAGTAATTAAGAGCGAATATTCGAAGCTGCTGTGCAGAGCAGGGGGAGTCTGATCCGAGCAGGTCCAGAGCAGAACCCCAGAGTAAAGCCGGGGGGTCCAGGCGGAGCGCGCACAGGGCGAGCGGTGTTTCGGTAGCGGGAAATAAATCCAACACGTTATTATGAAAATTCACTTTTCATTTTAATTATAGCGACTAAATTCTCTTCTTCTACAATCGGCCTGATGTAATTAGGCTCATTTAAATACGTTCGTTGTGTTGCAGTTTGATACTGATTCATTTTAAAATGTAGATAATTTGACTGTTTTGATCTGTGATGAAATTAAGAAATTGTAAAATCAACAAACACCATAACTTCCACACTGCTGCTGTCATCACTCAGTTTAAAGTGCTCCCACACAGCTGAGGGCTTCGTTTCATGTGAACTGGAGCGTTTCTGTGGGCGGAGCTCAGGCACGTGAAAAAACCCACAATAATCGAATCTCATAATTAAAAACGGTCGAATATTCAAATCCAGCCCTTAATAAATAATCTGAAAAGCCTGTCCTGGATTCGTACTGTCAACAGGAAGCCCCGTTATTTCAAAATAAAACTCATCATTCAGCCCTGAAATTGTCCATCACGATAATTAAGGCTGTTCAATTTGGACAAAGAATTTAATTGTCACACATTTCACAAAGTTCTGAAATATGTATTTCTCAACTTGAACACACAAAGTTAAACAAACACCAAGTCTGTGGCTTCTTTTCTGTCTCCGTCAGCACTTCTCCTGCCGTCCAACACTTTTATAAAAATGTTTGGTTGTGTTTCTTTCACGCCGACTGTCAGCCGCCTCCTTCCTACTCGTTCACCTTCATGCATTCATCGTGCTTTCCTCTGTGCCGTTAACTCCATGTGTTCCACAGGCCACACGCCGTCAGCGGGCTCGTTATTTTACACGCCACACAGACGCCGATTGGTCGTAACTTTTGTGGGCGGGGATGATGATCTGACTGCAGTGTCGCACACACAGCAGCTGTTTCGTTTAACTACGTCACAGCCTTGTGTTGATCTAATCACACAGGGCGACGCCGCGATTGGACAAACCGAACGGTGCAGCTGACGATAATTTGTACGTTTAAAAAATAAATACATTTACATTATATATTTATATATTCTGTCGACTGAAGCCACACTCAGGCCCCGCCTACACGAACACAGGTATTTTCAAAACCGTGACTTTCTCTACGCCGTTCGTCCGCACGGAAACGCAGCGTCAGGCCACTGAAGCCGAACACCTTTGAAACCCTGCCAGGTGAGGGTCTTAAGAAACGCCGGTTGCTGTGCTGTGGTTTCTGCCTTGCGACGTCAGCGTGCACGCCACTGCCTGCTGTGTTTACACTTTTATTAGGCTCCGACCGCTCAGGATGGCGTTACAGTCGGGGTCATGGTCGTGCTCTTTACAGCGTTTCATAGCGTGCTGTCGCGTTTTCTTGCAGACCCCATTAACAGCAGCTGAATCAGCTGTTAGCAGTTAGCATAGCTAGCTCAGTGTGACACTGAAGGAACCCTGAAAACATGAAGGTTCTCGGAAGGTTCTGCTGCGTCTCCCTCTGGTTTCTAATCCGGTTCCTGTTGGTTCTGGACGGAGATCACGATGGTCCAGATGTGTCTCAATCTTTGCGGCGTTTAAACGAGTTCTAAGAGTTCGTCTCCTCGGCTCACCTCCTCCGCCTGTTTCTCCTCCAGAGACACCATCTTCAGCAGCTCCTCCTCTGACGGCAGGTTCTCCTCCTTGATGACGATGGGGGGAGGAGGGGGCCGGACCGGGTGAGGAGCAGAGGGGGGAGGAGGAGCGACAGCGAGAGGAGCGGCCACCATGGCCGCCGCCGCCTGCTGCTGCTGCTGGGAGGGAGGGGGGTTGATGATGACGAAGACAGGCTGGGGGTGAGGAGGGTGAGGGGCAGAGTGGGAGTGAGGCGGGAAGCCACCGGAGTTGGTGAGTCCGCCGCCGTCGTCCTGCTGCGGCCCCTGGGGGCCCATGGATATGTGGGTTGGCGGTACAGGACTCACCGAGCCCCCGACAGGACCCAGGGGGATGAGGGGGGTGAGCGAGGACGGATCCCCGACCCTGGTGAGGTAAATCTGAGGAGGGTCGTTTAGAGGAGGAGCAGGAGGATTCTGGGAAAAGAAGGGAGAGACGGGACCTTTAAACACGCCACGCTGCGATACGTTTACCCGGCCCCGCCCAAAGCGACCAGAGATCCTGACCTGTGATTGGCTGGCGGCTGGTATCTGGGGGCTGGGCGCCGGAGTGGGACAGGGGGACGCCTGGGTGACGATCACCTGGAGAGCAGAGTCCACGGCGCCCCCTGCTGACGGGGGGGACTTAGCCTCTGATAACACACAGACCTGAGGAGGAGAAACAAGAGGAGCAGAAATCAGGATCTCTGAAAACCTGTCGGCGTCCCCGTTAGGAGGCGTCTTCTTCTAACGGCGCCGAGGGAACCTGAACGGAACCTGGGAGAAAGATTTTTCTGATCAGGACGAAGCCTTTAACAGACGCTGTTAGACGTACGTGTTGCTGACAGCTTCACACAGATTTACACTTGTGTTTTTAAAAATTTCAATTTAGAGTAAAAAGTAGTTTTTATCCACCAAGACCCAGCTGTGCACGTACGTGGACGTCTTAGGTCTGATCTCTGTGACCTGCCACTTTATCTATTCTATTATAATAAAACTATGCAAAAGTGCATATTACAGCATTTTGACTGCTTTGCAGCCTTTACGTGTAATAAGAATAATGTTTGTTCTCATATACTGTAAAGAAATCAGCTTTAACTGTTTAATCTGTTACATGTTGGATGTTAATGTTAAAACTGAATATGACTTTTACTGTGAATTTTCCACCTCTGAGCTGAAACACTACAGCATGACAGAAAACACAATATCCATCCGTACTGTCAGGTGTGGCTGTTCACTCCTTTGCTGCATGATGTCCACATACAGGGACAGCTAAGTCATTTAATAATTAAACTGCAGGGCTGCACGATTCGGAGAAAAAGTCATACTGCGCTTTGAATTTAGTGGAACAAACGGTACCATAAGTCTGCTTGCTTCATTATTAAGGAATCCACAAAATACTGACATGCTGAAATGTGTTTTTCCCGACTTGAACAAAGTTAAACGATAAACAATATTTATGACAATACCGAGTAAAACAGATGTTAAAGTAGATGCTCTGCAGAGGAGGCGGGTAGAAGCACCAGATACTGGCTCAATGTGTAATGAGTCTCTATCCACAACCTGGAGGAGGAGGCTCTGAAATACAGTGTTAATAGTTTCCTGCGGCCATTTTAACATCAGCTGCTCTTTATTATATCCAGTTACAGCTGCTTCATTTCTGTGGGGTGTTTTTATTTATTTAATCCTCGTGCAGACAACAGGCTCCACATCGACACGTTCTGAGGGTGAAGAAGCTCCGCCCACTGCTTCGTAGTGACCGCAGGGTGAGTTAACCTCTGGCTCAGGGCCCGGTCTGGGGCCGCAGAATGAGGGAACGTGTCCTGGCTCGTCTGTCTGACTCGCAGCAGCTCGTAAAGTGAACTGCCGCCGTCTCTCGTGACTCTGCGCACGATGACACCTCACGTGCACTCTCACCGCTCTCATTCAGCTCAATAAGCCACCTGTCCTCTGTTTCTACCTGTCCTCAGAGTCTCCACCTGTCCTCAGAGTCTCCACCTGTCCTCCTAGTCTCCACCTGTCCTCCTAGTCTCCACCTGTCCTCCGAGTCTCCACCTGTCCTCCGAGTCTCCACCTGTCCTCAGAGTCTACACCTGTCCTCCTAGTCTACACCTGTCCTCCGTGTCTCCACCTGTCCTCCGTGTCTCCACCTGTCCTCTGTCTCCACCTGTCCTCTGTCTCCACCTGTCCTCAGAGTCTGGTTTGGTCTTCCTGAGTTGGTGTTGCTGTCCTGAGGCTGTTGGGGACTTGTTACTGGCTGAGGGGACTCTGGTTTCAGCTCCTGGGGTGTCAGGGCTTTACAGGCCGTCCCTCAGACTCCTCCTCTGCTACATTTTCATTTTCAAAGGTATTATTGTTTGTTTCCATCACATATTTGTGACACATGACCCCCTGCCCCCCCCCCTCCCCGCTCACCTCTCTGGCAGTGCGATCCACCTTGGAGGCGGGGTCTTGTTGTAGCAGCAGCTCTGTTTTGATTGGCCGCGGGTTGGGAGAGGCCTGCAGCGATTGGATGGTGAAGGTGGAGTAGAGGCCAGACTTCATGTAGTCGTTCCGGGAGCTTTTCTGGGAGCTGCAGGGCGACGAGCGCTGGGGATCGACCAATCAACCGATCGGTCAGTCTACTGATAACATATCAATATCCTGCACAACACTAAAGAAGCTCAAAGTGTACCTGGGGTAAGCCCTTTGACGGACAGCTTGTGGTCACGCCCCCCTGGCCTTTCGATTGGCCGTTTGGGTCGGCGTTGTCCCTCCTCTGGCCCTCCTCGCCGTTGCGTGGGCCCTCAGGCAGCGAGGGGTCGGGCTGACCGACGAACTTATAGACAAACTTCTGACCGCTCACCTTCTTTATGATGTTCTGCCAGAAGACAAACACACCAACAGTCAGGTAACAGTACCATCAGACGTACCATCAGTGGTACCATCAGTAGTACTATAGTACCATCAGTGGTACCATCAGACAGTAGTACTATAGTACCATCAGTGGTACCATCAGACAGTAGTACTATAGTACCATCAGTGGTACCATCAGACAGTAGTACTATAGTACCATCAGTGGTACCATCAGACAGTAGTACTATAGTACCATCAGTGGTACCATCAGACAGTAGTACTATAGTACCATCAGTGGTACCATCAGTAGTACCATCAGTAGTACTATAGTACCATCAGTGGTACCATCAGTAGTACTATAGTACCATCAGTAGTACCATCAGTGGTACCATCAGTAGTACTATAGTACCATCAGTGGTACCATCAGTGGTACCATCAGTGGTACTATAGTACCATCAGTAGTACCATCAGTGGTACCATCAGTAGTACTATAGTACCATCAGTAGTACCATCAGTGGTACCATCAGTAGTACTATAGTACCATCAGTGGTACCATCAGCAGTACCTTGTCGTAGTAGTATCTGTAGTACCTTGTCGTAGTAGTATCAGTAGTACCATCAGTAGTATTATCAGTAGTACCATCAGTAGTACCTTGTCGTAGTACCATCAGTAGTACCATCAGTAGTACCATCAGTAGTACCTTGTCGTAGTACTAACAGTAGTACCATCAGTAGTACCTTGTCGTAGTACCATCAGTAGTACCATCAGTAGTACCTTGTCGTAGTACCATCAGTAATACCATCAGTAGTATTATCAGTAGTACCATCAGTAGTACCTTGTCGTAGTACTAACAGTAGTACCATCAGTAGTACCATCAGTAGTACCTTGTCGTAGTACTATCAGTAGTACCATCAGTAGTACCATCAGTAGTACCTTGTCGTAGTACCATCAGTAGTACCATCAGTAGTATTATCAGTAGTACAACCAGTAGTACCTTGTCGTAGTACTAACAGTAGTACCAACAGTAGTACCATCAGTAGTACCTTGTCGTAGTACTAACAGTGGTACCATCAGTAGTACCATCAGTAGTACCTTGTCGTAGTAGTATCAGTAGTACCTTGTCGTAGTAGTATCTGTAGTACCTTGTCGTAGTAGTATCTGTAGTACCTTGTCGTAGTAGTATCAGTAGTACCTTGTCGTAGTAGTATCAGTAGTACCTTGTCGTAGTAGTATCTGTAGTACCTTGTCGTAGTAGTATCAGTAGTACCTTGTCGTAGTAGTATCTGTAGTACCTTGTCGTAGTAGTATCAGTAGTACCTTGTCGTAGTAGTATCAGTAGTACCTTGTCGTAGTAGTATCAGTAGTACCTTGTCGTAGTAGTATCAGTAGTACCTTGTCGTAGTAGTATCAGTAGTACCTTGTCGTAGTAGTATCAGTAGTACCTTGTCGTAGTAGTATCTCAGCGCTCGGCTCAGCTTGTCGTAGTTCATGTTGTGCTTGTTCTTGCGGAGCCCCCACAGTCGTGCGACCTCCTCGGCGTCCAGCAGCTTGAACTCTCCGTCCTCACCTGTCCAGGAGATCAGGTGACGCTGCCGCTGGTCCTCCAGCAGGTGGAGCAGGAACTGCCACAGCGTGATGGACGGGTCCATGGCTGAGTGGGAGGAGTCAAAGTTTTGACAGCAAATCAATACTTGATTCTAAAGATGCCTATGAAGATTCTCAGTCATCCAGGTCATAGTTACCCAACGAAGGTTAAAGTCAAGGGCAACTGGACTTGGTTGAAAGATACTGGAAGACGTTTCGTCCCTCATCCAAGGAACTTCTTCAGTTCTGACTGACTGGAAGGGAAACTCAGCTATTTAACCTCAGTGGGGTCGTTTGCCAGGCCAGACGCCACTGAGGTTAAATAGCTGAGTCTTCCAGTATCTTTCAACCAAGTCCAGTTGCCCTTGACTTTAACCTTCGTTGGATACTTGATTCTAAACTTTCTAATAAACAACAATTTACTGTTCAGCAAAATAATTAAGTACATGTCTTATATCTGATCCTCACGACAAGGTACTCAAACAGAGAGACTGACTAAATATTATTTACATTAATAACAAATTATTATTTAAATCTGATCAACAAAACATTCAGTGACAGATTTGGTTTACTGCAAAACACATTTCAGAAAATAAGAGGTCAACATGCAGCTGAGACAGAGACAGACAGGTAGACAGGTAGACAGAGAGACAGGTAGACAGAGAGGTAGAGAGACAGACAGGTAGACAGACAGGTAGAGAGAGAGACAGACAGACAGGTAGAGAGACAGACAGGTAGAGAGACAGAGACCTCTTCATGACAAAGCGTCCTGTGAAGGTCAACATTAAACAGATTACACTGAGATGCAAATGAGCCTCATTCTCATCGCGGACCTGTTACACAACTAACAAACATCATCGCCATGGTGACAGACCTTTCATCAATGGTAACCAGGCGAGAAGGATGGCGGGCGAGAGAGGTGTAAACAGAGAGAGAGAGAGAGTCATCAACAGAGAGGCGTGAAGAGGAAGCTACTGCTCAAAGGCACTTCAGCTGCTGACGCTCTGAGCACTAAGTCACGCTGACAGCAAGCTGACGATCTGAGCTGCAGGGTGTCCGAACTAAAGTAGTGAGCGTGCAGCTCGTATAACAGTGTAAAGTAGTGAGCGTTCAGCTCGTATAACAGTGTAAAGTAGTGAGCGAGCAGCTCGTATAAGTGTAAAGTAGTGAGCGTACAGCTCGTAGTAGTGAGCGTAAAGTTTGTATAACGGTGTAAAGTAGTGAGCGTACAGCTCGTAGTAGTGAGCGTAAAGTTTGTATAACGGTGTAAAGTAGTGAGCGTACAACTCGTATAACAGTGTAAAGAAGTGAGCGTGCAGCTCGTATAACGGTGTAAAGTAGTGAGCGTACAGCTCGTATAACAGTGTAAAGTAGTGAGCGTACAACTCGTATAACAGTGTAAAGAAGTGAGCGTGCAGCTCGTATAACAGTGTAAAGTAGTGAGCGAGCAGCTCGTATAAGTGTAAAGTAGTGAGCGTACAGCTCGTAGTAGTGAGCGTAAAGTTTGTATAACGGTGTAAAGTAGTGAGCGTACAACTCGTATAACAGTGTAAAGAAGTGAGCGTGCAGCTCGTATAACGGTGTAAAGTAGTGAGCGTACAGCTCGTATAACAGTGTAAAGTAGTGAGCGTACAACTCGTATAACAGTGTAAAGAAGTGAGCGTAAAGTTCGTATAACGGTGTAAAGTAGTGAGCGTGCAGCTCCTATAACAGTGTAAATCTGGTGTCCCCTCAAAATAACATCACACAGCCATTAACGTCTAAAGGTCTGGCAACAAAAGTGAGGACACCCTTAAGTGAAAATGTCCAAATTGTCCCTCTCCGGTGTCATGTGACTCGTTAGTGTTACAGGGACTCCCTCATACTGCTCACTGGAAGTTCAACATGGCACGTCATGGCAAAGAACTCTCTGAGGATCTGAAACAAAGAACGGTTGTGCTAAATAAAGATGGCTGAGGCCATAAGACGACCGCCAAGACCCTGAAACTGAGCTGCAGTACGGCGGCCAAGACCATACAGCGGTTCAACAGGGCAGGTTCCACTAGGAGTGTCCTGGTCTGGGGCTGCATGCGTGCTTCTGCACTGGGGAGCTCCAGGCCATAGGTAGGTAGGCATGTAGACCCTACGCAGGAGTATAAATCGGCCTTAAGGCAGTGCTGGCAGCCACACAGAACATTGACACTTTGGGCCCAATTTGGACATTTTCACTTAGGGGTGTCCTCACTTTTGTTGCCAGCGGTTTAGACATAAATGGCTGTGTGGTGTGTTATTTTGAGGGGACAGCAGATTTACACTGTTATATAAGCTGTAAGCTCACTACTTTACATTGGAACATTCATTTCTTCAGTGTTGAAACATGAACAGATATTTACACAAATGTGAGGGGTGGACTCACTTTTGAGAGATACTGTTTATTAACTGCCGCCCACGGCCTGCCCAGGAATATTACCGGCCTCGCAGGTACAGATCTGACGGTTAGTCCTTATTTTCTAGTACTTCTTAATTTCACCATTGCATTTCTATTTTAGTGTTTCTTTACTAGCCTACTTGAATCTGCTCCCTTTCCCTTCACTTCTCCCCACGCACACACCTACACCTGTGCTGCAAAAACACCTGCAGGCCCGCCCAAATGAAGTCTATTAGCAGGAAACACTGTCATATATTGTGTTTTAAACCATGCTTGTGAGTTTACATGCTGGTTTCTGAAGTCCAAAATCCTTCAGCGTTTAGCTGCTGATGGTTTAAAAGCCACTTTAATCCACAACAACTGTTTTCTAACATTTTATTAACCAAACAAATAATTAAGATCTCATGAAGATCTAGAAAATGAATGTATTACACAGAGGAGTCCATCAGATCAGTACAGGCGGCCTGAAGAAGAGGCTTCAGGTAAATATAACATCACAAGTAAGAAAGACTTGTTCTTGTTTTCAGAGTTGGTCTGCAGGCTCCTGAGCTCAGCAGGTGTTCAGGTGAAGGTGGAGACACTTGTTATTACAAACAAAACTTTTCCGGATGTTTTTCATTCCGTTGCAGGCAGAAGCACGTAGGAAGTGTTTTAGCAGGAACAAGTCGGAGAGCACAAACACAAACACTGGAGTAAATATAACATAGAACATACAGATCGAAAGCAAACAGAGGCCGGCAGCAGCACATTTACCAGAGCAGATAATCTATAATGTTAAGTTATTATAATGATCATTAACTGTGAGTTAGAGCTGCGGGTTTACGATTGCGACCTGGTGAAGCCAGTTTCCTCCAACAGCTCTGGATTTCTCCCAGTTCTGGATCAGCTGGAGCTCATAGGACGTTTCACAGTTTGATCACCTGAAAATCACCAAAGATGTTTGCAGCACTGACCGTCTGTCCAGCGTCAGTGTTTTATCTCGCATGTGATTCTGTGTTCCTAAATGAGGTTCCTTATCCTTAAACTTAAAGTAGATTTAAATGTTTAATAAAAATAAAACAAAGTAATGGGAGAGAGACGGAGGGTGGAGACGCAAACCACTTTCTCCACCAGAGAAGAAGAGTGTGGTTTCCTGACCACATCCTGCTGCACTGTGGTTTCTGCTTCCTGTCTTCAGTCTGTCAATCAGCACGAACCTCAACTACAGTAGTACAGTACTACAGTACTACAGTACTACAGAAACTACAGTACAACAGTACTACAGAACTACAGTACTACAGCTACTACAGAACTACAGTACTACAGAAACTACAGAAACTACAGAAACTACAGAAACTACAGCTACTACAGATACTACAGTACTACAGAAACTACAGCTACTACAGATACTACAGTACTACAGAAACTACAGCTACTACAGATACTACAGTACTACAGAAACTACAGAAACTACAGTACTACAGAAACTACAGATACTACAGAAACTACAGCTACTACAGAAACTACAGCTACTACAGTACTACAGAAACTACAGCTACTACAGATACTACAGTACTACAGAAACTGCAGTACTACAGAAACTACAGCTACTACAGAAACTACAGCTACTACAGATACTACAGTACTACAGAAACTGCAGTACTACAGATACTACAGCTACTACAGATACTACAGCTACTACAGATACTACAGTACTACAGATACTACAGTACTACAGAAACTACAGTACTACAGATACTACAGTACTACAGATACTACAGTACTACAGATACTACAGTACTACAGATACTACAGATACTACAGTACTACAGATACTACAGTACTACAGATACTACAGAAACTACAGTACTACAGATACTACAGTACTACAGATACTACAGATACTACAGTACTACAGATACTACAGTACTACAGAACTACAGATACTACAGTACTACTGCTGGCAGTAGCGCCTCCACACTGTCAGTACTTTTCTGACTCAGATCAACGACATCATCGTCACAAACACAATCACATCACAGTGCGTCGGTGTTGCCATGACAACGCGTGAATATAGCAGACTTCAGCCTGTCTCCACGGAAACTGTCAACATCACATCTGTAATGACTTTTTTTCAGCAGCGCTGTCAATCTGAGGTTGCGTCCCACACCAGACTCAGTACAAAAATGACCCTTTTTTAGAGACGTACTTTACATCCACCCTCTCGTCTGTATGTACATACACACACACACACAGAAAGTAAGTAAGAAAGTAAGGATGTTATTAAGTTGTGTTCTCCAAAAAGGGATTAATAAATTAATTATTTCTTTAATAAAAATAAAGACATTAATAAAAACATGAATTTAAGTAAAAAGGAAAGCGGGTTGGTGACTTTTCCTAAAATTTGAAGAGTCTGAACCCTTGAACTCATCTATCCAGTGACCATATGAATCATAGGAAAAAAAAAAAAACCCCGCAGGTACGTCATGTAAAGTTCTTTAACAACATTACAGATTTCAGACCACAAGAGCTGTGATTGGTCGGCTTTGTTAGCATCATTTCCTCTGAGCCAACAGGAAGTGTTCACTAGCGGCTAAAACAGCTGCTGTAAACCCCCCCCCCAAACAGGAAGTTACGTTTACATTTATTCACTTAGCTGACATTTTTATCCAAAGCGACTTACAGCTGCATGTCGGAGGTCACACGCCTCTGGAGCAACGAGGGGTTAAGTGTCCTGCTCAGGGACACCATGGTGGACGTGTCACAGTGGGAACTGAACCCGGGTCTCTCAAACCAAAGGCATGTGTCGTATCCACTGCGCACTATCCCAAGTTAGTTAAGTGACCTCAGAGGAACACAGAAACCCGCCGCCAGCTAGTGTTTTGGGGGTGTAACCGCAGAGAGATGTACAGAGAGGTAGAAATGCTCCGGACGGTGTGGAGTCTTGTGGAGACTCGACGCAGAAGTATAAATTAAACTTTTCTCTCTCTGCGCTGTTCGTTCTCTCATGTTTACAACGCACGCAAGTATCAATGTGAGAGCCATGGGTCTGAGCGCTGACTCACCGCAGGACTATAAATCCAATTCTTTGCTTCTGATTGGCTCTCACCTTCCTCCACCAGTCAGTTTTGGGGAAACAAAATGATGAATCCTTGCAGCTCTACTGGAAACCAATCACAGCCCGGATGGGGCGGGACATAAAAAAGTTTGACATGCTACAGTAAACTTTCCAATGTTGGACTGGTTCGTCATGAGTGGTTCTGCGTACTGATGAGACGGCCATTTTTCCTGCACAAGGATTTAATGAATGAAACCATGAAACTGCTGTTTTGTCACAACTGGAATAAATACTGTGCTAGTGGTGAGTTACACAGCTCACTATTACATAAAATGACATCCATCCATCGCCAACCGCTTATCCTGCGTTCAGGGTCGCGGGGGGGTGGGTGGAGCCAATCCCAGCAGACATTGGGCAAAAGGCGGGGTCTACCGTGGACAGGTCGCCAGTCCATCGCAGGGCCACACAAAGACAAACAACCACACACATCCACACCTAATGCCGCATTCAAGACCGGTGGGAACTGGCATATTCCCCAGTTGACACTTCTGACATCTAAGCGTTCCACACGCGTGGTGGTGCGTGGTGGTGCGTGACACCGAAGGTGAGCGAAAACCACTGCTGACCGTGACACAGTGTGCACACAGTTGCACCCTCAGCAGGTGTTAATTAAAAGGATGACAGTTTAATTGCAAACTAATGACATAAATATAGAGATTAAAACTGAACTTTTTATCTAATGTTACTATAAGAATTAAATACTAGTTTCTCGTCCATGATGAGGAAAGAGCCTCTGCATGTGCTCCGAGCCTTCTGCTTCTGTTTCACACCTGGTTTACTGAAGTTACTGTAACTCTGTTCAGGAGTCCTGTTTACATCAGCTGTGCTGCTGGAGGATCGTGAATCCGTCCCTGGTTCAAAAACTACACAAGCATCAATCCCAGTCAAGTTTTCTGTGATGACTGATCTGTGTTTTTAAAACTGTTTTCAATGTCACATTTTTAAAACATCTGTTTCAATATTTTAAAAAGCTTTGACAAATGTTTAAGGCCGATGCCGAGTGTCCAGATTCCAGGAGCTTCGCTTCCATGGTCCTCTGATGGTTTCACACCACAGATGAACACAGACAGAAGGCGCGCACACGTGGTGTAAGTATGTATGTAATAAACAGTTTGTTAAACTCTGTGTTACTTGAACATTCTTCAACGTGCTCCTAATGTTTTCTCATTTAGGAGCAGATGTGCTCCTGGGAAAAGGGTTAGCGTAGAGCCGCCAGGGGTGAAAACAGGAGCTGCAGTAAGGTGCTTCTTGAAAATGAAAGCATGTAAACCTGTTCTGGTACAACCACTAATTAAGAATTTGAACCTGAGAATGAGCACTTTGCGTCTTTGTTTATCAATTTTAACCGCGTCCTTTGTTCCTGTTTTTATGATCTCTGTACTGTTGTATTCTTGCAACTTTTACATCAGGACTTGCTGCTGCCCGTCTTCAGCCAGGACGCTCAGTGAGCCTTTAATGGTTAAATAAAGGTTTGATAATAATCAGGGTTAGGTGTGGACGTGCTCTCAGGCTGCATGAAAACAAACCCAGTTTTCATCACCATGATAAAGCCGACAGAGCTGCAGGCCTCAGCAGCTTCAACACACCTGTTGCAACCAACGCTGCTGCCGCTTCCGTCCAACCTGCAGGGCTGCAACACACACAGCGCGTAAACACAGCGTCTCTCACCGTTTATCAGCGGAGTTGAATCCATCTTCAGCTAAATGTTCCGTCTTCAGTTTGTATCCCAGCAGGTTCAGAGCTCCTCCATGCTGCGGTGTTGTTGTCTGTCTGTCTGTCTGTCAGAGCCGGGCTGAGGAGGGGACGTTCAGCAGCTTCTCCCGCGACCTGCTGGCGTTATGTAACCGCTCCGAGCTGCTGCTGCCGCCGGGCTGCCGAGCCTCCATGCTAACAACACGCCCACCGACAGCTCGGAAATTAAAAGTTAGCTGAGCCCAAGAAGAAGCAAAGAAAAAACACCGACAAAAACAGAAATAAATCACAAATAAACGTCTCAGAAACCAGCGGCAGGCGCGTTTCCAGCCTTTAGCCGCACATGACTTAATTAAAATGCTAATTAATGTCTAATGGCTTTGTGTTAGCGTGTTAATGCGAGTTAAGTCCTGCCTGTTGATGTGTTTAGCTTCCTGCTGAGAGAGCTAACTGGCTATGCTAACTAGCTATGCTAACGTTGCCAGGCAACACGCTTTCTGGCGGTAAAATTATTCTTTCTTTCTCCTCGGGTGATTCCGGAGCCGCCGTTTAACCCCAGTCTGCTGTTAATCTTCCCAAAGATCAGTGTTTCTAGGGGGCTGAAGCCGTTAGCCTAGCGTGCTAACTAGCCTAGCCTAGCCTGCTGTTGTGAAAGTCCCCCCCCCGCCGCCCTCCCTCCCCTGCTGGTGCGTCAGCCCCCCAAACAGCGCTGCTGACTGCGGACAGGATCCACAGAGTCCCGCTGAAACCGTCCTCAGCCCCCCGAAACGGAGGTAAAGTAGTTTTTAAAATCCGCCCGGTGGTTTATCGGCTCAAACCTCCGTCTTTAAACGGGACATAAATCACTTCGGCGTGTTTTCCCAGTTTCTTCCTGTGCGGACGGACCGACGCCTCCTCACTACTTTCTCCTGTCAGAGCAGCCGCAGTTCAAACTCAACGCACGCGCTCACACTTCCGGTGACGGATTTCAACATAAAACCTCTCCGTCTGTCCGCCTGCTGAAGCCACAGGATCCAGCAAAAGAGTCATTTTATTAAAGCCTTTAAATTAAATCACGCCCCTTAATCACACTTTACTTTTTTATTTTCTCTATAGTTATTATTTTCGATCCTGTGCGCTCCGTTTCTGCACCTGTGACCTTTCACAATGCCAAATATTCTGTTGCACATTGTATATCTCAGTAAAAACAAGCACACCCTGAAAGCTCCGCAAACGGGACCCGCACACAGGACCTGGTGCTGGGAACCGAGACCGAGGTCCTGTAAAATCTCTGCTTATTAATGACACGAGGAGTAAACACAACACACTGCATTTCAGAGTCAAATCAAATTAAATTATGTGTAGAGTACTCAAACACGGGGTGCTATAGCAACCGTTTTAACGGTTTTTAACTTATTTATTGGTTACTGCAGGCCCCCCCCCCCAGCTTCTGATACAGGTGGTTCAGAGCTCAGCAGCACGTCTGGTTTCTGATCAGCCCAAAAGGACTCAAGTCCCTCCATTACTCTGTGACCTCCACTGGCCCCCCGGGGCCTCCAGGATCAGATCCAAGTCCCTAATGCTGCACACAGAGTGACCACCGGGTCTGCACCACCTGAACTCCATAATCCAAGTCTACGTTCCTTCTGGGCCGCTGCGCTCCTCCAGCGAACGCCGCCTGGCTCTGCCAGCCCTTCACACAAAGCGACCTCAGTCCCTGTTCTCATCTGTGACACCATGATGGTGGAACGAGCTACCGCACGCCATCAGAGCAGCTGCGTCCCTCTCTGACTTCAAGGAGCTCCTGAAAACTCTGCAGAGAACACTTCCTGTGATAACACCTCTGACATCACTTCCTGCGCTCTTCTTCTTTTGTACAATTATCCCATATTGATTGAACTTTTTAACTCCCTAGGTGAAAAGGTAGGTTCTTTCCCTAGGTATTTACCCCCAACAGCTGTTTGTGGACCTAACACCTGCGTGGAACCAACAGCTGTTTGCGGACCTAACACCTGCGTGGAACCAACAGCTGTTTGCGGACCTAACACCTGCGTGGAACCAACAGCTGTTTGCGGACCTAACACCTGCGTGGAACCAACAGCTGTTTGTGGACCTAACACCTGCGTGGAACCAACAGCTGTTTGTGGACCTAACACCTGCGTGGAACCAACAGCTGCTGCCAGGTAAAGGTTAGCAGGCTTGTCACATGACGGCAGAACTCAGCGACGGTCTCTCAGTCACGTTTTTCTTCTGCAGAACTCATCTGATAGAACACAGGAGGTGTTTCTGTGTGTGGGAGTTTGTTTCATCTCTCAGCTTCTTCGTGCCTCTATTCAGCATCAGTTTCCACAGCAACAGGCTCCGTGTTGTTGACGGTTTTATTACAGCAGGAACACAGATGTGTGCGTTTATTAGCCTGCTGCTCTGACAGCCTCCAGGTGTGAAACCTGCCCGCATGGCGTTCCTGTCCTGTGAAAACCACGTATCTCCAAAACATCGAGAGAACTTGTTTCCAGCTTTGTGGCTTATTTTTCAGACCATCGAACGAGTAGAAAGAGCAGTTTTCCAAATACACAGCTCACTTACAGGCTCCGCTGTGGTTCTCAGGTCTTTGGGTGTTCGAACATGATCAGTAACCATTAAGAGATTTCTCTGGTTTAAGTTTTTAATATGAGACAAATGCTTAAATTTTCTTTGATATTTAATCTTTAATTGTTTGACTTTCAGGATTATTAAACAAAAAACTGTTCTTTCTTACAAGAGTGGAACATCTGCTGAAGTGAGACTGGAATCCCTCCTTCACACCAGCGTCCTGCTCTGCTGCTTCAACAGGTCCAGAGCTTTAACACATTAATCCACAACATTTAAAAACCAGAATCAACTGAAAATCTCTCAACAAACTCCATAAATCAGCGAACGTGGAGGCAGAGCAGCCGGAGGACTGGAGGGATCCAGTTTCACATTAATCAGTGCGGCCTGGCTGCACCTCCACATGGCTTCAGCAGGCAGGGTGAGAAATAATAACGTGAACATTAAACATTTAGCAGTAGAAACCCTAAAAACAGTATGAACCTGAGCCTCTAACATCAGCTGCTCTGCTCATGTTTTTACTGTGACACCAAAGAAAACTTGAGAACATGATGATTCTCAGTGACGTTCTGCAGTTTTTTTATTCCAGATGGACGACGTGTGATTTCTGACTCTTTAGTGTCTTTAGCCTTCGTCCTGCTGAGTGTCTGTTCCAGATCCTGCAGACTCACCAGGGTTCAGATGTTAAATGAACGAGGAGCTCAGAGAAGCTTTAACGTGTTACTTCAGAACAAACCGCAGCCGCCATGTTTTATTAAACGTCCACGTGGAACGTCGGCGTGCAGCTCTGAGCTGAGCGCTCCTCTGCTCCTCCAACAGGTGGAGAAGTTTAGAAAACCTCTCTTCTTTGGCTCTCTGGGAGGTCGGTCAGGCCCTGCAGCTCCCTCAGACCCTGGGGGGGGGAGAAGGAGGGAGGAGGAGGAAGAGGGAGGGTGGAGGAGGAAGAGGGAGGGAGGAGGAGGGAGGGAGGAGGAGAAAGGAGGAAGCAGGAAGGAGGAGGACGGGGGAGGAGGGAGGAGGAGACAGCAGCGTCAGAGTTCTGAGATTCTGAGTGAAAACACAAAGAGCGCAGATCAAAGCGCAGATCAAAGCGCAGATCAAAGCGCAGACGTTATTCTGCGCTTTGATCTGCGCTCAGACGATCAGCTGACACTGACCTCCAGCACCATGCGGATGTTGGCTTTGATCTTGGACGCGTCTTTGCTGAGCTGCTCCGTGAAGCTGAAACACACAAGGTTAGCGCAGTTAGCACCTCTCGCTCAAACCGAAGGACGCAGCTAGCGTCGAGCTAACACTCCAACGGCGGCGTGATGATGGACTGACGCTGTGAGCTGATTCGTCTTCTTGTCGATGAATCGCAGAGCTTCGTCGTGGGTCATCTCCACGAAGAAACCGTAACCGACCGCCACGAAGATCCTGGACGCGTCCTCGCTAACAGAAGAAGAAGAAGAGGCGGCGTTAAAAACAGACAGATGCTTTTCTTCTGGTTTTAGTCTGAGAAACATCAGCACAACATGTGGAATCAATCAAGCGTTTATTTTCTCCTTATCAAAATCAAATCTGCCAAATCACAGCGATTTAGTGAGAAGACAACGGGCTGTTTCCTGATCTACAGTGCCTCAGGCCCCGCCCACACCGCGCAGTTTCAGTTTACAAAAAACGAATCTGAGCGTTTGAGCTGCGTTCCGGAGCTGATCTCCGTCTGACGCACAGCTGGCGGCCGTTCAGGCTCACTGGGCGTGTGCGTGACGGTGTAAACAGGAAGCAGCCGGTCTTTTCCGAAGTTACAGAAGATTTGGTGAAAGAATAAAGTTCTACAGGCGAAGAACCTGTTTTATTTTGCATACCAAATCAAAAACTCTGTCAGCAGCGGAGAGATGAGAGCCAATCAGAGAGCCAATCAGAGAGCCAATCAGAGAGCCGAATGTGAGCGTCTGCATCATCGTTGTTAAAGTCCTCCGTTTTTGCCCGTCTGCACTAAAACGCCCTCGGAAGTTTTAAAACAAAGAAGTTTCTTCGTTTCGGCCGTTTTAGTCTGGACGGGAGGAGCAAACGCTCTAAAACGAATTCGCAGTAGTGTGGGCGGGGCCTCGGTCAGCGATGTGGTCAGTGACTCGATCAGCAGCTTACACTTCAGCCTGGACGTAGAAGTTACAGCCCAGATCAACGTCTGTCTTCAGCCGCTGAGAGCCCGCCTCCTGCAGGAAGAAACACACCTGTCAGACCGGAACACGTTCATTTCACACGTTCACATGTTTCACACGTTCATTTCCTCTTAAATATTACGACTGAATGTCTTTAACTGTGTTTTCTAAACGTCTGCTGAAGGAGACCTTTTGTGCTTTTCTGTCCATCTATAATGTTACAGGATGTTAAACTCGGCCACAGCTTCACATAATGAGGTAAAAGTATTTAAAAGAAATCTGTGTGAGCCTGAACCTCAGATTTCCCACGCTCCTGAACTGCACATGTGGATTAATAGTACATTTCACCACAGACGTTCCTAATCCTGAGCATATAGAAATACTGCGACCCTTCATCAGGGCGATTCTGCGGCCGCTTGATGATCAAGATCTCCGGCTCGTGTCAGGCCGAGAGGCTGGAATGAATTTTAAACTTTGAATGATGGAAGCTTCAACACAGACGTCACAGAACCGACACACAGAGCAGGAAGTGTGGAACGGCGGCGTTCTTTAACGCGTGTGCGTACCTGCAGACTCTGCACGGTGTTCTTCAGCTGCAGGTACTGTGAGATCTTCTCGTACACCGAGTCCCTCTGCTCCAACACCTTCCTGAGGAACAATGAACACAAACTGTATTTATACAGAACGTTCCGGACGGAGGCCGTCTCGGGTCGGAGACGTTTCAGGACGCAGGAAAAATCTCACACATCACACAAAACCCCATCAGACCAGAGTCCGTTAATGAAAAACACTTTTTAGCAGCGCCAGGTTCAGCCTGAGGACTCGGGTCTACTCCATCAGGACCGGTTTACTGGACCTCAGAACCAGAAGGGGAGGAGGATGAAGGAGGAGGATGAAGAGGAAGATGAAGAGGAGGATGAAGAGGAGGATGAAGGAGGAGGAGGATGAAGAGGAAGATGAAGAGGAGGATGAAGAGGCTGTTCTGAGAGAAGAAGTTTTAAATCTGAGCCGTTTGTTTCTGTCATTAAACTTCAGACGGGCTGAACATCTGACACTGGACCCTGTTGGACTCTTGGTTCTGTGGACTCTTCTGGACTACAGAGGAATCCTCAGGTACTTTAACCTCAGAAACGAAGTACAGACCTGTACTTAGTTACTTTCTACACATCTCCTGCGTGACTAACCGGAACAGGAAGTGGGTTTGAGTTTCTTACTGTAAATCTGTCTTCAGAACTTCGTTGATGAAGTTCTCATACTGCAGAACCTTCTGGTCCACCTTAGCATTAGCATTAGCATTAGCAACGACCGGAGCAGCCATTTCCGCTGTTCTCTCTCCAAACTTCCGGCCGTGAAGACGTTACCCTGCACCGGTGACCCGCCGGGTGTCTGACGGACGTTAACCTTCACGGTCCGGACTCATTATCGATCCGCAGTCGGTCCCGGTTCGCCTGAGGAAGCCTCGTGTGAACGCCGCTCCGCACCGGATGTGGATCAACTGTAAACAAATACCGCCACATTTCAAAATAAAAGCAGGAAAGGGCGACAGCTGACAGAATCAGATTAAATATAAACAGAAGTTGTAGAAATATCTGTTATTTAAGGAAAATTATAAAAAGTACTCAAGTTTGTGAGGAGGAGGAAAACATCAAAATAAAACCTGCAGCAAAGGCCTGCTGTCGGGATAAAAAGCAGAGAACCCTGAGCTGCCCCCGAGGTGCCCCCGAGGTGCCCCCGAGGTGCCCCGAGGTGCCCCCGAGGTGCCCCCGAGGTGCCCCCGAGGTGCCCCCGAGGTGCCCCCGAGGTGCCCCCGAGGTGCCCCCGAGGTGCCCCGGTTACAACATTACAGAAAACAGGACAAATAAAAAAACTGGAGGGGAACACGTTACAAAGCTTCCAGACACAGAGAAGCACGACTTCTTTAGATACTTACACCAATACTACTCTAACCCTACAGGTGGGAGGTCGACCATCAGGTGACCTGGTGCAGCCAGAACAGTCTGCAGCTCAACGCTCTGAAGACAGTGGAGATGGACCCTCCCCCATCATCCTGTGGACTCCTTCCTCCTCCTGGGCACCATCACCTCCCAGGACCTCAAATGGGAGCTGAACATCACCTCCCTCACCCAGAAGGCCCAGCAGAGGATGGACTTCCTGCGGCAGCTGAAGAAGTTCAGCCTGCCAAAGACAATGATGGTGCACTTCTACACCTCCATCAGAGTCCATCCTCACCTCCTCCATCACCATCTGGTACGCTGCTGCTGCCACCACCAGGGACGAGGGCAGGCTGCAGAGCATCGTTGGCTCTGCAGAGAAGCTGATTGGCTGCGATCTTCCTTCTCTTCAGGACCTGTACGCCAGATGGCAGATGACTCCTCCCCCCCCCCCCGGACACAAACTGTTTCAGACTCTCCCCTCTGGCAGGAGGCTGCGGTCCATCAGGACCAGAACCTCTCTGATTCTGATTCTAAAGAGAGTGAAATACATTTAACAGTACAGACATAAAGTACACTAAGTGAATACTTGTGAGCCATTAAGTCTCAGTGTATAAAAGTACTCAAGAAACAGTATCACATGTGCGAGTCAGACGTGAACACGTACAAAGAGATGAAACCAGTTTCAAGTGGCTCTCAGTTTTACAGCAGAAGACAGAAGGTTCTGGGTGTTCAGCAGCAGTTCCAGGCCGACGACATGAACCTGTCAGAGCTCTGTGTGTGTGTTAAAATGTTAATGTGTGTTTCAGCTTTCTGGAAGAACAACTGTTCAGTTAGATGAAAGAAGTCGTCTTGTTGTCAGAGATGAGCTGTGAGGCAGGAAGTGCACCTGCTCAGGTGCTCAGTGTGTTTACGCACCAGGATTACAGGTAAAGAGCTCACGTATTTTTAACACTTTGCTCTCGTGCACATTTCTCAGCTGCTCGGTGGAGGCACAAACGATAGTTTGAGCAGATTGGATTTGCATGTTGCTACACAGAGTCTTCTTCCTGGTTTCATTTTCAGGGAAGAGGGGCCGATGGGGCACTTTGGGTGCAGGAGATTTACTTATGGAGGAAACAGGAGACTCAGACTGACGGTCTGTCTGTTCTCTGAGCTGGACTCTTTTTATTCAGCTACGCAGAGAGAAACACAGTTTACAGTCTTTAAGAGGACTGTGCATATTTGAAACATGTAAAGTGTAAACTAATGGAAACTACAGATGTGTTGCATCTCTGGGAGTTTTATTATGGAATTACATCCATTAACCTGACGCTTCTATCCAAAGCTGCTTACAGCTGATGTCAGAGGTCGCAGCCTCTGGAGCGACGAGGGGTTAAAGTGTTTTGGGTCACGGTGGGAATCGAACTTCTCACACCAAAGGCATGTGTCTTATCCGCTGCTCCATCAGCACCCAGAATGGACTGAAGGAAATTGTGTAGTTTTTTCAAAAAAGCCCAAATAATTAAAGACCACAATTTAGATTCTTCTTTGGTGTTGCTGTTTTTCTGCCCTCTAGAGTCTAAGAGAGGCACGAAGCCTTCAGCCTTCTGCTTTAGTGCTAAATGTTTTGGTGTTGGTGAGCACGATAATAATTATGTAGAAAGAATTTTTAACAACATTGTAGAAGTAAAGAAAAATAGAAAACATAACGTGGCAGCGAGACAGAAGCTGTTCGTGGTTCCTGTTGGACTTTTCTTTTAGTTTATTATTCGATTTTAAATGTTTGTATAAATAAATGTCTTGATTTGGACTCAAAGCTTTTGTCCAAACTGTTGAAGAGCGTGAACATTTCCTGTGGTATTGATTTAATAATAGCTGTCTCAGCTTCATCTCACAGGCTCCCAGTAAACACACTTTAAAAACTTACTGATCATTTTAAAGCTGTTCTGTCTCTGACCTTTTAGTCCCATATTCAGCAGCACAGAGCTCAGTGTCCTATTAAAGTTCTGTAAATAAAGATTATTATTATTAATTCCTAATCATTAGTGTTGTCCTCTTTGAATGAACGATGGCTTCGACACTAGAACTTTTTGTCAACAGGTGAGTCTCTTCCACCTGTGGCCTGACCTAGGAAGCAGGGTACCTGGCTTATCCAGGTAACTTCAGGTGTAACTTCCTGATGTTTAGATTTCATTTTGATAATAACGAAGTTCTGAACAACAGCAGGATGTTAGAGAAGAAATAATAACGGGAGAGTTTCTGAGATGGAGCCCATCTGTAGGCTGTAACTGAATTCTGTTCACATATTTACATTAACTATTTCACATGTTCAAAAAATCTGGAACCAGGGTGGGGTTAGGCTAACCTATTTTAAATGCTGAACTGCTGAATGTGAAGTTTAATGTAACTTTGCAGTTCATGCATAACACTGCAGACTGTGTGTGATGCTGCAGCCTCGCAGAGAGAAGTTTCTCTCATAAATGTGAGACTATAATCTCAGAGAATATTCAGGTGTTTTACTTGTAGATTAATCTTTGAATCAAATCCTGTCTCAGATTATTCCCCCTCTTTTTTCTGTTACACTGGACCTTCTGTGCAGCTGGGCCTTTACATCTGAATCATGTTACACATAAAGGAAGAGCCCATAAAATACAGATCTGACCTACAATCAGAACACTGTGAAGATAATCCGGACACAGATTTACTCCATGCGATGCCAACAGGCCTCTCTGGCTCTGTCGGACACCTCCACCGGACGTTCCTCTGGAGAAATACGGAGCATGCGCAGTTGCAAAAAACTCTGCCTGCACGGCCGAACACGCCCCTTTTATGCGAGCGCGCACCAACTCCAGTTAACGACGGACTCTACTGACCAGCATCTGACCCACCTTCGTACCGTTTAACTCCGGCGAAGCGGTCAGAGTTTGTTACCCTGAGTTCACTCTGAGGAGGCTGAACTCCCTTCGTCGTCCAGGCAACAGGCCTCCGCTTCTGCAGTTGGACCAGCCTCGTGACGTCATGGTAAACAAACATGGCGGACCGCTCGCGGCTCTGTAGCGTTTAGCCCGTTTAGCATAACACGTCTACATAAAACTTCTTCCCGCGCGTGAATAAGTGTTTTATAAAACACGCAACTCTGCGTTTCTCTCGGGCTCACGCGACGCGTCACTAGCAGCTTTTTAAAAAACGTGAAAACGTGTTGAATTTGACGTTTTAACCAGTGGGTTACCAAGGCAACGTTAGCCAACAGTTAGCTAGCCGTTAGCTCAGTTCAGGGTTTGTCGTTGTTTTCTGTCCTAAAAGTTGATGTTTCTGTACAAAAGGTTGAGCCGAATCAAAGTGAGCAGCTGTCCCTCTTAAACCGCGTGAAGTGTTGTTAGTAACTTTATATATTATTGAGCTGATAAACGCAACATAAACTAACTGTGAGATTTGTTAACGGAGTTCGTTTTTCTTCAGTCACAGCTTTTCGGCTGTCGTTTTCTGTCTTAAAACTTGATGTTTCTTGTTTAGTCTTTGCGGTTGTCTTACACGCCGAATCAAAGTACACTGTTATCACTGTTAACCGACGTGAAGTGTTGTTAGTAACTTTATATATCATTGAGCTGATAAACTTAAAATAAATTAACTGCGAGATTTATTAACGGAGTTCGTTTTGTCTCCCGTCTCTCTGTTTTTCGGCTTCTGCTAGATTACTGGAAGCTACAGCAAACACCCGTACTGGTGTTTTGTGAAGGTAAAGAAGGTAATAATCACGACACAGACTGTTTGATGGAGACTGGCGGTATTTATGAGCACAGCACCGTAATGTTCCGTTTGATCCAGCCTCTCCTGCAGAACACCATCTGAGAAATCTCTGTTTTAGGCCTGATTCATCAACAGGTCCTCCTGACGCCGAGTTACACGACAGAAACCTTGAAGGGCATCAGTGTCCGTGTTGTCTGAGCACAAACAGCTGTTAAATGCAGTTTAAATGAAGAAATATTGGATTGAAAGAAATCATTAAGACTCAGTACCGGCCACAGTTCAGTCAGGACCGGTTCACCTGTCCCGCCTGAGGCCCAGGTGAACACATGGAGCAGTACAGTATTCTGGGTCGGGTCGGAGAAGGAGCCCACGGCATCGTCTTCAAGGCCAAACACATCGAGGTAACTCAGCTCTACTAACCAGCTGAAATGATCACTTCACTGTTAATCTCCAACTGATCATCCATTTATCCTTTCACACATTTTTTAAAGCAAAGAATTAAAAAAGTCACAATTGTTTTGCTTTATTTTGTCTTAAATGATCAAATTTAATATTTTTGGTCTGTTGGTCAGAGACCAGGACACACAGCTGGGTTTGTGTAGAAATGATAAATGACTGACTGATCATGTGAGTAAAATACAACCCTCCTGACAGATGACTTTTATTCTGAAAAGCACAGTAAATAAATCTGTGCACACGTTTGGCAGATTGATCTTTCGTTCTGAATGTATCGATCGATGTGTTGATGGTTTGCTGTCAGACGGGAGAGACGGTGGCTCTGAAGAAAGTGGCTCTGAGGAGGCTGGAGGACGGCATCCCCAACCAGGCTCTGAGGGAGATCAAGGCCCTGCAGGAGATCGAGGACAACCAGCATGTGAGTGTCAGAGGGTCAGTGAGGGTCCGAGGTCAGAGGTCAGCCTCACACTCCTCCTCCTCCTCCTCCTCCTCCTCAGGTGGTGAAGCTGAAGGACGTCTTCCCTCAACGGTACGGGCTTCGTCCTGGTGTTTGACTTCATGCTGTCCGACCTCTCTGAGGTCATCAGGAACTCCGAGCGACCTCTGACCCCCGGCCCAGGTCAAAGGTTACATGATGATGCTGCTGAAGGGCGTGGCCTTCCTGCATCACAACAACATCATGCACCGGGTGAGTGTGAGCAGCCCTGACGTTAACATGGACAGACTGAATGTAAAAGTGTGCAACATGTTTGAGCGTCTTCCTGTTCCTGTTGACAGTCTCAGCAGGGGAGAGAGTCTGTGAGGGTCCAGGGTTAAGGGGGGGCGTTGGGATTGGGCCAGTGACTCTCCTCTGGTTCCTGTAACCCTTCAGAATAAAAGTCCTGATTTTTGTGTGTGTGTAGGACCTGAAGCCAGCGAACCTCCTCATCAGCTCTTCAGGTCACCTGAAGATCGCAGACTTCGGTTTGGCTCGACTGTTCAGTGATCAGGGAGGCCGGCTGTACAGCCACCAGGTGGCCACCAGGTAACAGCAGAGCAACCTTTGACCCCTAACTGAAAGATTTAGGAGCAAAGGCAGAAAATTTAGGGCAGTGAAAAAACCTGCAATGCAGTTTTCCCCCATTTTAGCTGATAAATGCTTTAATAATAAAAACAGAAACGACACAGTGCTGTTTTATTTATTTTCATTAAATGGTGCTTAACAAACGCACACGTGATCAGAGCGCTAAAACAAAGCCAAATAAATCCAGTGATGTGAACGTGAGGTCGGGTCATTACAGCATCAGGACGTCTGCAGTCAGTCTGTTTGCTAAATCTACGCTGTGTAAACTCCCTCAGCTGATCCGGGAGGGAAACGCGGCGTTCTCGCCTCCTCCGACAGGTCGAGCTCCTTGCTGTTAAAGTCCTGGCTCTGGTGCAGGCGGCGCGGCTGATGGGAGCGAGCGTCAGCGCCGTGGTTGACTTTTGAGGACGATGAGTGTGACACAGGGAAAGCGAGACAGACGAGTGTAGATGACGTCACCCAAATCGAGTTTTCACAGTGAAATAAAACTTTATCGCCCAGAAGACAGGGCGTGAACAGAGCCAGACTTCCTGCTGGCCTGGACTCGCCTTTTAAGACAATAAAAGCTCAGTCTCAGATTGAAAGGAAGAGCAGACGTTACCATGACTGTGTGTGTGTGTTCAGGTGGTACAGAGCTCCTGAGCTGCTCTATGGAGCCAGAAAGTACGACGAGGGAGTCGACCTGTGGTGAGAAAACTGCACCTACTCATCTGAATACTGAGGACAGTACTGAAAGTTCTCCCACCTGGGCCACCGCTCACTGTTCACACTGTGACTCCACATGTATTTGAGATGTTAGCTGGTGCCTGTAACACTGAGGTTTGGCTTTGCATGCTGGCGTCCTCCCCTGTATAAAGGAAGACCTGCTGTAGTGCAGCGCTGTGGGCAGCAGGGGGCAGCGTCAGTCTGAACTCTGTGTTTCAGGGCCGTGGGCTGTATTTTCGGGGAGCTGCTGAACTCGTCTCCTCTGTTTCCCGGAGAGAACGACATCGAGCAGCTCTGCTGCGTCCTCAGAGTGCTGGGAACCCCGACACCGGACAGCTGGCCTGTAAGACACACAAACACACTCACGCAGCCTGGGGTCACCTTCTGTGGCCCCTAAGGGCCCCTTCAGATAGGATGGGATTTACACCGCACTTGCTGCTGAATTCAGTGCAAAAGTTCAACTACCCTAAAACGTGAGTTCAGAGCCGCCTCTCGTGACCTCGCTCAGTCCGAATGTGGCGTCCCGGGTTATTTAGGCTCCACCCCGTCCGTCGCTCTGTCTGCTGACGTCTCTCATCCTGCAGCCTGCTGTCCTTTCATTACGCCGCTACCTTCAAAATAAAAGCGCAGCAGCCGTCTGTCGCAGCAGGATCAAATGAAGGACGTGTATTTGATGTTACTGGATCTTTTTTATACGAGTAATATTCTGTTATATTCTGAAATAAACTGTTTGATAGCAGCCTGTTTCAGGTTTGGGTGAGAGGAGTTAAAGGCCTGTCCCAAATACAGCCGGGTCAGTTCTGGGATTTCAGCAAATAAAAGCCCGGGCTGTTCGTCACAGTTTTATGGTATTTTGAACTTTGACCGTGGCGTGCGAGCTAGCTCGCCAAGCAGTGCGCTGTACGTTGCTCAACTGTACCGTTGCTGCAATGTGTATGAAAGGCCCTTAACCCTAAAACAAATTACTTAGACTTCAGGGGTCCAGAATTTTGGTCCCCACAAAGTTGTGGGACCCACAAGTACAGTAAAACAAGCCCACACACACTTTTATTCCATTCAGTTTATAAAGGGTCCATCTGTGATGACATCACAGAGTCTATCTGTGTCTCTGTCTTTGTCTCTTTGTGTCTCTGTCCCTTTATGTCTTTGTCTCTTTGTGTTTCTGTCTGTCTGTGTCTCGGTGTTCTTGTGTCTACGTCTCTTTGTGTCTCTGTCTCTTTGTTTCTGTGTCTCTGTGTCTTTGTGTCTCTGTGTCTTTGTGTCTCTGTCTTTGTCTCTTTGTGTCTCTGTGTCTCTGTCTTTGTGTCTTTGTGTTTCTGTCTGTCTGTGTCTCGGTGTCCTTGTGTCTACGTCTCTTTGTGTCTCTGTCTCTTTGTTTCTGTGCCTCTGTGTATTTGTGTCTCTGTCTCTTTCTTTCTGTGTCTCTGTCTCTCTGTGTCTCTGTCTCTTTGTGTCTCTGTGTCTCTGTGTCCTTGTCTCTTTGTGTGTCTGTCTCTCTGTGTTTCTGTGTCTTTGTGTCTCTGTGTGTCTGTCTCCATGTCTCTCTGTGTCTTTGTGCCTTTGTGTCTCTGTCTCTTTGTTTCTGTGTCTCTGTGTCTTTGTGTCTCTGTCTTTGTCTCTCTGTGTCTCTGTCTTTGTCTATTTGTGTTTCTGTCTGTCTGTGTCTCTGTGTCCTTGTGTCTACGTCTCTTTGTGTCTCTGTCTCTTTGTTTCTGTGCCTCTGTGTATTTGTGTCTCTGTCTCTTTGTTTCTGTGTCTCTGTCTCTCTGTGTCTCTGTCTCTTTGTGTCTCTGTGTCTCTGTGTCCTTGTCTCTTTGTGTGTCTGTCTCTCTGTGTCTTTGTTTCCAGGAGATAGTTGAGTTGCCAGATTACAATAAAATCACCTTCAAGGAGAATCCAGCGATCCCATTGGAGGAGATCGTCCCTGACACGTCCCCTCAGGCCGTCGACCTGCTCTACAAGTTCCTGGTCTATCCGTCCAAACAGCGCTGCTCCGCCAGACAGGTAGGAAACAGGAAGTGGACTAGTGGTCTCTGCTGGTGTGGCAGGGATCATCATGGGACATGTAGGATGCAGTGTTTTCTGGACCAACACCAGAGACGAGGTGTGTTTCAGACTGCAGCTGACTTTTGATCGTCAAACGTGAGCTGCAGGTGACTGCAGGGGCGGGAATACGACGGCGGCGTCAGGTCAGACACGTTCTGCCTGCGTGAGCTGACTGCGAGCTCAGATCAACGACGGATCTCCCGGCATTTTTCTTTGTAAATGCTGGGAGATCCGTCAGAGTGTCGTTCCGACTTTGTGCCGCCGCCTTGCTCCCACGAGGTTTTAATGTCATGTGACGTTTTGCAGCGCCGGCGAAACAATTTCTAACCTAAACAGCTCAGTTCACTGAAGGAAGCCAAGGCTTGTTGATGTGTGCAGGTCCACCAATAGGGGAGAAGTTCACCCCTTGAGACCCCGCCCCTCCTCATTTGCATAATGAGGCAGAAAATGCAACGGAAGAATAAAACAGACAAAAATATTAAGACATAAATAAATACATTTTAAAAAGAAGTCATTAATAAATAAATAAGGTTATTATTATAAAGCTAATTAAAAGAGATAAATACATTTATGTCTCATTGTATAATTTAATTATTGCTACATTTATTTAGTAACTTTATTTTTTGTGCATTTAATCGGATGCTTTTTTATTTATTTCTTAATCTGCCAGCCTCAGTCCTCCATACAGGTCTAGTTGCTGCATTACTTATATCCAAATACACGATCAATGTATGTCAGATGAGGAACCTGGACTCAGGTGAGCCACACCTGCAGCTCACTGATTGGTTGATTGACAGCTGTATTAATCTTCCTGTCCTCCTCAGGCTCTGCTCCATCCATACTTCTTCTCCTCGCCACTTCCTGCTCACCACTCAGAGCTGCCCATCCCTCAGAGGGGGGGCCGACCCCCCCGCCAGCGTCTGCAGGCTCCGCCCGCTGACTTCTCAGTGGACCTGCCCCTGCAGAGCAGCGTGGTAGACCCTGTGCTGCTGAGGGGACACGCCTGCTGCCTCTGAGCGACCAATCAGCTTCCTCCTTCAGTGGCGCTCCGCTGACACGTCACGCTAAACAAACGTTCGCTTTCAGACGTGAATGAATTCTTTCTGTAAGTTTTCAGAGCTGATGAAACGTTCAGCGCCTCGTCTGAACTACCTGCACAGGTGAGCAGGAGCTGCACGTCCTCCAAGCTGCACGTCCAGGTTTCTGAAACCAGGATCTGATGTGTAACACACTGTAACAGCACTACAAGTAAAAGTCATTTCACCTGAGTAAAACGCTCTTAGCAACAAAGTGTTGAAGTAAAAGTACTTTATATCATTGGCTCAGTACAGGATGTATTAAGATGTAAGCAGTACTTTAACGCTGTACTTGTTTGAGGTGGACCTGCTTTTATGTTTTCATGTGCTGCTGAGGACGTTAATTCATCATGTTTTATTTAAATGTTCATGTTTTGTAAAAGTTTCACCTGAAAAGTAACTAAGTGTGAAATAAATGCAGCGCAGCAGAAAGTACAGCAGAGCCTCTGAGTAGTTTGTGTGAGTACAAGTATAATGGTAATGTGACCTGATAGTACTCGAGTAAATGTAAACCGGGTGACGACTGGGACACGAGGGTCCGAGGAAACGCTCAACGGTAAATTCCAGCTTGTCTTTATCAGAAAATGAATCAAACACAAATCGGTTACTGTAGTTGAGAGGCTGAAGGAGCCAGGAGGTGCCGCCTCCCTCACTTCCTGTTGGTCGTCGTCCTGCAGCAGCAGCAGCAGCAGCAGCAGCAGCAGCAGGCAGAGAGCAGCGCTTCCCTCTGTGAGTATCACCGTCTCTTCACTGCACTTCCTCCTGCAGCTCCGGCCGTCTGCAAACTGCCCGTGTGGCTTTAAGTCACTTTTTCTGATGATGGTGGACAGTTTCTCTTTTATCTCTTTTCATTTTTGTTAGTTAGATTTATAAACCTGAATAAACGCCCCGGGCTTTTATTTGGGACAAACCTTTAAATCCTGTCAAACTCTGCGAACAAACTGTTTAATTCAACTAGAATTAATTATAAATATGATCATCTTGTTTACCGTGTTGTAACTTACGTAAGTAGCCTCCATCGATAGAAGAAGACTGATTCAGTGGCTGCAGCTCTTCTTTAAATTTGCACGTTTGGTTCTGTGTTCCTCAACATATAATTTAAGACATTGTGCACAAAACTTGTTTCCACTCCTGCAGTCAGGAAAAAGTTTCTGCTAAAGGCTCCTTCAGATGGAAGAGCTCACCTTCAAACATACGAAGGCTTCAGCAGCATTTCACGAGTTTAACAAACGGTCTTCTTATTTTGAGTTAGTGTTTCAGATGCTGCTTCGTATCCAGTTCTCAGACATTTAATATCCTTTATTCTCTGGTAAGAATGTAAATGTCTTCACTACTGAACTGTGTTTGCCTGTTAAGTTGCTGATTGTTGTTTTGAGTTTGTCTTTCTTATAGTTTTACTGATGTCTTTTGTTTTATGTCTGGACCCTCGTCGGTTTGTATGATCAGACCACAAAGGCCGAACTGTTTCTGTGAAATGATCTGATCTAACGGTTCCATGCTGACGACAGCTTCCAGAGAAGTTTAATAAAAATCAGACCAGGCTTCTATTTGAGACGTGCGTTTATTCGTCAGAAACTTGCTTCTCACGCCGTCTCACGTTTCTTTCCTTCCTCGCAGACACGCGGTAATGATGTCAGATTACTCGCAGCCTGCCGATTGGTCCTCTGCTGTCATGCCATCTGAAGCCAAAGCATCATGGTTCAACGCGAAGGTCAGAGACACTTCTTTCTTCTTTGCTCTGTACGCTGCTGCTCGCCAGGGGCGACGAAACAACACGCCTTGAGCTCCCCGTCGTTCACTGCATTTTCCTGCCTTTTTAACGCCGTTGTGCTTACAAACTTACCGCAGCTGGGACACGCCCACCGTGTGCGTGTGCAGCTGCGACGGCTGGTTTGAGCCTCGGAGGAAAAACAAACGCACCTCAGGGATTCTCATGTTTCTTCTTCTTCTGTTGTAAATAAACACAAATACATTTTAATGCCTCTCGCAGGTTAGCCCGGCCCCTTCGCACACCTTCCTCCAATCACCAAACATGCCCCACGAGGCCGAGCGGCTGGCTGCCACCGGTCACCAGTTCATCACTTCCTCCCACTGGCAGGACGACTTCAGCTGTCAATCACTGAGCTCTGCTTATATCCCGCCTCCTGCTTCCTCGTCCTTGACCACGCCCCCCGCCTGCCTCCTCTCCTCAACACCTGGATGGATCAGTCACTATGGAAACCTTTACCACCCCCCTCTAATGAATGGGCGGTACCTGGCCGTCTGTCATGGGGGCGGGGCAGTGAACCAGGTGAGGCGTCTACCTGTCTGTCTGAGCTGCACCTGTCTGCTGTGTGTCGGAGGATGTTTCATGTTGTCGTTGGCGTGTGTGTTCAGAGCGGCGCCAGTGTGGGCGCTGTGGGACGAGCAGCGCCCCCCTGTGGAGGAGAGACGCTGCAGGCGGTCACCTGTGCAACACCTGCAGCCTCCGACAGAAACCAGACGGGCCGCTGCTGAGCCCGAAGAGGAGAGACGTGAGACACACACACACACGCACACCTGTACCTGTATCACTCAGGAGATGAAGGCGCGGAAGGACACAGTGTGGGATTAGCACAGTTAGCATTCAGGCTAACTGTTGACAAACAAACATTTCTGAAATACCTTTAATTTACCCAAAACGCATTGCTTCAAGTCTTTGTGCTAAGCTAGGCTAATAATTTCTCCTGCTTTCTGTCTTTGTGCTAAGCTAGGCTAGTAGTTTCTCCTGCTTCCTGTCTTCGTGCTAAGCTAGGCTAGTAGTTTCTCTTGCTTCCTGTCTTCATGCTAAGCTAGGCTAGTAGTTTCCCCTCCTTCCTGTCTTCGTCCTAAGCTAGGCTAGTAGTTTCCCCTCCTTCCTGTCTTCGTGCTAAGCTAGGCTAGTAGTTTCCCCTGCTTCCTGTCTTCGTGCTAAGCTAGGTTAGTAGTTTCCTGTGCTTCCCGTCTTCATGCTAAGCTAGGCTAGTAGTTTCTCCTGCTTCCTGTCTTCGTGCTAAGCTAGGCTAGTAGTTTCCCCTGCTTCCTGTCTTCGTGCTAAGCTAGGTTAGTAGTTTCCTGTGCTTCCCGTCTTCATGCTAAGCTAGGCTAGTAGTTTCCCCTGCGATCTGTCTTTGTGCTAAGCTAGGCTAGTAGTTTCCCCTGCTTCCTGTCTTTGTGCTAAGCTAGGCTAGTAGTTTCCCCTCCTTCCTGTCTTCGTGCTAAGCTAGGCTAGTAGTTTCCCGTCCTTCCAGTCTTCGTGCTAAGCTAGGCTAGTAGTTTCCCGTCCTTTCAGTCTTTGTGCTAAGCTAGGCTAGTAGTTTCCTGTGCTTCCGTCTTCATGCTAAGCTAGACTAGTAGTTTCCCCTGCTTCCTGTCTTCATGCTAAGCTAGGTTAGTAGTTTCCCCTCCTTCCAGTCTTCGTGCTAAGCTAGGCTAGTAGTTTCCCCTGCGTTCTGTCTTCTTGCTAAGCTAGGCTAGTAGTTTCCCTTGCTTCTTGTCTTGTTGCTAAGCTAGGCTAGTAGTTTCCCCTGCTTCCTGTCTTGTTGCTAAGCTAGGCTAGTAGTTTCCCCTGCTTCCTGTCTTTGTGCTAAGCTAGGCTAGTAGTTTCCCCTGCTTCCTGTCTTTGTGCTAAGCTAGGCTAGTAGTTTCCCCTGCTTCCTGTCTTCACGCTAAGCTAGGCTAGTAGTTTACCCTGCTTCCTGTCTTCATGCTAAGCTAGGCTAGTAGTTTCCCCTGCTTCCTGTCTTTGTGCTAAGCTAAGCTAAACGTGTCCTGGAGTGAGAACTTACTGATGTTTTTAATGTTTCTGTGTTTTCAGGCTGCGACTCCGAGGAAAGGAACTCTGTGTGTGAACTGTTTTACTGCGACGACCACGCTGTGGAGGAGAACCTCTGCTGGAGAACCCGTCTGCAACGCCTGTGGGCTCTACTACAAACTGCACCAGGTACTGCAGCATCAGAACAAAGCAGGTAGTAAAACTTTACTACAAAGTCCAGCAGGTACTGCAGAAGTTCGCTCGTGTGTTTCAGGTCAACCGGCCGCTGGCGATGAAGAAAGACAGAATCCAGACCAGAAACCGCAGAGTGACCAATCAGAACAAGAGGAGCAGGAAACCTGACCAATCAGAGACTAAGCTGCCCATGCCGACCCCGCCCACCCAGGAGGCCGTGCGTCAGTCCTTCAGTCAGCTGCCCTGTGACCTGCACACCTCCTCCTCCTCCTCCTCTCTGCCCATCCTGTAATCAGCTCTGTGTTTCCTAATAAAGGTGTGAACCTGCCAGCCGGTGAACAGAGTCTTTCATCAACACAAACATCAGCAGCTTTAATGTCGGAAGGGTTTCAGGTATGTTCAGACACACAGGTGTGTTCGACACCCCCTGAGCTCCGCCTCCTGCTGCTCAGCTGATTCAAATCGATTGAAATAAAAACACACAGTTCACCAGCAGGAAGCGGCCCGACGTGTCCGGACGCTTCCTAAAACGTGTTTGTAAGAAAGGAGGCGCGTTACAGCTGACGTGATCCTGGCGGGCGGCAACATGAGCACACAGAGGAACCACGTCTCTGACTACTAAGGCTGCGTTCTTATGCAACAAAACACCAAGCATCACCCAAAGTAAATATAATGGTTCTACTGAATATCTGAATATCATGATTTGAACATGTAGAACCCACAGGTAGAATAGAACCCACTGATAGAACTCACTGATAAAATAGAACTCACCGATTGAACCCACTGATAGAATAGAACCCACAGGTAGAACCCACAGTCAGAAGTCAGATAGAATAGAACCCACAGATAGAATAGAACCCACAGGTAGAACCCACAGTCAGAAGTCAGATAGAATAGAACCCACAGATAGAATAGAACCCACAGGTAAAATAGAACCCACAGATAGAACTCACTGATAGAATAGAACCCACAGACAGAACTCACTGATAGAATAGAACCCACAGGTAGAACCCACAGTCAGAAGTCAGATAGAATAGAACCCACAGATAGAATAGAACCCACAGGTAAAATAGAACCCACAGATAGAACCCACTGATAGAATAGAACTCACCGATTGAACCCACTGATAGAATAGAACCCACAGATAGAACTCACTGATAGAATAGAACCCACAGACAGAACTCACTGATAGGGTAGAACCTACAGGTAGAACCCACTGATAGGGCACAGGTAGAGTAGAACCCACAGGTACAATAGAACCCGCAGGTAGGACCCACAGGTACAATAGAACCCGCAAGTAAAATAGAACCCGCAGTTAGAACCCACAGGTAGAGTAGAACCCGCAGATAGAATAGAACCCACAGGTAGAACCCACAGTCAGAAGTCAGATAGAATAGAACCCACAGATAGAATAGAACCCACAGGTAAAATAGAACCCACAGATAGAACTCACTGATAGGGTAGAACCTACAGGTAGAACCCACTGATAGGGCACAAGTAGAATCCACAGGTAGAGTAGAACCCACAGGTACAATAGAACCCGCAGGTAAAATAGAACCCGCAGTTAGAACCCACAGGTACAATAGAACCCGCAGGTAGGACCCACAGGTAGAGTAGAACCCACAGGTAAAATAGAACCCGCAGGTAGAGTAGAACCCACAGGTAAAATAGAACCCACAGGTACAATAGAACCCGCAAGTAAAATAGAACCCGCAAGTAAAATAGAACCCGCAGTTAGAACCCACAGGTAGAGTAGAACCCGCAGGTAAAATAGAACCCGCAGTTAGAACCCACAGGTAGAGTAGAACCCACAGGTAAAATAGAACCCACACGTAGAGTAGAACCTGCAAGTAGCACCATGTTGACACACTGACTCAAAGCGAGATCACAGCTTGCAGTGGCAGTTTTCAGCCAGGGCAGAACAGACACGTTTATGTAAGTTACGTGTCGTGCTCAGGGACACGTTGAAGAAGAAGACACAACACAGAAATACTGACAGGAACAGAAGTAACGGGACAGAAAATGAACAATAGGACCAATAAGGACGGAAACAACGTTCCTGATGTTAGTGATTGTAGCAGCAGATCCAGACCCCACAGATCCAGACCCCACAGATCCAGACCCCACAGATCCAGACCCCACAGATCCAGACCCCACAGATCCAGACCCCACAGATCCAGACTCCACAGATCCAGACCCCACAGATCCAGACCCCACAGATCCAGACCCCACAGATCCAGACTCCGGAACACCTGCAGGAAGCGACAGGAGGAGGAAGCACACGACCACGGGAAAGGGAAGAAGTCGAGTTAGTAACATGCATTAATGGGATGAGAGAGGAGCTCAGTGCATCATGGGAAATCCCCCGGCAGTCTAGGCCTATAGCAGCATAACTAAGGGATGTGCAATAACAGTGGAATTAACATGTCACGGTCCAGTTTAGAGACGGCCTTGAGTCATGTAGTCCTACATTTCACACTTCTGTACCTCCGATCCGAAGGTAGACGTACAGCCGCCGTGTGGCGTTCAGCGTCCACGTGAGGTCGTCGCTGATGTGGACGCCCAGATATTTGAGGCTGCTCAGTGGCTGATGGGGTCTCCACCATTAGCCACTCGTCTTTCCCGTATTAAGGGTGAGGTTGTTGTCCTCGCACCACCCCACCAGGCCGCCCCCCCCCCTCCGGTACGCCGTTTCGTCCTCACCGGCGATGCGTCCTATCGCTGCCGTGTCGTCTGCGGGAACAGAGTGAACAGGGTGCAGAGGACGGGCCGAGGACGCAGCCCGGTGGAGGGCCAGCGTTTGTGATGCTGGCTGAGGTTCTGCTGCCGATCCTGACAGACCAGATCCTGCCAGGCAGAAAGTCCAGGACCCAGAGTGTGGGGTGCAGCCTGCTTGTGGGGGGGTGAGTGTGTTAAAAGCAGCGCTGAAGTCACCAAAGAGCATCCTGATGTAGGAGTCTTTGTTTTCCAGGTGGGAGGGGGACTGATGGAGGGCAGCGGCGATGGCGTCGGAGGTCGACCTTTTGGGGCCGGTAGGCGTACTGGATCTGGTCCAGGGTGTTTGGTATTGTGCTCTGAATGTGGGCCAGCAGCACTCTCTTAAAGCACTTCATTAGATATGAGCATAAGCTTTGACAAAGAGGAAAGTCTGAAATGCGGAGATGGCGTCCGGCTCCTGAACCCAAACCAGAACCTGGTTCCACAGGAGAGGAGCTGAAGAGTCTTAACGGGCCGATTCAGCCGGTTTGAAGCAGATGGAGACCCTGTGTGGTGTCGTGTGAGGAAGGTTTCAGAGGCCTCAGCCTGTAAGAGGACATCATGTGTTGAAGAGGCAGACAGTGAATCGACCCCCCCCCCCTCAGAGCCACCTGCCTGCTGGAGGCCGATGTTGTGCAACTCAGGAGGCTTCTGGTTTTCCGGACCCAGAAAAAAAAGGCCAAGAGAGGAAAAGGGAGCTGAGCAGAGGGCGGTTGGTGGTCGGAGGCCGGCCAGAGGCTCGCTGCATCTCTCCACCGCTCTCTCTCTCTCTGTGAGGCGTCCAGTGATGTCACAGGGCTGCTGACGAATCAAACGAGCAGATCAGCAACCACAACACACACCTACATATATATTTATATATCCAGAGTCCGTTTGTCGTTGGAGCCGCTGTCACACACAGTTTACATGTCGACATCTTCTTTCCCCTGGAGGCCTCAAACACACCAACGCTGGAGTGTGTGTGTGTTCTCCTCCAGCAGGTCCAATCAGAGCCCTGCAGGGTCGCGGTCCTGAGCCAAGCAGGTCCGATCGGTAACCCAGAACGGGACAGAGCGGCTAAACCAGCTCTGCTGAGTCCAACAGAACCAGGACCAGCACAGATCCTCCTGCTCTCCACAAACTCAACAAGAAAAGTCAGTTAAATAAGTCCAGCTCAGATTAAAGGAGCCTGTCTGTTTAAACCTGCTTCCACATGTTGGTGCTGAAAGGTTTGGATCTGACCCGGCTGCAGCGTGTCACTTCCTGTCAGGCTCAGACCAGGGCCCGTCACATTCTGCTGTGTTCAGATGAGTCCTCGGCCTGTTCTGCCTGGTTCTGCCTGGTGTCTCTTCCTCACCTCTCCTTGTTCTGTAGTTTGATGTCAGTTTGTTCTGCGGTTCTGTTAGTTTGGGCCTGTTTGGTGTCAGTTCGTCTCTCTGCCTGCCTCGTCAGTCCTGACCCCCGTCAGTCCTGATCCTCGTCCTGATCCCCGTCAGTCCTGTTTCTGGTTCACCCCCGTCCGGTCGTTGCAGCGTACGTCTGTCTCGTCATCCTGTTTCCCTGCGTTTTGTGGATTTTGGAGTTTTTTGGTGGATCACCTTATTGTGGATTCTGGACTCGCTTTGCGTTTAACCGTTTCTGAACTGAACCTCGCCTGCGTCCTGCTCGGCCCTACAAACCTGTGGCAGGGCCCTGCTGAGCAGAAGTAATCTGATTGGGTTTGACTGACGGATTGGATCAAATCTTGAAAATGGGTTGTTCAAAATAAATTTTAAAAAGGATTCAGATCACCTGATCCAGTCCTGGGTTTGATCTGGATCAAACCTTCAGTTTGGGGTGTTCACAACCTTTTAGTCTGGATTCAGGCTGGATTTTAGGAACAAAATATCATCAAACTTTTGAAAATTTCCAAATTACAAACAGTTTTGTACACGTGTGTTTATTTGCTCTTGATTTGTTTAAACTTTACAGAGATAAAGTCGACAGAACTTATAAAATCCCTTCAGTGAAGTAAAGAAAGAAATAATCCCCCAAACAGCTTCGATATCAAACCAAAATAATGCTTTTCATTTAATCTGCCACTAATTATCAATGACAAAGGCAGGATCATCAGAGGGGAACCAAGTAACAAGTTCTTCCCTTCCTGCAGGTCCAGTCAGACCCTCAGTCTGAGATCCCCATCTTTAGGGGGCGAGCTCTGTCTCTTCAAATTAATGCAACCCTCCGACCGCCTGTTGGTCTTCACAGCCTACGTTGTGATCTGTGGTCCCATTTAGAGAGCTGGAAATCCAGGTTTGGTAATCCTGAAAAGTCTGTATCTGGATCAGGGTGATCCAGTCCAGAGTTGGTTTGAAAAACCGGCTCAAAAGTAAGAGGGGTCACGTGATCCTGGATAGGACAACATGGGATTTCCAAATCTGGATCATTCTGATCCAGATCCAAATCAGAACAACTGGGCCCTGGTGTCTGACGACATCATGGATCCGATCCCTACGAGGGACTCCCGGTGACCCCCTTTGTTGAGGGGCGAGCTGTTTGCATGAAGACGCCGGTGGAAACGAGGGACAGGAGCTTTCTGTGCTCGCAGACCAGCATCCTCTCTCTACTTGTGAAAATGTCAGTGATCACGTTGGAGGTCACGTCTGAATACTTTCAGTAAAAAGCTCGGCTGTAGGTTCAAGAATAATCCTGGTGCAGTCTGATGCTTCTGATTGGCTCTCACGCTGTCGTTAGAAAACACTTAAAGTTAAAAACATTCATGGAAATTTAGAAAAGTATTAAAAAGTAATTAAATGTACTTTGATAAAGTAACTGAAATAGTTACTATCACATTTAAATAAGGTGACTTGAGACAGGAGGAGCTGCTGTCTGCAGGCCCGGTGATCTCAGGTGTGACAGGTGTGCTTTAAATGAAGCAAAGGTCTGGTGTGTCAGCGTCAGTCCGTCCTGTATGTTCAGGAGTTCACACGGAGGCGCCAGGACACGTCTGCCGGACTTCATGAGGTCAAAGGACTCTGGGACTAAAGCACGGAGAGTCTTTCTGCTTCCTCACGTCTCAGTCGGTGTGAGGAAGAAGAGAAGGCTGCAGGTGACGCGCTGTGCAGAGAGCGCCCTCTGCTGAGCCACCTCTGGAACTACACCTGCATCAGCCGGCCGGGATCGAACTCAACGCACTCCAGGGCCCAGTTCAAAAGTCATCTGGATCAGAGCGATCCGGATTTGGAAATCCCATGTTGTCCTATCCAGGATCACGTAACCCCTCTTACTCTTGTGCAGGTTGTTCAAACCAACTCTGGACTGGATCACCCTGATAGAAACTTTTCAGGATCACCAAACCTGGATTTCCAGCTCTCTAAACGGGACCACAGATCACAACGTAGGCTGTTAGTGACGTGAAGACCAACAGGTGGAACAGCCAGCGGGGGGGAGGGGGGCGGGGGGGACAGAGGTCCAGTCAGTCCCTCATCCTGAGATCGCCTCTTAAAAACTAGAAGCTGCTCTCTGAACACCTGCTGAAATATCCAGTGTATACCTTAGTTTTACCTGTCAGTTACCTTAGTTTTACCTGTCAGTTACCTTAGTTTTACCTGTCAGTTACCTGTCAGTTACCTTAGTTTTACCTGTCAGTTACCTTAGTTTTACCTGTCAGTTACCTGTCAGTTACCTTAGTTTTACCTGTCAGTTACCTTAGTTTTACCTGTCAGTTACCTTAGTTTTACCTGTCAGTTACCTGTCAGTTACCTTAGTTTCACCTGTCAGTTACCTTAGTTTTACCAGTCAGTTACCTTAGTTTTACCTGTCAGTTACCTGTCAGTTACCTTAGTTTTACCTGTCAGTTACCTGTCAGTTACCTTAGTTTTACCTGTCAGTTACCTTAGTTTTACCTGTCAGTTACCTGTCAGTTACCTTAGTTTCACCTGTCAGTTACCTTAGTTTTACCTGTCAGTTACCTGTCAGTTACCTTAGTTTTACCTGTCAGTTACCTTAGTTTTACCAGTCAGTTACCTGTCAGTTACCTTAGTTTTACCTGTCAGTTACCTGTCAGTTACCTTAGTTTTACCTGTCAGTTACCTTAGTTTTACCAGTCAGTTACCTGTCAGTTACCTTAGTTTTACCTGTCAGTTACCTGTCAGTTACCTTAGTTTTACCTGTCAGTTACCTTAGTTTTACCTGTCAGTTACCTGTCAGTTACCTTAGTTTTACCTGTCAGTTACCTGTCAGTTACCTTAGTTTTACCTGTCAGTTACCTTAGTTTCACCTGTCAGTTACCTGTCAGTTACCTTAGTTTTACCTGTCAGTTACCTGTCAGTTACCTTAGTTTCACCTGTCAGTTACCTTAGTTTTACCAGTCAGTTACCTGTCAGTTACCTTAGTTTTACCTGTCAGTTACCTTAGTTTTACCTGTCAGTTACCTTAGTTTTACCTGTCAGTTACCTTAGTTTTACCTGTCAGTTACCTGTCAGTTACCTTAGTTTTACCTGTCAGTTACCTTAGTTTTACCTGTCAGTTACCTTAGTTTTACCTGTCAGTTACCTGTCAGTTACCTTAGTTTTACCAGTCAGTTACCTTAGTTTTACCTGTCAGTTACCTTAGTTTCACCTGTCAGTTACCTTAGTTTTACCTGTCAGTTACCTTAGTTTTACCTGTCAGTTACCTTAGTTTCACCTGTCAGTTACCTTAGTTTTACCTGTCAGTTACCTTAGTTTTACCTGTCAGTTACCTTAGTTTCACCTGTCAGTTACCTTAGTTTTACCAGTCAGTTACCTGTCAGTTACCTTAGTTTTACCTGTCAGTTACCTTAGTTTTACCTGTCAGTTACCTTAGTTTTACCTGTCAGTTACCTTAGTTTTACCAGTCAGTTACCTGTCAGTTACCTTAGTTTTACCTGTCAGTTACCTTAGTTTTACCTGTCAGTTACCTTAGTTTTACCTGTCAGTTACCTGTCAGTTACCTTAGTTTTACCTGTCAGTTACCTTAGTTTTACCTGTCAGTTACCTTAGTTTCTACCTGTCAGTTACCTTAGTTTTACCTGTCAGTTACCTTAGTTTTACCTGTCAGTTTTACCTGTCAGTTACCTTAGTTTTACCTGTCAGTTACCTGTCAGTTACCTTAGTTTTACCTGTCAGTTACCTTAGTTTTACCTGTCAGTTACCTTAGTTTTACCTGTCAGTTACCTTAGTTTTACCTGTCAGTTACCTGTCAGTTACCTTAGTTTTACCTGTCAGTTACCTTAGTTTTACCTGTCAGTTACCTTAGTTTTACCTGTCAGTTACCTTAGTTTTACCTGTCAGTTACCTTAGTTTTACCTGTCAGTTACCTTAGTTTTACCAGTCAGTTACCTGTCAGTTACCTTAGTTTTACCTGTCAGTTACCTGTCAGTTACCTTAGTTTTACCTGTCAGTTACCTTAGTTTTACCTGTCAGTTACCTTAGTTTTACCTGTCAGTTACCTTAGTTTTACCTGTCCAGTTACCTTAGTTTTACCTGTCAGTTACCTTAGTTTCACCTGTCAGTTACCTTAGTTTTACCAGTCAGTTACCTGTCAGTTACCTTAGTTTTACCTGTCAGTTACCTTAGTTTTACCAGTCAGTTACCTGTCAGTTACCTTAGTTTTACCTGTCAGTTACCTGTCAGTTACCTTAGTTTTACCTGTCAGTTACCTTAGTTTTACCTGTCAGTTACCTGTCAGTTACCTTAGTTTTACCTGTCAGTTACCTTAGTTTTACCAGTCAGTTACCTGTCAGTTACCTTAGTTTTACCAGTCAGTTACCTGTCAGTTACCTTAGTTTTACCTGTCAGTTACCTTAGTTTTACCTGTCAGTTACCTTAGTTTTACCTGTCAGTTACCTTAGTTTTACCTGTCAGTTACCTTAGTTTTACCAGTCAGTTACCTGTCAGTTACCTTAGTTTTACCTGTCAGTTACCTTAGTTTTACCTGTCAGTTACCTTAGTTTTACCTGTCAGTTACCTTAGTTTTACCTGTCAGTTACCTGTCAGTTACCTTAGTTTTACCTGCCAGTTACCTTAGTTTCACCTGTCAGTTACCTTAGTTTTACCAGTCAGTTACCTTAGTTTTACCTGTCAGTTACCTTAGTTTTACCAGTCAGTTACCTGTCAGTTACCTTAGTTTTACCTGTCAGTTACCTTAGTTTTACCAGTCAGTTACCTGTCAGTTACCTTAGTTTTACCTGTCAGTTACCTTAGTTTTACCTGTCAGTTACCTTAGTTTTACCTGTCAGTTACCTTAGTTTTACCTGTCAGTTACCTTAGTTTTACCTGCCAGTTACCTTAGTTTTACCTGTCAGTTACCTTAGTTTTACCTGTCAGTTACCTTAGTTTTACCTGTCAGTTACCTTAGTTTTACCTGTCAGTTACCTTAGTTTTACCTGTCAGTTACCTTAGTTTTACCTGTCAGTTACCTTAGTTTTACCTGTCAGTTACCTTAGTTTTACCAGTCAGTTACCTGTCAGTTACCTTAGTTTTACCTGTCAGTTACCTTAGTTTTACCTGCCAGTTACCTTAGTTTTACCTGTCAGTTACCTTAGTTTTACCTGTCAGTTACCTTAGTTTTACCTGTCAGTTACCTTAGTTTTACCTGTCAGTTACCTTAGTTTTACCTGTCAGTTACCTTAGTTTTACCAGTCAGTTACCTGTCAGTTACCTTAGTTTTACCTGTCAGTTACCTGTCAGTTACCTTAGTTTTACCTGTCAGTTACCTTAGTTTCACCTGTCAGTTACCTGTCAGTTACCTTCGTTTTACCTGTCAGTTACCTTAGTTTTACCTGTCAGTTACCTTAGTTTTACCTGCCAGTTACCTTAGTTTTACCAGTCAGTTACCTGTCAGTTACCTTAGTTTTACCTGTCAGTTACCTTCGTTTTACCTGTCAGTTACCTTAGTTTTACCTGCCAGTTACCTTAGTTTTACCTGTCAGTTACCTTAGTTTTACCTGTCAGTTACCTTAGTTTTACCTGTCAGTTACCTTAGTTTTACCAGCCAGTTACCTTAGTTTTACCTGCCAGTTACCTTAGTTTTACCTGTCAGTTACCTTAGTTTTACCTGCCAGTTACCTTAGTTTTACCTGTCAGTTACCTTAGTTTTACCAGCCAGTTACCTTCGTTTTACCTGTCAGTTACCTTAGTTTTACCTGCCAGTTACCTTAGTTTTACCTGTCAGTTACCTTAGTTTTACCAGCCAGTTACCTTCGTTTTACCTGTCAGTTACCTTAGTTTTACCTGCCAGTTACCTTAGTTTTACCTGTCAGTTACCTTAGTTTTACCTGCCAGTTACCTTAGTTTTACCTGTCAGTTACCTGTCAGTTACCTTAGTTTTACCTGTCAGTTACCTGTCAGTTACCTTAGTTTTACCTGTCAGTTACCTTAGTTTTACCTGTCAGTTACCTTAGTTTTACCTGCCAGTTACCTTAGTTTTACCTGTCAGTTACCTTAGTTTTACCTGCCAGTTACCTTAGTTTTACCTGTCAGTTACCTGTCAGTTACCTTAGTTTTACCTGTCAGTTACCTTAGTTTTACCTGTCAGTTACCTTAGTTTTACCTGTCAGTTACCTTAGTTTTACCTGTCAGTTACCTTAGTTTTACCTGTCAGTTACCTTAGTTTTACCTGCCCGTTATCTTCCTGGTGTCCGTCATGATAATCTTTAGCATGGAAACTGTTTTCCTCATGATGGGCTAACATTATGTAGCGTGCTAGCTTATGTTATGCTAGTATGTTAACATCTGTGTTACTCAGTGAACTTTAGAGGTGTTGGTAGGTGTGTGTTTTGAACTTTGGACAGAGCTGGACAAGCAGTTTCCCCTTCTTTCTAGTCTTTCTGCTAAGCTAGGATTAACCCTGCGCTGAACGCTAACACACGGTTTATTTCCCATAACAGGTCGCTCAGGGTGACTCTGTGTTTAAAGAGACAGACACACACGTACTGTAAATATACTGACAGACCAATCAAGCTGTGACTTTATTAAACCAACAGTCACGTGGTTCCTACATTATGTCTCTCCTGCTGTCTGGGAGCAGATCTGTTAATGACACTGTTGAGTCCTGTTCAGACATTGGTGCTTCCTGGCCGTGTTTGGACCAGAACCTGAATATTCAGACCTATAATTAGAAGCAGAGTCCACGCCCGGACGATCCTCCGATCAGCTGCTGATCAGAACCGATCAGAGAACCAATCCGATAGCAGACAGTCTTAGAAAATGCATAGAAGACAAAGATCCAGATGCCCTTAGAGAGAGAGCTGTGAGGGGCGGGGCTAGCAAGGGTGTGTGGGAGTTGTAGTGTGACTGCATACAGATGATGTGATGGATGGATGAGGGGGGTCAGGACTCACACGCCATGTGCGTTAACAGAAAACAGTCTGCAGATAGGAAACCTACAGCGATGTGAAGGGATCAAGGCCTTTATTATCGATTATTATCTGCTGATTGGGAGTCAGATCGGATCGTTAAATGTCTCTGACAGCTGTAGATACGAAATCGGACACCAGGTGGTCACCGCTCCCTAAAAGTCATGCCTCAACATCTGGCTCGCCCCCTTGTGGCTGGTACAGGTCATTAACTCCTCCTAGCAGTCACTTTACGGCCGGGTCATGACCCAAAGAACTCCGGTACAAGTGGCTGAAACGGGTTTTCTCTTTTAGAGAGATGGTGGGAGGTAAAGTCATCCGTGAGGAGCTCGGGGAGAGCCGCTGCTCCTCTGTGGAGGAGCCAGTTGAGGTGGTTTGGGCATCTGGTAAGGATGCCTCCTGGACGCCTCCCTAGGGAGGTGTTCCAGCTGGGAGGAGGCCTCGGGGAAGACCCAGGACAAGGTGGAGAGATTAGATCTCCACGCTGGCCTGGGAACGCCTCGGGATCCCCCAGTCAGAGCTGGTTAATGTGGGAAAGGGAGGTTTGGGGTCCCTGCTGGAGCTGCTGCCCCCGGGACCGAAGCTGATGAAGATGAGTGGATGAACTTTGACTTTCGGTTTCAGACAGCAGGGGGTTAAAAGCGGGACGCTGCTTCCTGAACATTTTCTGCTGTCAGAGAATCCGTGCGCTTTGCCAACCTCAGGCTACATCCACACTACCACGCTTAGGAAAGATGATCTCCGTCCACACCAGCAGACCGTTCAGGTACACGGAGCGACAGCGAGATGCAGACTGAGCCTGGGTTCAATCCCCGGCTCCTCCAGGCTGCACGTCCAAGTGTCCTTGGGCCATAACTGAACCCCGAATTGCGGCTGCCAACGCGTGAATGTTAGTTTCTGTCTGAGCACTTAGGCTCATTGTGTGAATGCAGATGTTGTGTAAAAGCGCTTTGAATGTTTCTGCTTTGACTGACCGATAAAAGCCAATCAGGAAGCCGAACGTGAGCGTCATTGCTTCCACCTGTCGGCACGAACACGCCGCCCCGGAGGTTAAAACCAGAACGGGATCAGCGGCTCTGTTTCAGTCTGGATGGGGGGCGGAGACGCAGCGGAAGGTCTGAGTTTGAAATGGAAAACAGGGTCGTGTGGATGGAGCCTCAGTGTCTGAACACCTGCAGGCCGCCGCGGCAGGTACAGGTGAGCGTACAGAGAGTATTTAAGCTGATCCATTAAAATGTGGCCGTATCAGGACACCTCTGATCACCACATTCATCAGTCTTTAATCACATGACACGTGATTCATTAAAACAACAACACAGAGACTTTCCTGCTGAAGAACAGACGGCTGTTCGATCTGATTGATCTGTCGACCTGCCAATCGACAGGTTTGATATCTGATTCATCGTCATCGCAGGACGTCATAACGACAGTGAGCTGGTTCCGGACAGCTGGTCCGATAAAACGAGCTGTGGGACACTGAACTGGGACGTGGTGGTGCATGATGGGACGTGTGGAGGGTGACATTGTTTGACAAGATGTGGTGGGGGGTGAACAGGAAGTTGTGGGGGGGGGGGTCTGCCTGCAGCCTCTGTGTGTTTGCAGGACGAAGGCTGAAATAAAACGAGGCACTTGTTTTGGTCCAGAGCTGCAGGTCGTGGGCCCGCGTTGGCCGCAGAGTCCTTGGCGATGTTGTGGTTTTGGATGGCGGACAGGACCTCAGCTGGACCTGAACTGTGTGTGTGTGCGTATGGCTCTGTTACATCATCATTTTTTTTTACAAGCAAGCAGGCAAATCAGATCATATTTAATCTCTAACAATAATAATAACGTCATCGAGCCTTTACATGTTCAGCTTATAAAAATAAAAAATCATTCCGGTGATATTCACATGCTCAGGTTACACAGGATCACAGAACGTCTCGAAGGGGGCGGGGCTGAAAGGTTCTCATGTTGTTTGCATACGAGTTTAACGTTAGAAAGATGAAGTCACAAACGGAGAGGACCGGGACCTGCATCGGTCATCCTGATCACTGGTATCATGAAGCTGGTTAGCTTTGTCACCTCACGTGAAAGCGGTGGCGTTCTGCAGCCTGTGCAGCGCCACGGCGGCAGAGCTAACGTGGAGTAAAGCGTTCATCACGCCGCTGGCCTGCGGAGCAGAGACACGAGCTAAATATTTGGTTCTTGAAGTTTGGCGTCTCACAGCTAACTGCTAACCTGCTGGCTCCAGATCCTCTCTGGTCACGTGACCTGACATTGGTTCTTTAAATTTTGTTGTCAAAGAGGCAAAATGAAGCAGCAGCAAAGAGACAATCAGCTCTGATGATAATAATAATAATTATAACCCAACAAGAAACTACTGATGTCCAGATATTTCTAGCGAGGCTACATATAAATGTTTGGTTTCAAACAGGATTTGGATCATCCAGCCTTAGTCTGTATTTATTATGCGTTTGAATAAAAAGGGGGGGGGGTGCGTTTAATCGTTAAGCTCTGACCTGGACGAGGAATCGAAGCACTTTCAGGAATCATTTCCAGGTTAACAGAAGTTTCTGAGATATAATTATTATGGAGTTAAAAGCTATAAAAACTACTAAATGTTGTTTATTACTTTTGTCCCTGTGAGGACGCCGTAGCAGCGATGACGTCGGCTTCTCAGAGGGTTTAAAGTGAAGCACTGATGTTTGTTTCAGAGAGCTGCGATGTGATTATTTTAAAACGATTATCGATGCATCTTTTTCCTTTTACAGGATTCCTGTAGAATCAGCCAACATTTCATTCGGACACTAAAGTCCAAAGGAAACGTCTCCACTTTATCCTGAGAAGTTTGCATCCTTCTCTAAACTCAGCCCGCCCGCACCATCGCCACGCCCACATCGCACACTGTCCGGTACGAGGAGGCCGGCCGAGCCTTCAGGGAGACTCTGCTTAGCTAAACAGTGATAGTAACGTTTGGCTGAAACCTTAGTTTGGGGGGCGGTTAGAGTCCTCATCCCGGTATCGAGCGCATCTGTCCTCTGTCTTGTCTCGGTCTCCTGTGGGATTATCAGTAAAGTAAATAAGCCTGTCAGATTCGTTAACTTTGATTGGATGTAAAACTTCTTGCGTCTCTTCTGGCTGTCAGGAGAGACGCTAGCTTAGCATCAGCTAACTAGCTATTGAAAAGCCAAACGGCTAACAGGCGCCTCAGAAATCAGACTGAACAAACGTGGTTGGTTTCAGTCGCGGGCTGATCTGATAGTTCAGGGTTTAGTTCTCGCTAACTTTTCAAAAATGGATGAGACGACCTGTCTAGACCAGAAGCACGCTAGAATAAAATGCCCTAACCATCAGGGTGTACGCCTAAACCCAAGTCAGCGATTGTGGACCGGCTAACCCCACAGCTGTGCTAGCAGCTAGCGTTAGCCTCCTTTGTGTTGCTCACATTTTAAAAATGTTTTTAGTATCTAAAGTAAAGTCACATTACATCACAGTGAACAGTTAAATCTCCAGTGATTAAAAAACATTGTTGTCTCGATATGAAAGATTTGGTTGGCTCATTCTGAAGAGGCAGATTTGCGGTGACCTTTGACTGACAGGACAGATTTTGCGCACGAGAAGAACGCAGCGTCATCAGGAGAACAGAGTGAGGTAGCTAACGCAACTTGTTCCTACGTTTAATTCCTGTTTGTGATGAACAATAACGAGTCAGGTAGCTACAGTTTAGGCTACGTCAGCGTTAGCTCCTGAGGTCGAAGCTATGCGGCGAGGTACCGCCCCCTCATTGGTTCTCACCACGTTAGCTGGAGGTTGAATAAAGATTTTAGGTTGTTTCAGCTCTCAGTGTTTGTATGTAGGAGTTTTTATGGGAATGTGGATCTTTCAGATCAGGTTGGGAACCGTTCCACGTTTTATTGTCCTGGTCTCGGTTTAGATGGTCTTTAATACGACACCAGGGTCGGGGTTGGCGATGGCGTAGTGGATAAGACACATGCCTGTGGTGTGGGAGACCAGGGTTTGATTCCCACCGTGACATCATCAGGGTGTCTCCCAATACTGTAGGCTGCAGTTTCAGGACCCCCACAATCCTGGGACCGTAGTTCTTTTATGACAGCGCCAGCTAGTGGAGCGGTGGTGGAAACGCACAGCAACACACTGGAGGTTAACCCTGTGTGCACTGCAGGGTTAGCCGGTCCACATCCATATTATCAATAACAGGTGTAGCACACACCCTGTGGTGGTTTGGGTGATGGTGACGGGCTTCGGGGGGCTGCCAACTGTACATAGCTAGCTAGCTTGCTAACTAGCTGGCAGTGTCCAGGTAAACAAGGGTCCTACAAATGCAGATCCGGTCCTAGGATGGCGGTCGTGAAACTGCAGCCTCTGGTACTGCAGCTACATACAACTCGTGTCCCTGAGCAAGACACTCAACCCCTGGTTTCTCCAGAGGCGTGTGATGTCTGACTTTTAAAGCAGTTGTAAGTCACTTTGGATAAAAGCTTCAGCTAAATGTTTTTGTCTGCTACACTTTTTGCATTTTGTCAACTTTACGTTATTAATTAACATTTAGAAAATCGATTTATTTGACATCTGTGAGTTGATTCAGAATCGTCCACGTTTGCATCTTGCTGTGTCTAAGAATCACCCCACCCACCTCTAGTTTAATCTGGTCCTCTGAAGCTCCGCCGCAGGTTAGCATCTGTTAAAGCATTCGTTAAAGTGCACCAGCGCCATGATACCAGGAAGCAGCTGGATAACGGTAATCAGGATGCACTGAGGGATGATGGGTACAATAAAAATAAAACTGTTGTTTAATTAGGTGGCTCTGTGTGCAGCTGTTGTGTCACTGACCAATCAGAGACCTCAAAACCCGCCAATCAAAAACAAGTCCGTGTCCGTTTGCTTCCTCTGATCAGAAAAGTCCGCTGTGATCCAATCAGACGCAGGAACAGGCGGGTCTTCGCTCAGCAGGCCAATCAAAAAAGCCCTTATAAGTAGCCAAAGAAGAAAAAAGAGAAGGTCTCGCTGTGGGCCAATCAGAGAGACAGTAGTTCCCGCCCCCTGAGCCGACTGCCAGTCAGAACCTGCGTCAGTTTCTGGGGACTCGGCTTCAGCCAGGGGCCCGGGGCCTTCCCTTGCTGCCACGGCGACTCGCCTCTCCTCCAATCAGAATCCTCCCTCCACCCGGCGGTGGCGATGCTGGCAGCTGAAAGGCTGACCTCGGAGAAGCTGGCTGCTGATTCGCTGTCGGACAGACGCCGGTCGTCGTGAGGCATGAGGAAGGAGAAGGCTGCCCTCTGAGGCACAGGCCAGCTCCCAGAATGCTTTGCGTGGCGGGTGGTGCTGTTGTCTCTCCCCTCTCCCCTCTCCTCCTCCTCCTCCTCCTCCTCTCTGCCGGCCTTTGTTGCCCTCCTCCTGCTCCTCGTCTCGCTCCTCCTCCTCTCCTCCACCTCCTCCCTCTCCTCCGGCAGCCACGTGTCCCAGACTCGAGCACTCGTCCTGGGTAAGCTCCTGCTCTTCCTCCCCTGCTCTCGCTGGTCGTGCCGCTTCTCCTTCTGCCTGACTGTCTGACTTCGTGTCCTCCTCTCCTCCTCTTGTCTCCTCTCCGCCTCCTCCTCCCTCCTCCTCTCCACCTCCCGTGCCTCCACCTCCACCCGGTCCAGGTCCAGATCAGGAGGCCCTAACCCTCCTCCTCCTCCTCCTCCTCGTCCTGTTCTTCGTTTGGTTTCTCCCTCTCTCCTCGTCCTCCTCTTCTCTCCTCCTCCTCCTCCTGTACCAGCTCCTCCTCCCTTCTGCTGGTTGATGGAGGTGGTTGTCATGGTTACCGTGTCCACATCTTGCTCCTCTGCGTGTGAAGAGGAGGAGGGGGAGAGGGCTCCTTCCTCAGGGCCTGGAGACAGAGAGAAATAGAGTTGAGCTGCAGTTCCTCTCGCGGCCACCAGAGGACGCCGCGGTCACACTCTTCTTCATGCAGACTTTCACAATAATCTGTCCCTCTGATATTTTACAGCTTAACCTGACAAAACTTTATAGAATTTAGCCTCAGGGTTTAACACGCCGGCCACCAACTGTCGACCCGTGTTTGCCAAGTTACTCAGAAACTGTAATAAGTTACTAGTTACTTGGATTAGTAACTGCAATATTATAGCTGTTTTGGAAAAGTTATCCCTTCCACTACTAGTTACTGGGAAAATTATAATATTTAAGTAACACTGTCCAACACTGGTCAGGACCTTTGTGTCTCCTGTCAGCTGTCTGGTATGTTGGGAGAAATGCTTTTTAAACCTTACTTTGAGTCAAAGGCGTCAAACTTTTCAGCGGTTTTTATTAGATTTCTCATATCGCACACCCCTAGTTTAAAATACACATTAACATCTTATTAAGATGTGATAACATGCCGAACACATGGAATGGTATAACATTTCACTTGTAAACGTGAATAAAATGTTAACATGTGTTTACACTTATTTATTTATAATAACATGTTGATACTGAGTTAATAACATTTACCTACCACTTATTTACATAACCTGTAAATACTATATTATTAATATGGTTTTACATTTTAACATGTTAATAAAACAGTTACCATGTCATTAATCAAAACTCAACACGTATTAACATTTTTAACACGTGAATAACATGTCAAACATGTTATAACGTTTATATTACTAAAACATACCTGCAAGATTATGTTGAAAACACATAAGCACTGTTACTGAGATGTTAATACTGTACTAATGGGACAAACCTGCCATATTACTGACACAACACATCCATCATATCATTAATGTTTAAAATAAAATAAGAGTAAAGTTATTATGTGAAGCTGCAACATGAATTCCAGGTTAATATTTCATGTAACTGAGCTTTAATCGTTTTGCTCATGTGGGAACAGAAGCTGAAGGATGTCGATAAGGACGTGAAGATGGAGGGATGAGAGTCAGCGAAAGGTGAAACAAAGGAAGTGAAAGGAGATGAGAGGAGGAGGAGGAGTTACAAACCGCGAATTCTCAGTGCGTCCAATCACGTAGAAGCAGGGCTCCCCCTGTTTAGAGTTGGTCATACAGAGAGAGAGGCTGGACAGCTCCACTGAGGAAGAGGAGGACGAAGAGCAGAACAGGAAGGACAGGAGGAGGAAGAGAAAAAAAAAGTCAGAGAGCGGAAATCAGGAGAATCCCAGAGCTGTGATTGGACGATTTCAGGTTGAGAGGAGAGCGAACGAAAGGTGCATGTAATCAGGTACTTTACTTTGAAAGTGTTTCCGTGTTCTTTACACGTTGCCTTTCCATCTCAGTGGTAATTTTTACTTCACTTGTCTGATGACTTTAGTTCCTTTGCAGATTGAGATCAGTAACACAACATTATTTCATCAATGCCGCTTTAATAATCCTGTATAAAGTGTATGAAGTAATCAAACTGAGCTCCACCTTGAGATCTACGTCCTGCTGCAGCTGTCGGTCAGCTGAGCTGTTTCTGAGTTTGTAACCCTGTTTCCACAGATGTTGGTGAGGAAGGGACAAGTAGGTTCAGGAGGTTTTGAATCTGTGCAGCAGACGGCTCATTTCTGTGACCTCATGGGAGGCGAGTCGTTGCAGGACGGCGAGACTCCGAGTAAACTGTCCTCACCAGACAAACGGCTTTTTTTCCACCTATATTTATGTTTTTAGCGACCTCTAGTGGTCGTATGTAGCAACAAGGGAAGGTCAGAAAATATGTATCATAAAAGACGACAAAATCTGCGAAAGCAGGCAGGTTGAGTCAAAACCTGGACTTTAACACCGGAGAACGTTTGAGTCCCACGTGAACCCAAGCTAACACAGTTATTTCAAGTTCTAAAGGTGTGTAGGTGTTAGTGGCATCTAGTGGGGAGGGTTGTGAATTCAACCAGCTGCTCAGTCATCGCTCCCCCCTCCCTTTGCAAGGAGAAGCTACGATGGCCAACCTGCTCAGTCGGCTCTGAGCTAAATAACTCACACGTGTGCTGCTGCTGCTGCTAGTGCTTCTTTGTAAGTATTCGTCGTAGTGCTGAAACGCGCTTCACAGAGCAGTTTGTCCCTTCAGGCTACTGTAGAAACACCCTGCGGTGTATGTAGACAGAAATGACTCATTCTAAGGTAATAAAAACATAATGGGTTATTATGCTATGTAAGGTCTTTATACAGCAGTACTCACTTTTGTCACGTGACTTCCGAAATTGACCGACGAGGTTTTCCTGAACCTAACCAAGCTACAACCCTTTTTTACGTTTTCCACGCGTTAAATGTCACGTGACTTAAGCTGGCCGCCACGACATGACTGCTCACATTGTGCGTGTCTAAAGAGACAACAATCAATAAAGATTTCTTTGAATGCTACGAGGGAGGTAGAAGTTTGTTAGCACTGAGGCTAACAGGGCAGAAACGTGCTGAAATCGTACAGTGTTAGTCCAGCTAACATCCGGTGAGCCTGTTGCCGTACGCACTCGTTATGCTGTGGTTGAAGTGTGAGGACGAGTTGCTCAGAGTTGGAGGGAGGAGTTTGTTCTAATAAACTCCTCTCCCTCATTTCCACCGGCGTCTTCCTGCAACAACTCGCCTCTCAGCAGATTTCAGAACGAGAACTGTCCTTGAGTGAGACTTCCTGTTAAAAGGGGGTCAGCAGGAGTCCCTTGTAGGCATCCTTTCCGTGATGCTGTCACACACCAGGTGCAACAGTCTGAGCCGGTCGCTGGCAACAAGAAGCACTTTCTGTGGACGCCATTTTAAATAAAAGAATAGGCTGCAGCCGGTTCAGCTGCCGGCCTCTACTGCACAGCTTCAAAACTTCCTGTACCTGTGCATCAACAACGCCAACATGTGGAAACAGGTTTCATAATCCTGTAACGGTGAGTCTCACCGTAGTCCGGCACGTATCCGTTTCCTTTCTTGAGGACGAGGTGGATTCGGTGGCCTCCTCTCCTGATCTGCTCCACAGCCTGACTGTGAGTCATCCCTGATGTGCTGTCCCCGTTGATCTCCACCAGCTGGTCTGACACCTGAGAGACCAGGAACAACAGCGGGTCACATCGCAGGCTGTCTTCAGACTGAACCACCATGCGCACGCCACATGGGCGGGTATTTAGAGAAGAATTTTGAAGGTTCTGATCGGTAAAGAAGTTTTACCCTCAGTCAGCACTGTCAGCTTAGTCAGCTGGATGTGATCAAGTCTGTCTTTATCAACAGGCTACGTGCCACAGTACTTTAAAGTAGCTGTAATTAAACCTCTTCTGAAAAAGCCCAACCTGGATCCAGATGTTTTAGCCAACTATAGACCTATATCTAACCTTCCATTTATCTCTAAGGTCCTGGAGAAAGCAGTCGCCAAACAGCTGTGTGACTTTCTACATAGCAATAGTTTATTTGAGGATTTTCAGTCAGGATTTCGAGCTCATCATAGCACAGAGACAGCACTGGTGAAAATTACTAATGACCTCCTAACTGCATCAGACAAAGGACTTGTCTCTGTATTGGTTTTATTAGATCTTAGTGCTGCATTTGATACCATTGACCATCAGATCCTATTACAGAGACTGGAACATTTCATTGGCATTAAAGGAACCGCTCTAAGCTGGTTTAAGTCCTATTTATCAGATCGATTTCAGTTTGTTCAGTCTTGGAGTTATCTTTGACCAGGAGCCTTTTTTCACCTACGTAATATTGCAAAAATCAGGAACATCCTGTCTAAAAATGATGCAGAAAAACTAGTCCATGCATTTGTTACTTCTAGACTGGATTACTGCAATTCCTTATTATCAGGCTCTTCGAAAAAGTCCATTAAGACTCTTCAGCTGATCCAGAATGCTGCAGCACGTGTTCTGACAGGAACCAGTAAAAGAGATCATATCTCTCCTGCTACACTTATCGTTATTAGTATTATTATTCTTAACGCTACGATTATTAGACTGCAGTACCTCGGTTGAGGCGCCCACCCTGAGCCATGGTTCTGCTCGAGGTTTCTGCCTCTTAAAGGAAGTTTTTCCTTGTCTCTGTCACCTGGTGCTGCTCTTGGTGGAAACTGTTGGGTTTCTGTAAATATCATCTCGGAGTACGGTGATTTGGCGTTATATAAATAAAACTGAACTAAACTGAATCTGTTCATCCTCTGAGGGTCATCTGCAAGTTTCTTGCAGGTCTGAACCAGCTTTGAGGAGGTCTCCCAGAGTCCAGACCCCAAACTGCACGACTCCTACAGAGTAAAAGCTGAGCTGTCTCTGGCTTTTAATGTGAAAGAGCTGCAGGAAGTGTGTGTGTACCTGTATCTTGTTGCTGCGCTGGGCCGGCCCCCCCTCCATCAGTCCCAGGACATACAGCCCCATGTTGTACTCGCTGCCCCCCCTCAGAGAGAAACCGAAACCTGTAGGACCTCGTTCCAGATCCACACTGTAGAACCTGGACTCGTCCTGACAGACAGAAGGACAGGAAGTAAGTACTACAAAGGAGTGACGTTGTAAAAGCAAAGTGTGACAGCTTCTGGTCCTCAGACCTCTGATCAGCTGAAATCAGTTTGACCCTTTTGAAGTATTCAAAGTCGTATTTGTACCATTTTGTCTCAAAATGTTACAACAACAAAAAACACGAGGCTTTTCTCTAAATATTTATTTAGTTTTTCCCTCCACAGAATCTCTGATACTCGCTAACTGCATGTAAACCTACTACAAGTAAGTACTACAGCATTAACTCGCAGTACTGTTACTGCTGCTACACTTCATACTGAACACAGACCAGACGCTTATACTTCTTAAATAACCTCTGATACTACTGCTAGAGTGGGCACTGGTCCTGCTGTAGTGGCGCACTGGTGCTGCTATAGTGGGCACTGGTGCTGCTAGAGTGGGCACTGGTGCTGCTAGAGTGGGCACTGGTGCTGCTGTAGTGCGCACTGGTGCTGCTACTGGTGCTGCTGTAGTGGGCACTGGTGCTGCTACTGGTGCTGCTGTAGTGGGCACTGGTGCTGCTGTAGTGCGTACTGGTGCTGCTGTAGTGCGTACTGGTGCTGCTGTAGTGCGTACTGGTGCTGCTGTAGTGCGTACTGGTGCTGCTATAGTGCGCAATGGTGCTGCTGTAGTGCGTACTGGTGCTGCTGTAGTGCGTACTGGTGCTGCTATAGTGCGCAATGGTGCTGCTGTAGTGCGTACTGGTGCTGCTGTAGTGCGTACTGGTGCTGCTATAGTGCGCAATGGTGCTGCTATAGTGCGCAATGGTGCTGCTATAGTGCGCACTGGTGCTGCTATAGTGCGCACTGGTGCTGCTATAGTGCGTACTGGTGCTGCTGTAGTGCGTACTGGTGCTGCTGTAGTGCGTACTGGTGCTGCTGTAGTGCGCACTGGTGCTGCTGTAGTGCGTACTGGTGCTGCTGTAGTGCGTACTGGTGCTGCTGTAGTGCGTACTGGTGCTGCTGTAGTGCGTACTGGTGCTGCTGTAGTGCGTACTGGTGCTGCTGTAGTGCGTACTGGTGCTGCTATAGTGCGCACTGGTGCTGCTGTAGTGCGTACTGGTGCTGCTGTAGTGCGCACTGGTGCTCCAGCTGTAGGAGTGAGACTGACCTTTGACCTCCTTCTGGATCCTTTGATCATCCGACCGTCAATATCCAGGTCTGCTCCTTCTGACAGAGGAGACGAGTCTGAGGAAAGGAGACCAGGAGAGGAGACAAAGGGAGGGGACAAGGGGACAAGGGGACAAGGGGAGGATGAAATGGAAGAGGGAATGAGGACAGGAGACAATCAGGAGACAAACAGAAGACAATCCCTTCATATGTTCAGGGTAAAAAGGTGTGTACATCAGTGTGTGTGTGTGTGTGTTTGTGTGTGTTTGTTTGTGTGTGTTTGTTTGTGTGTACATCAGTGTGTGTTTGTGTGTGTTTGTTTGTGTGTACATCAGTGTGGGTTTGTGTGTGTTTGTTTGTGTGTGTTTGTTTGTGTGTACAACAGTGTGTGTTTGTGTGTGTTTGTTTGTGTGTACATCAGTGTGTGTTTGTTTGTGTGTGTTTGTTTGTGTGTACATCAGTGTGTGTTTGTTTGTGTGTGTTTGTTTGTGTGTACAACAGTGTGGGTTTGTGTGTGTTTGTTTGTGTGTGTTTGTTTGTGTGTACAACAGTGTGTGTTTGTGTGTGTTTGTTTGTGTGTACATCAGTGTGTGTTTGTTTGTGTGTGTTTGTGTGTGTTTGTTTGTGTGTACATCAGTGTGTGTTTGTTTGTGTGTGTTTGTTTGTGTGTACAACAGTGTGTGTTTGTGTGTGTTTGTTTGTGTGTGTTTGTTTGTGTGTACATCAGTGTGTGTTTGTTTGTGTGTGTTTGTTTGTGTGTGTTTGTTTGTGTGTACAACAGTGTGTGTTTGTGTGTGTTTGTTTGTGTGTGTTTGTTTGTGTGTACATCAGTGTGTGTTTGTTTGTGTGTGTTTGTTTGTGTGTACATCAGTGTGTGTTTGTTTGTGTGTGTTTGTTTGTTTGTGTTTGTTTGTGTGTACAACAGTGTGTGTTTGTGTGTGTTTGTTTGTGTGTGTTTGTTTGTGTGTACATCAGTGTGTGTTTGTGTGTGTTTGTTTGTGTGTACATCAGTGTGTGTGTTTGTGTGTGTGTTTGTGTGTACATCAGTGTGTGCGTGTGTTTGTGCGTGCGTACGGTGTCGCGGCGTGATGCTCAGCCTCAGCGTGTTCCCGGCCCTCCTCAGGATCTGGGCGAGGTCCCGGTGCTGCAGACCCCCGACCGCTCGGCCCTCCACCGCCTCCAGCTGGTCTCCGGGCTGAATCTGCCCGCTGCGAGCCGCCGGGCTGCCGCGACGCACCGTCACGAACCGGTGAGACATCAGGGAGGGGCTGGGGGGGGGGTCACATGGTTAGAGGGTTTCTTCCTTTTAGTGATGAGTGATGTCACCATGTTCGCAGCCCTTAACAGTGTCATTATTATTAATCCCCCCCCCCCCCACAGCTGTGTAATAATAAATGTGCTGAAGTTTAATAATTGAGTCCGTTCAGTCTGCTCGGCTGAAGCCACAGCTGCTGCAGGAGAGAGAGACCAGAGGAAACTGCTTCGCAGCACGCAACCTCTCTTTGAGTTTACCCGGCGGATAGAGGCCTCTGATTGGCTGGCACTCGTTGGTTAAAGCCACACCTCTGACTCTGGAGGTCGCGGTTCATTTCCTTCTTTCTCAGAGCTTCACCGAGATGTTTTGTGTCTAAACTCGACCAAACCTTAACCGCGAGCTTCAGATCGGCGCCGTCTGAAACCTAAATATGTTAGAACGGAGGATAAATGTTGCGTCTGTGCAGCGTCTCTTAGAAACTGACCCTGAAACAACTAAATGAATCCGTAATAACTCCTCAACCATTTGGCCCAGAAGCCAAACGCTTCTTCAAAAGGTCAGAAGCTAAAGAACACGGATCAACTGAGCCTGTTTATTCAAAGTAAATGGAGATGCAACTAAGGACAATATGATATTTTCATCCTCGCCTGGTATAAAATCTATATTTTAATAGCAACATCACCATTAAAACCATCAACGTACTCGTTTTAATAACAGAAAATCTTCTGTAACTGTATATGTGATGAAAACAAACTAATGAACACCAGTTATTTCACCACTTTTCAAAAACATACCAGGCAGGAAATCGCGTCTCTACGCGTCTTTGCATTGACTTTGTCTGTAAACTCACCGCCCTGAACGCTTCAGACAGGCCGGACTGCGGCGTGGGAGGAGAGGAGCGATATCAGGAAGGCTGCAGGTCCGTGAATTCCTCTCAGGGCAGGTCGGAGCTTAACAGGTTAACGTGGTCTAAAACCTTTAAATATGTAGGAAGGGAGGATAAATGTTGTGACTGTGCAGCGTTTCAGAGCACAAAACTGACGGTTTTTCTTCCCACGTCTGTTAATGCGGCGAGGAACAAACGTCTCAGCAGCTCGCCACCAGATTTACTCTGTATTTGCTTTACAGCTGCAGCTCTGTGTGTGAGCGGGCAGATAAGTGACCAGCACGTCGGCGTACTTTGTGTACTTTTGTCCTACTGTGTTCCATGTTTGGAAGATAACGTTGTTTCTGAACGCCACACGTGAAGGATCAGGTCGTGCTGATGGGAAAACACGAGTTGTTTTTAAAGGCTCAGCTCTGAACAAAACTACTTCTGTGGGAGTCGGCTGAGAGACGCCAAGTTCATTGCACAACACACCTGATCCTGAATCAGCCCAAAGCAGGGTGGACGCTCGGAGGGGGGGGGGTTCTCAAAGATTATCTGGCTCAGAGACGCCCAATCACAGGACAAAGAGAAAAACTTGTCCCGCTGAGCACAGATCACATGAGCAGAGGCCGCGAGGCCGCGACCCAGTTTCATGTCGGGAAGTCAAACAGCAGCAGAGATAAAACATCAGACACTAAACATGACGACAGGTGTGTGAAGGCACCTGAACACTGAGCGGCCGGATCATCGCTCTTTACAGAGCTGAACTCAAACCAAAGAAATGAATTCAAACACACAGCTTCTGTGTGTAAAGAGGTTTTACAGTTCCAGACCAGCACCAACAGTCAGCTGTTAGTCAGACCATGTGACCTGCGTCTGAACTTCAGCCGACTGACGTGTTTTCTCTCTCTGCAGGTTCATTTTCAGAGAACTGAACTGACAGCAGAGGCTGTTTGGAAGGAAACAGCTGTGGACATCTGTGAAGCAGGACTGAGGTGGTTCAGGTCCTGATATTATTAAAGATTCTGCTTTTGTTCCCATCTCCCACAGAAAACTCAAAAAAGTAGTCCAGCCTTAGCTTCGCTAAGCTCTCCGTGAGTTTCAGGTTTCTGCAGGTTGATTTCCATAAAAAAGAAACGAAAGCTTTTCCTGCCTGGATGTAAAAGCTAAAAAAAGGAGGATTTAGGAACAGCAGCATGTTCAGACTTTGTGCTGCCTGCAGAGACACAGTGTGAGACCGAGCCGAGCAAACGCAGCAGACTGTAACGGAAACAGGATTCATGCAGAATGAAACGGGAATAAACAAAGTGACTTTGGAGGACCTTTAAATGTCCCACAGTCTGAAGTCTGTGTGTTTAAGCTGAGCAAACAGAGCAGGAGGATGAGCTGATAAGCAAAGTCTGAGTTCAACATGAAGGAGACACATGCAGCTGCAGAGAGAGAAAAATAAACCTTAGTGAAGGAGAGGAAGCAGCTGGAGGGGGGGGGGATATCCAGGCAGACTTCTGAGAGTTCAGAGAGGAAACACCGACACCAGGAGCTCAGAGGCTCCACAAAGAGCCCAACCCCAACTGGGACCACGTGTACGGCCCCTGATTCTGTTCAGACGCTGTGGAAAGTCCTTCAGCGCGGTGCGTTCGCTGTCGCTGTGACTTCAGCGCGGTGCGTTCGCTGTCGCTGTGACTTCAGCGCGGTGCGTTCGCTGTCGCTGTGACTTCAGCGCGGTGCGTTCGCTGTCGCTGTGACTTCAGCGCGGTGCGTTCGCTGTCGCTGTGACTTCAGCGGTGCGTTAGCTGTCGCTGTGACTTCAGCGCGATGCGTTAAGCTGTCGCTGTGACTTCAGCGCGGTGTGTTCGCTGTCGCTGTGACTTCAGCGCGGTGCGTTCGCTGTCCTAATGACTTCAGCGCGGTGCGTTCGCTGTCGCTGTGACTTCAGCGCGGTGCGTTCGCTGTCTGTCTGAGGTCAGTTTTCTGCAGCTCTCTCTGAATCATGTTCCAGCCTCTCTGACTCCAGGTCTGCTGCTGATATAAAATATTAACCTGTTGCGGTAAAATTCAGCTCCGGGGCTCCTCAGAATGTCTCCTCTTCCTCGTCTTCCATCATCATCATCACACGTCACCGCACGAACAGATAAAACTTCCTCTCTAACATTTGATCCAGCAGCTGAACCGAAGCAGAGCTCCGTTCACCAGCAGAGAGGTTTACGTTTCACCTCCACGCTGATGAAATATGAATTAAAGAGACTATTTTTAGAAAGTCTCACATTTCCTGTTGAACTGAAACTGCACAGCTCTTGACTCAAACGCACACTGAGGGGTCGGGGTTTCCTCATCTGACCAGCAGGAGCCCTGAACGACACCCGAACTCTTCCTCCCTGTGTGACGTTCAGACGTTTCGGCTCCTGCAGGTTTGTGTTCCAGTTAATCAGCCCGATGACGACAGGTGATCACCTGATCACCAGCTGAAACCTGTCCTCCAGCGTCTGAACTTTTAAACGCTGCGTTCACACAGCTCGTTCCTCCAAATATCACATCGTCCTAAAAGCACAAAGAAACATGCAAAACGTTTCGACTCAGTTTAGTTTCACTGAAGATCATTTTACTCTCTGCAGGTGAAACTAAAACACTCCATATGTGTAAACGTCCTGCAGTTCGGAGCAGAAACTCTTCTTCTGCAGAGATGTAAAGTAAAAGCAGCTCAACTTCACACCTGAGTGAAAGTATTTAGTTACTTTAAACAACCTGCTACGAATCTACTGAGCGTCTCTCTGCTGATTCTGGACCAGCGATGGTGAACTTCCTGTCTCCCTGCGGCTGATCCGGAGTCACTTCTGTTCAGTCTCGATGTTTAACGTTCCTGATTTCAACTGCTCTTTTAGTTTTTGGTCGATTGCTCGTGTTTTTAAGATGAAGTCACAGCTGGAGGTCGGCGGCACATCTGGACACGAGCAGACAGCGGCTCCGGGCGCTTTTACAGGCCGTGTCACCGAGGCTTATTGTTACGTAACGCACGCCGTTATCAGACAACAAATGAAATGCTTTTCATTTGGAGCTTCCAGGTCGTGTGTCAGTGTTTCCTCTGTGACTGAGGACGATCCTGCAGGAACCTAAAAATAGAACGGCGTGCTGAATCTCTCTGTGTGCGTGTTACAGATCCGTCATCAGGAAACCGGACCCGGTCCTGAGATGCAGAAACTTTTGTCGAATAAGTTCTGACGTAGTGAACTTCCGAATCCGAATCAGCTGATGGAAACGCACCTAATTCACATCTACTTTTAATTTTTTTTTTCGACATTTCAAAAGTCTGCTTAAAATCCGCAGGACAGTTAGATGGAAACATGGCTTCTGTCACTCCAGGAGAATCTGAACCAGGATCAGAGGGACCTGAAGCTGCAGGTGGGGGGGCAGTGCTGGGATTCTGGTCAGAATCAGGTTTTCACACACAAACAGTTTCATGTTGGTGCGCGACAGTAAAGTAGGTAGAAAATGTTAAAGCAGAGTGAAACAAGGTTCACAGTATTTAGTGAAGTCAAAGCGTCTGTTTGGACAAACAGAGTTGAAAAGACGGAAACGGGGCGGAGACGCAACGGCAGCTGAACTGGGGTCAGATTCAGTTTGAGACTAAACGTGTGAGCAACAATCAGAGGAAACACAGCAGAAGGTTTGTGAGAACAAAGCAGTCAGTTTTCTTCAAGAAGCCTCATCAAGTCCAGCTGGCCCTGATTTGAACCCTGATCCGAGAACTTTGACCTGTTTCAGCTCGCAAACACGTCGCAGCCAAGACGGATCACAAAGACATCGAACAGTTGGGTATTTTTCCATATTCGATTTATATTTAGTAGTTTTATTTAACCTGTTGAAGACAGACGCCGTCGGGCTGTGGGCGAAGTCCAAGTCCAAAATCCGCCTCTTTTGTTGCTCCGAGTCTCAGCGGCGCCATCTTGACCATCCTCTGTTCTGCCGCTTGAGAACACGCAGTGTTTTTCGCCATTTTGTGGCCGACCCGTTGGAGAGACATAGACATGACCGGATCGGCTCCTGGTGACATGCTGATGAATATTCACTGTTTTTATCAATATTTCAATGTTTTGTCGTTTGAATGGACAGAAAAAGTGTTTTAAAGAGATCTACCAATAAAAGTCAACATTTAAACATAAATATTGCCAAAACATGGACATTCAACTGGTACATTTGAAAATGTCGTATGATAACTGTTTTATTTTAGTTTCTTTTCATCACATTTACAGGAACAGCTGTGTTCCAGGTGTGTTAGAAGATATTCAGGTGCTTTATAATCCACCTAATGATGGTTTTGATGGTTTACTGCATTAAAATTTAGCTTTTTTTACCAGGCGAGGATGAAAATATCAGATTGTTTCTGTGTCCATGTCCAGTGGCTTTATGTTCCTCAGCCTCTGACCTTTCAAAGGAGAGCAGGAGATGTTACTGATTATTTTGGCTTTGTTATTTTAGGCCTTTTTCAGGTTCAGTTTCCTTTAACATCACTTTGTTAAACTTGTCTCGAAGTTTAAACTGCCTTCAAAGGTCCGTCAGGTGACTCTGAGTGGCTGGACGGGTCCCTCAGGTCCCCAGATAAGAAACGTTCATTCTCCCTAAAGACTTAACACGTCGTCCTCGCCGAGTCCTGACGGAGCTGCAGGGACTTTCAGAGGGTGAGACTTCTGCTCGGCGCTTCGACGGTTCAGAAACTCCAGCGAGGAGGAGGAGGAGGACAGAGGACAGAGGAGGAGGACAGAGGAGAAGGACAGAGGACAGAGGAGGAGGACAGAGGAGGAGGACAGAGGACAGAGGAGAAGGACAGAGGAGGAGGACAGAGGACAGAGGAGGAGGACAGAGGACAGAGGAGGAGGACAGAGGAGGAGGACAGAGGACGGAGGAGGAGGACAGTGAAGGAGGAGGAGGACAGAGGAGGAGGACAGAGGACAGAGGAGGAGGACAGAGGAGGAGGACAGAGGAGGAAGTCCAGACACATTGTAATCATTGGTCTGCAGCCATAAAGGTGGATCTTCTATGATCCAGACTTTCTAAACTGCAGGGAGTTTAATCTTTAGTTTAATCTTTAGTTTAATCTTTAGTTTAATCTGGACATTAATCTTTAGTTTAATCTGGAGTTTAATCTTTAGGTTAATCTGGAGTTTAATCTGGACATTAATCTTTAGTTTAATCTGGAGTTTAATCTTTAGGTTAATCTGGAGTTTAATCTTTAGGTTAATCTGGAGTTTAATCTTTAGTTTAATCTGGAGTTTAATCTTTAGGTTAATCTGGAGTTTAATCTTTAGTTTAATCTTTAGTTTAATCTTTAGTTTAATCTGGAGTTTAATCTGGAGTTTAATCTGGACATTAATCTTTAGTTTAATCTGGAGTTTAATCTTTAGGTTAATCTGGAGTTTAATCTTTAGGTTAATCTGGAGTTTAATCTTTAGTTTAATCTGGAGTTTAATCTTTAGGTTAATCTGGAGTTTAATCTTTAGTTTAATCTGGAGTTTAATCTTTAGTTTAATCTGGAGTTTAATCTTTATAACAACACATCAAACATTATTAGAATCTGAATCTGCAGACTAACTGCAGGAAGCCTGCCCCTGATCTGAGGTCAGTTTGAAAGGACATCAAATCAGGAAACGTTTAAAATACGGCTTTTAGTCACTTTTAAGAAACCTGAAACTTTGCTAATATAATTCAGCTCCATGCGTTTCCACCTCAGTGAGTCTCCAGGTGTTTCCAGGTGTTTCCAGGTGTTTCCAGGAGTTATGGAGTTCTCCTGTATATGTGAAAACAGTAGCATCCAGCCTTCAGTGTGTCAGGCCCCGCCCACACCGCTCCGTTTTAGTTTAAAAACAGAGAATTAAAACAAATCTGATCTGCGTCTGTATTAAAACAACTGAAAACGCACAGCTGGCGGCCGTTCAGGCTCCCTGGGCGTGAGCGTGACGGTCTGAACAGGAAGGAGATGCTGTTTTTGGTGAAAGTTCTACAGACGAAGAACCGCACCATTTTATTTTATTTTTTATTTTATTTTGCATGGACCAATAAGGAGCCGGGACTGTTAGTGAAATGGAACACGGGCGTTAAAAGCGGCGGGAAAACAGACTGGGAGTCGTCACAAAGTAAATACGGGTTTATGTGCACGGCACAGAAATATTTAAATATAAACACCAAAACTAAAACTCGGTCAGAGAGCCAATCAGAGAGCCAATCAGAGAGCCAATCAGAGAGCCAGTCAGAGAGCTGAACGGCTGCGTCATCGTTGCTAACGTTCTCCGTTTTCGCCCGTCTTCACTAAATGCCCTCCACAGTTTTGTAGATCTGCCTCAGACTACAACACTGTTGCTTCATTGACGCTGACAATGAATTTAAGCATGTAGCTGTTCACAAACTCTGTACAGGATGTAGCCTGAGGATCAATCCTGCTCTGACAGCAGACGTCACCTTCGCCGTCATCGCAACAATCGCCCCCCTGAGAGATTTGGCAGGAGCCTCCACTGTATGAAAGTTACTAATCCAAGCAACGCAGGGTTACTGCGTTACCTGAACGCACCATGTTTGGCCTGGAGGCACCGGTGTGTTTTAAAAAAACTCTTAATACTGCTTTGAATGTCCCTGCTGTTCTGAACATGATCAGATCATCTGTCCAGCAGCATCGTGACGGGTAACGTAACTACTCTCAGTAATAAGCAGAAATATTCTTACTGTTTTAAGGAGTCAAAATAAAAAGTAACCTGCTCAACACTGGTTACCACCGACGGTCAGTCGCCGCTGCACACAGCACCTTTAACTGAAGCTGCATGTAAAACTCCCGACCTCAGCATTTCCAGAGTTCAGTCCTGTCAGTGAACGCATCACCGTCCCAAATCTTTAGGAATATACAAATCGAGTGGTGCAGCTTCACATCAGGGCTCAAGGCAGTGCTGCTACACGTCAGTACAGAACACACAGGAGAACACACAGGAGAACACAGGAACACACAGGAACACAGGAACACACAGGAACACAGGAACAAACACAGGAGAACACACAGGAGAACACACAGGAACACACACAGGAACACAGGAGAACACACAGGAACACACAGGAACAAACACAGGAGAACACACAGGAACACAGGAACACACAGGAGAAAACACAGGAACACACACAGGAACACAGGAACAAACACAGGAGAACACACAGGAACACACACAGGAACACAGGAACAAACACAGGAGAACACAGGAACACACAGGAACACACAGGAACAAACACAGGAGAACACACAGGAACACACACAGGAACACAGGAACAAACACAGGAGAACACACAGGAACACACAGGAACACAGGAACAAACACAGGAGAACACACAGGAACACACACAGGAGAACACAGGAACACACAGGAACACAGGAACACACACAGGAGAACACACAGGAACACACACAGGAGAACACAGGAATACACAGGAACACAGGAACACACAGGAGAACACACAGGAACACACAGGAGAACACACACACAGGAGAACACACAGGAACACACTGGAACACAGGAACAAACACAGGAGAACACACAGGAACACACACAGGAACACACACAGGAGAACACACAGGAACACAGGAGAACACACAGGAACACAGGAACACACAGGAACACAGGAACACACACAGGAGAACACACAGGAACACAGGAACACACAGGAACACACACAGGAACACACAGGAACACACAGGAGAACACACACACAGGAACACACACAGGAACACAGGAACAAACACAGGAGAACACACAGGAACACACAGGAGAACACACACACAGGAACACACACAGGAACACAGGAACAAACACAGGAGAACACACAGGAACACACAGGAGAACACACACACAGGAACACACACAGGAACACAGGAACAAACACAGGAGAACACACAGGAACACACTGGAACACAGGAACAAACACAGGAGAACACACAGGAACACACAGGAACACACAGGAACAAACACAGGAGAACACACAGGAACAAACACAGGAGAACACACAGGAACACAGGAACACACAGGAACACACACAGGAACACACACAGGAGAACACACAGGAACACACACAGGAACACAGGAAACACACAGGAACACACACAGGAACACACACAGGAGAACACACAGGAGAACACACAGGAACACACACAGGAACAAACACAGGAGAACACACACACACACTGAGAGACTTACGTTTGGAGTCCTTCACAGTTTTCAGAGCTGACTGCAGTCGCTCCAACATGATGAACAGAGCAGAGACACAAAACACAAAACTACACCTGCACCTGTCTGTCCAGCTGTCTCTCTCTCTCTGTGTCTCTCTCTCTCTGTCTCTCTCTCTGTCTCTCTCTGTGTCTCTCTCTCTCTCTGTGTCTCTCTCTCTCTCTGTGTCTCTCTCTCTGTCTCTCTGTGTGTCTCTCTCTGTGTCTCTGTCTCTCTGTCTCTCTCTCTGTGTCTCTGTCTCTGTGTCTCTGTCTCTCTCTCTCTCTGTCTCTCTCTGTGTCTCTCTCTCTGTCTCTCTGTCTCTCTCTCTGTGTTTCTGTCTCTCTGTCTCTCTCTCTGTCTGTCTCTCTGTCTCTCTCTCTCTGTGAGGCAGGTTGTGCTGCTGGAAGCGGACGAGCGAGACTGAGTATGAGCTGGAGGCAGAGAGCGAGACAGCTGGGAGAGAGGCGGGGGGCGTGGCCAGCAGATAGCGGTGGGAGGGCAGTGAAGCGAACACACACACACACTAACACATGAACACACACACAGGAATGTTATCAGAGGAGAGGCCGCGATGCGTTTGAGTGCTCGTTGGTCTTCCAGCTGTTCGGAGGAACAAACAGAAGCTCAGGTGCTGAGACTCACTGGAACGGTGCGTGAACACATTTACAGCTACTGCAGTGAACTGCAGTGCTGCCAGCGCCCCCTGGAGGCCGCTGGCTTCATTACAGCCACATTTTCCACGATGCACTGATGCAGATTAAACTACTAACGACAGGATATAAGGAGTTAAAATGAGCTCAACTTTAAAGAGCTGCAGCAACAAAATGCAACGATAACAGCAGGAATATGATTCCAGCAGCTTCAGATATCACAGAGGAACATTCCCAGGGACATTTCACTGCACTATGAGGACTTTTCCTCTCACACCATCAAAGTGTAACTCTGCTATTTTTTTAACCTGGACCTATCCCCCATGTTTCTGGCTCTAACGTTGTCCAGCACTGAGCGAGCACGCTGCAGTCAACAGCAGTGAAACGGCTGCAAAGTCCGTCCTCTAAAGAGCTCGTGTTTGTCGCTGACGGGCTCAGACTCGAGATGGAAAGGATCCGTACAGATAGACCTTTGGTTAAAGAACAAGATCCTTTTAACCAGAAACAGTCTCTACATCGCTCTCGTCAGAGCCGCCAGACTCCAGTGAGAAAAACATTTTGCCTCACAGAACGCCGGAGTTGCTGATCGACCGGTAATTTGTTTGTGTTGTTGTTTTTGTTTGTTTTAAAGGGTTAAAAACACCAAAGGCACAAAATAACACAACCTAAAAGTACTCTTTTTACCACGGGAGTCTGGTGGCTTTGGAGAGAGCGAGACTGTTTCTGTGGAGTCTTTTTCAAGTATGATAATATGTCGTGTTTAACTTTGCCAGCTGCATGTATGAGGCCTGTGGCATCGTCTCCACCTGTCCAGTGCAGGACGAGTTCAAGGCCTCGCACGCTCACCATCACACTACAAACTCTAGGAAAGTCCACCAATCTTTTCAACGTAATGGAAGCATTTAGCATCAAACGCAGCACACCAACATTTCAGACTCAAAACAGCGAGGGTATAAACCCTGCTGGAGTCAGCGCAACCTCTGGTACCTCCGATATCTGTCACGCATAAACTTTGATTCAGACGTCGCCTCATAATCACCACGGCTGAGACAGAACGCAGCAAAACGTGATGCCTCAAACGTCCCGGTGTTTTTAACACCGCTGTGTTTGTAAACATGGTGACTGACCTGTGACACGCCCACCAAACGGGAGAAAACACACCTCGAAGCCCGTTACAAGAAGGAAACATGTTCAACCATAAAACATAGAGGATGAATCAGGGGCGTTTTCACGCTCTGGAAACACTGGGGGCTTCAGCCCAGACCCCCCCCCCCACTCCTCATACCCAAAGTAAGTCTGTAAGTACGTAAGCCCTTTCAAACTTCAAATTTCAGAGTTTCAAACTTTTTTCACAAGTATTCAAAGCTGGAAAAGAAAGTGAAGCACTGGGAGGAAAACTGTCAGATGTGAGCGTCAACCTTTCAGGAACACGTCGTGATCTTCATCCCATTAACACGCAGCAGCTGACCTTGAAACTGTGAGGTACGATTCAGATGCAGCTGAGCCAATCAGAATGTGACCGTGAGGTTAAAAGGATTCACGAGGACTCACCCCCACCGCTCACTTCCTGGGACGCAATGACGAATCCGAAGCCTTCCCCCGGCCCGCCTCCTCAGCTCCACCTCCGCTGTCTTTGCTCCTCCTCTTCCGTCCTTGGCCACTGCTCCCAGCTCCGCTCCCCCTCTGACGGGGGGGGGCCCGCCGGCGCTCTCCTCCACTCCCAGCAAATCACGCGGCTCTAAGGTCAGCGTCACAGGAACTGAGTCCAGGAAGCTGGTGCTCTGGATGAGGACCGAGGCTGGGGGCCCGTTAGGCGTCTGGGCAGGAGGGGCCCCTGGGAAACAAGGCGGAGTCAGAGAGATCGAGGCAGGATGACAACGAGGATACAGACTCAGGGGGCAGTTACCTTGGTGGGTCCCTGGGGCTGGTAGGTGTCCCTCCTGGGGACTCTCCAGGGCCAAGCCGGCCTGGTTGAGAGGGGGGGACGCCCCCCACCAAGGCACCCGTGGACGGGGAAGGCAAGTTGGCTAAAGTCAAGGGTTGTGAGGAAGAGGGCGTGGCCAGGCTTTGTGGGGAGGGGAGGGGCTTGTAGAGGTTGGGGGTGACGACTGGGGAGGAGACGGGACCTGGGGGGGGGGGTTAGTCATTATTTTTATTGATTGACAGAAAGATTTCCAAACCTGCAGGCAGCATCACCTGAAACACGGCGACTGTTTAGTTTTAATGTACCTCCTCTGTAGACCAGCAGCACCACCTCCCCCCTGCTTGGTGTGTTCCTGCAGGACTCTCTGGACCTGAGGAGAGAAGTGCAGCAATATGTATTAGTTTCAATGGAAACTTATAAAGTGACCTGTTTCCTACATCCTGTTTCAGGACTGATCCATCCTGTTGGAGCGAGGAGTCGTGAGCTCTGCTCATCCAGGTCCTGGAGGAGGCTGTGTTACTTCCAACACAGATTTGTTTTCAACTCTCGATTCTCTGTTGGGAACGTGCACTGTTTTCACGTCACCTTTTGGTATCACCTCAGCTTGCTTGTACCAGGTACACGCACACCAGGTACCAGGTAAAAAGTTTGCCCAGTGAAAACCAAAAAAGGCAAACGGAGACGCGCCGAGTTGAGCTGGTACCATCGGGTGGAAAACGGGCTTATGACAGAACCTTAAATAAATAAAATACCTGGACATGAAGAAAAACAACAGTGCATGATAACCAAGCAGGAAGCTTCCGGTTTACAACACAAAGCCGATGCTGAAGTCCCTGAAAGCTGCATTCTACTGAAAATCCAGCAGGGGGCGACTCTTCTGGTTGCAAAAAGAAGTCCGGCTCCATTAGAAATAATGGGAAAATGTTTCTCCTTCTCAGCTGAATAATTCCCCCAGTAAACACTTTCCTGATGAGTTTATGGTCTCAGTCGCTAGTTTCAAGTCTTCTTCAACACAGCATGATGTTCATTTAGTAAATTATGGTCCCATTTATTTTAAAATAGACCACAAAGCAGAGAATGTTTCAGGGCGGGATTATCTGTGATTGACAAGTCATTACCATGGCGACCTGTCTAGAGCCGACTCGTCCCTCGCCGCTGTGTAAAAACCAACGGGTGACGTCATGATGACTACGTCTATTTCTTATATACAGCCTATGATGACAAAGCGTTAAATCACTCACTTAAATTTGCGGCACCTAAAACTAATTTGCACCTGTTCACGTCCCTCCTTTCCATCTTTCCACTGACTTTTTATACATTTACATTTATTCATTTAGCTGACGCTTATATCCAAAGCGACTTACAATTGCTGTACATGTCAGAGGTCGCACGCCTCTGGAGCAACGAGGGGTTAAGTGTCTTGCTCAGGGACACAATGGTGGATGGGTCACAGTGGGGGGTTGGGTCTCTCATACCAAAGGCAGGCATCTTATCCATTGCGCCATATCCGCCCCATCATTTGCACCACCACTAAAAGTGGCTTCCCGTTCAGCATGAACAGACGGTGTCACCTTCGGGGTTCAACTCCCAGAAAAAAAGAGTCTTTGTGGCTCAAGGCCTCAGCATGCTGAGACAAACTGCTTGTTTGATCATCTAACAGGGTGTAAAACCTTTCTGATTGTGTGATCGGCCGCCGCTGTGTCTGTCTAACTCTCTGAAACTCACAGTTCAACAACCAACAACTGCTTCCCTCATTTCAAACTTGTAAAGAACTGACCTGAATGCCTTCGAGGAGCGACTCTGAAACACTTGCCTAGTTTTCCATATTTGTACGATTCATGGCGTCGAGACTTTAAGACGCAGAGTTGTCACAGAGATCAGGGAGGCTTAACACCCCGCCCGCAGAACCACGGCAGACTGCAGGCGTGGTCGGACCGCACGGAAACATACTGAGCCTTCGGAGGGACATCGTGGCGATCGCCCCATAAGTCTTTGAAACTCTCCGAGTCCGTCCAGAAACATTAAGCACCTCTTTGAACTGGTTTCAAATTCAAATTGGGTTCTGGAGCTGGCTGAGACTACCTTGACCCTGACTGGCTGAGACTACCTTGACCCTGACGGTCTGAGACTACCTTGACCCTGATTGACTGAGACTACCTTGACCCTGACTGGCTGAGACTACCTTGACCCTGATTGGCTGAGACTACCTTGACCCTGACTGGCTGAGACTACCTTGACCCTGACTGGCTGAGACTACCTTGACCCTGACGGTCTGAGACTACCTTGACCCTGACGGTCTGAGACTACCTTGACCCTGATTGGCTGAGACTACCTTGACCCTGATTGGCTGAGACTACCTTGACCCTGACTGGCTGAGACTACCTTGACCCTGACTGGCTGAGACTACCTTGACCCTGACGGTCTGAGACTACCTTGACCCTGATTGGCTGAGACTACCTTGACCCTGACTGGCTGAGACTACCTTGACCCTGACGGTCTGAGACTACCTTGACCCTGATTGGCTGAGACTACCTTGACCCTGACTGGCTGAGACTACCTTGACCCTGACGGTCTGAGACTACCTTGACCCTGACTGGCTGAGACTACCTTGACCCTGATTGGCTGAGACTACCTTGACCCTGACTGGCTGAGACTACCTTGACCCTGATTGGCTGGATGTTGGATGAGGGATAGTCTGGTACCTGGGAGAAGCTGAGGCTTTGCACGTCTGCTCCGTTGATCTTCACTATGGCGTCCCCCGGCTGCAGCGAGGGGCAGTGCCTTCGATCCCAGACCCGCCTCACCACCGCCAGCTGATCTCCTTGCCCACCTGCCGTCACGCTGAATCCAAGCCCCCCACTCTCACTGCGCCCGAGGGCCACGGGCACGAGCTCCCCAGCGGGAGCTGACCCCGGCGACCCCGCCCCGAGAGGGAGGACCAGCCCTGGGTTTCCCCGGGAGGCTGGGGAGGGCGCTTGGTGATTGGCCGGACAGCCGTTAAAGCCACAAGGTGGGACGTCTCTGGGTGGGGTCACGGCGAGGGAAGTCTGTGGCATCAGCGGGCGCTGCGCAGGAGCCCCGGGAGGCGTGGAGGAGGAGGAGGAGGGGTTGTTAGCGGTGGTGGGGCTGGTGGAGTTCTGAAGGAGGCCCGTCTCTGGCTGAGAGAGGGGCAGTTTGGACAGAGTGTGGGAGGACGAGGAGGCGATGGGTAACGTGGAGGAGGAGATGGGGAGGGCCGACGTAGACAGGTCGCTCTCTGAAGACTTGGAGCTCTGATGGTGGAGGAGGGAGGAGGAGGAGAGGGCGGGGAGCGTGCTGCTGTTGTAGCGAATCAGAGAAGATCTACGTGGAGGAGGAGCAGAAACTGATGTTAGTCATAGTACTTCTGTAAATTACTGCTAATACTACTACTAACATTTGTACTCTGGCAACAACTCCTCTTCCTGGGATACGCATGAAAATGTAAAACATAGCTAACAAATGTCAAAAGTGCCTCCCTACAAACCGAACAGGGAAAAGCAGAGGACCCAAACGAGTTCCCTGGGGGACACCAGGTCTACAGAAAAACAGCCATCTGCATGAAAGCCGTGCTGATAGGATACCATTTCTCCTACTGTTGCTAACACTGCTAATGCTAACCCTGAAGCTCCTCTCACCTCCGTGTTCCAGCGTTGGACAGGCCGCCATCAGAGTCACTGTGATTGGCTGTTGTCCTCTCCGGAAGCGGTGGTGGGCCCAGCGGGGGGTCAGAGGAAGTGTGCGTCGGCGGGCCTGCCAGCCCGTTCGTCATTGGCGGAGCAGCATAGGAGGGCGGGTTGTGGCCCAGTCCTGGATTCAGAGTGAAGGTGTTAACAGGTTAATGATTCCCAGAGTCAGTTTACAAATAGATAGACAGATCAGTAAAGTATACATTAAAGTATATAACAAAATGTGTTTAATTATCTGTGGACTGTCTGTCTCATTCAACACGACCAGAGGTTTCATGGATAAACCTACAAAAATGAGAGCAGATTGACTGGATATGAATTTAAAAACAAACTGGAGGGTTTTGGTTCGGTACAAGCAGCTGCTCTGAAATTTGACTTTATCAGTTTGTGTGAGCGTGAGCTCACTGTGTCCTCAGCTTTCTTCTAATTTCTGGCTAATATGGTCGGGTCATCTTCCGGACCTGGCGTGCTGCCGTCGGCGTCCAGCGTTCGGCTGTAGGTGAGGTGCGTCAGGCCGCGGTTCCCGTTGGCAGGGTTGGAGGGCTCGCTGGGAGTCTGTGGCTGTTTAGAGGTTAAAAGTCAGACCCATGGTTATTGATTTATACAGGGTCACATGCAGAAGAATAAGAACAAAAGCTGTAATAATCTATGTACCGCACCGTCTCCAGGCTCTGCTTGGGACACCCGTAGGGTTGTAGAGCATCGGGTATCCTCTCCTCAGCACCACGTCCACACTCTGACCCATCGGCACTGACTTCAGCATCTCCACCACCTCTTTATGAGAGCGGCCCAGCACACAGCTGTCATTGATGTAGACCAGGATGTCCGCTGGAGGAGCACAGACCAGGTCAGTCTACAGGTGATTACATCATCATAGTGGTCAGGGTCTTATTCACCAGGACAAGATGGAACTGAAAACTACTTGGTTAGGTTTAGGCACCAAAACTACTTGGTCAGGTTTAGGCACTGAAACATTGCTACATACTGTGTTGCTTATATGTTATTTACGTAGCATAACAAAAAAGAATCAATGTTGACTTTTTGTTTCACACAGGAAACGAACGCCGGTCTCCTGGGTGAAAGTTTCTGACCCACCCGTCCACCCCAACCACCTCGTTAATCTGACTTGTCTGCTCTTTATACTAGGCCCGCTTTCAGCATTCAGAAACGATGCTAAAGGGTTTCCCAATGTGGTACAAACTGACACCATGGGGTCTTGACCAAGCGTCCATATGTGACGACTTGGTTTGCTCAGAAACTACAGCTGTGGCTAAATTGTTCTATTACTGCTGCTGCCATAGTGCTATAACGGAATATTTGACTTTTAGTTTTCATTTCTCCGTCTGTGTTGGTGAGTTTCTGGGCGTTTACTTCATAACTCATTTCTTCTTTTGCTCTTTAAAGATTTGTTCGTGCTGTCGGTGGTTTTCTCTGCTGCCTGCTGAAACTTTCCCAGGAGCTTTCATGAACTCAGTGTGTGTTACATTCCTGACTGTTTATCCTGGGTGCACGTGAGCAGATCTGACGGTGGGAGAGAGAAAGGAGGCTGTGTGTGTCGGACAGATTAAAGTGTGTGTGTGTGTGGATTAGTTGTAGATCATGAGATTGTGTCCCTGAGAAAAATAAAGACCTGAGAACATAATCCTCCGGAGAGAGAGAGAGTGTTTTATAACATCTAAATTTATCCTGATCTCTCCAGCCTGTGTTTATAATGGTGAGAGTTATTACAGCAGAACAGAGCGTTTCCTCAGCAGACATTCCTGAGCTGTCAAACACAGGTGGAACTAATAACGGCGGTCATTAGTTCCACCTCCTGCAGCGACGAGTCAAACTGTCAGCTGGGAATCAGATTCATTATGAAAAGAAATAAAAACACAGAGGTCAGCAGGTCGTGTTCAGGTTTCTGTTTTGTTTCGTAAAAACCTGAAACATTTCAGTCAAACTCTTCTTGGTTCTTTTTGTTCTGGTTACAGGTTGATATGAACCTGTTCACCTGCGGCTGTATCGTCATCGCCGTCCCTCCTCGAGCTCCTGACGGTCAGCGTGGCCTTCGTGGTCAGACGGGTTTGTTTCTGAGTCTGAGCTTTGATCAGCTTGAAGCTCACAGGTTAATGAATGAAAGCTCAGGAAGGGAACCAACCACTTTTTATCCCAGCATATGGGCGCTCGGTCCGACGCCTTGACGTCACTTTCTAACATCCTTTAGTGTCGTTTCTGTACACGCAGGGCTCCGTGGTCAACTTAGCAAGTAAAAACACGCAAGGTCAAAATAAAACTAGCCGTTAACGTTCGGTTAGGTTAAGTCCATCGTCAGGCGCTTATCCTGCCGGAGGTCGTGGAGCCAATCCCAGCTGATTGGGCGAAAGGCGAATTTAGGGTCACCAGTCGACTTAGTCCGGAGAGAACTTCACACAGAGAGGCCTGGAACGACCGAGGCTCGAACCCACGGCCTTCGTGCTGTGAGGTGACAGCGCTAACGCTGCACCACTACACCCGGGTTAAGTTAAGTGCTTAAATTACATAAGTTTAGTGAGTTACGTAACGTCACCTAAAGGAATCAACGTTGACTTTTTGTTTCACACAGGAAACAAACAACCGTGTCCTGTAGCCTGATTGGCTGAACACAGAAGGAGCGGCAGGTGTGACGCTGTACACCTGCAGAAACTCTCCAGGTCTTTTCCCTGACGCATTAACACTCGGAGTGAGCCGATTAAGTCAAGACGACATTTCTGTCACTCGAGACGAGCTGACATTTTTCATACGGCGTCAAGCCAAACATGAAAGTTCTCACGCAGCGAAATACAAAAGCTGATAATATAGACTCACAGAGCGAATCAACTCCGCCCAGCAACGGAACCGAACCGCTCGCCGCCGTGAGTCCAGACAGCTGTGACGAATGATAAGGTAGCTTTCGCTTTCACATGCAACATGCAGTCCCAGACTGCGTCGGTCAAACGGTCTGAGGGGGGGGCGAAGCCTCAAATATACTCTGGAGCCGACGCCCACAGCTGCAGAACGTTTTGAAGCTGAGCAGAAAAGCTGCTGAAACACAGGAGCTGTTAAAGTCCAGCAGTTTGTATCCCAATAAAAATGATTTCTCACTGAGGTGAAAAGGAGCCACGGTCACATTTAAAGAGGTCACTTCACCAAACAGACACACAGAGGAGGGAAGGCTGAATCCGGACTCAGTTAGGCTGTAGAGTTTGAACCTGCCACCTGAAGCTTGTGTTTCTCTTCATACTAATAAAAAAAATCATCAGAATTCAGCAGATAAAGTTTTTAATGATCACATTTTTTATATAATTCAGCATTAAAGATTAAGAACAGTGTGAAAACCTCGTCTCAAATTTCGTCTCGTCACAGCCCAAATTAACAGCAGTATCAGCAGCAGTGTACACAGTGTTAGTACCTGTGTTTAGTGCTGGCGGTCCTCCAGGTGTGACGCTGTACACCTGCAGAAACTCTCTGGGTCGACTTCCTCCGACGATGTTGAAGCCGAAACCTCGAGGACCTTTAGACAGCCGGGTGTGGATGGAGTAACCCTTCAGGAGACTGGGCTGCTCGGTGAACTCTGGGACTGAGACAGAGACCAGGTCAGCGAGACCACAGGTGAGGACAGGTGGGGTGAGGACAGGTGGGGTGAGGACAGGTGGGGTGAGGACAGGTGGGGTGAGGACATGTGGGGTGGGGACAGGTGGGGTGAGGACAGGTGGGGTGGGGACAGGTGGGGTGAGGACAGGTGGGGTGAGGACAGGTAAGTACAACAATGTGTATTCAGTGTTTCTCTTCCATAAAGTAATAATTCTGTCCAAATCTGTCCTGCATTCAAATCCCCCTCCACTAAAAGTACTGAAGAATCAGCTTCATGTACTTAAAGTATCAAAAGTAAAACGTATACTTTATATCCTATTGTTTCTAATCTGTGAAGTCGCTGTGCAGTGAAGTGAAGATTCATTCAAACTGAAGGTGAAATAAATCGAAACAATAATAAAATATCTTCTATGAAATGTTTAAGCTGATGTCATTTAAGTCAGAAACCAGAGAAGAAGAGCAGAAGAGAGCTAACTGGATGTTAAAGTGAGTCTGTGCTGCCCCCTGCTGGCTTTCAAAATAAAAGTCCCATAAAAGCTGGAACAGGAAGTGAGTTTCTCTGTTTCAAACTAAAGGTGGAGGGTCGGATGTTTCAACAACAACAACAAGTTTACATAAAATAAAATAAGAAATAAGAAGCGTAATTATTAAAATGTGAATAAAAAAATATGTATTAATTAATATGTTAAGTCCATCCAGTGATTTTAACAAATTAAATAAACAGGTGTACTGCAGCTTTCTGTCAGCTTTCCCTCAATCCATCAATCAATCAATCAATCAATCCATCAATCCATCAATCCATCAATCCATCAATCAATCAATCAATCAATCAATCAATCAATCAATCAATCAATCAACCAATCAGTCAGGCTTACGTTCTGTACAGGAAGTCGTCTCTTTGTTCTGAGTTCGTGGATCCAGCCAGCTGGTTGTCTTTGAGTTATGACTGACAGAGAGAGATCATCATCATCATCATCATCATCATCATCATCATCATCATCATCAGTCTTAATACCTCCATGCTCAGAATGAATCCTGGGTAATGTAGGAACTCATTGAGTTATAATTCAGCTGTCTTTAATAAATCCAGGAAGTCGTCTTATTTACATAAAATAAAGCATTAACATTTCTATGTGCCAGACTCCACTGAAAAAACACTCCATTTTAGGCTTTAACATCACTAACGTGTCCGCAGGTCCCTAAATATATTTTCAGAATCAAACTTTCCACTTCAGCTGAAAACTGAAGCAAACATCAGATTATTCATCTTTTTAATCTGCCGCTCGTCCTCAGGTTTCTTACTCGATGTAGTACGGCTCTCCTGATTCGCTGAACGCCAGCTCCCAGTTTTCAGGCAGCGGACCTCCTCTTCCTCTCCCTCCTCCTCTTCCTCCTCCTCCGTTCTCCGTTCCCTCCCGACTCCCCACCGCCGTCTCCCACGATTTGCTGAGAGGCAAGGTGGTGGGCGGGGCTCCAGCTGAAACCGCTAACGGAGAGAGAGAGTTTGTTATCAACACGCTCAGATGGAAGCAAACGGCTGCACGAGCAGCTGAATATAGTTCAATCTTCTGTTTCATGATCTGAGCGATCAGCTGATGAGCGAACACTGATCAGTCGCACAGCTCCACTCCGGATCCTGCAGAGACCTCGAGTCCTGGAGTTACAGCTACAGACCCGATCGACTCTCTGACCTCAGACAGACCCGTGTCGGTCCACCTGAAGCGCCTCGCGGCCCGCCCGATGGACCCCCTGCGGTCGGCCTACCGGGCTCACAGCTCAGGGGATGATGAGGTCACCATGGGGACTGCACTACATCCTGCAACACCTCCGCTGTCAGACGTATGCCAGGATCCTGCTCGGCGTTGAAACTGACCCGGCTCGCAGTACCAGCCTCCACCTGACCAACAGCTGAGGCTCCAGCACCTGGACCATCAGCACTGCCCCCCCAGGCGGACGTGTGCTTCTAAACTGAAGACTGCGCCTCGAGAGACCCGATCGCAGACGACACAACGTTCATCCGCCTCCTCCAGGGCGGTGACGAGTCTGTGCACCGACGGGCAAACCGTGGACTTCAGGAGGGGCCCCCCAAACTTCAGGGCCCTGTACCTGCTACCACTTTACTTCCCTGGGGGGCGTCTCAGCCTCAAAGACTCTGTTCACATCAGGATTTATGTCCTGACGACGAGAATTCAACCAACAGACTGTTCTCTCTGTTTCCTGTCTGTCCAACCCGGGAGAGCGACCCCTCCTCCCCCGCCCATCCTGAACTCCCAGCCACAGTTCGAGGCTTTAAGGACAGAGGATGTGGAGCCCAGGGTCCGTACCGTTAAAGTACCAGTACCCTTAAAGTGGTCCCGACACCAACAGAGTACTTCATTTGATACCTTGCTGGTTTTGCTGTTGAACTTTTCTTTTGTCTTTATTCATAAAGCTGTTGTATAAAATATTGTCAAACTGCGTCAGATCGCTCGTCGTCCTCAGAGGAAGGACGACAGCTGGGGAGTTTTTTGTATAAATAGCGAATAAACATGTACAGAGTGTTAAATGATGCCAGGAGATGAAGCCAACAGAGACGAATCGCCTGAGCCGAAGCTGAGCGGCTCTTAAAATCAGCACAGCAGGAAAAACAAAAGGCTGCTCTTCTCTTTCTTTCGCTGTGTTGCTTTGTGTGTTTGGCTGCAAGCAAAACCAAACAAGTTCCAAACAAAAAGTATCGACTGAAGTTCTGGTTCCGACTCGATGCTGAGCTGTTTGGCTCGATACCTTAAAGGTGTCGCTGCTCGATGCCCATCCCTGAGTCAAACTATGATTTACAGCCCAGTATTTGTGATACTGGGCTGTTTAAATAAAATAGACTTGACCGGTCTAGTTCCGCTCTGCAGTCCGGAGACCACGGCAGAGGGTCACTCGGCCAACCTGCCCTGCATTCAGGACTTTCACATGTCGGCGGTGAAGTGCAGAGCGCCTGCTGCAAGAAAACATTTTCTTGTGTTTCCTCGGGGAACCATCACACCTGTTCCACCTTCCCCCCTCTGGGAGGCGCTACAGAGCGCTGTGCACCAAACGCTGATGAAGAGTTAACACCATCACACACGTCAGAACAATCTGCGTACATTTGATATTTAGAGCTGCTGTGTTGACTGTAGAGGCAGGATGCTGCACGTAGATACGACATCCACCTCCTTCATGTACGTAAAGAAAGCTGTTTTTATTCCGGCGTGCTGTTTCTCACCCGACAGGCCGCTGTCCTCCTCGCTGTTGTCTCCTTCCTCCACAGCTTTCTCCAGGTTACTCAGAGATTTGCTCCTCGTCCTGAAGTTCCTCAGCAGGTTACGGTGTTCCTGGTACGTGATTGGTGGGCTCTCCGGACCGATGTGGACCGGGCGGGGCGTCCCGTAGTAGTTCCCTGTGATTGGACGGAGAAAATAAAAATAAATAAAATTGTCCATATTCAATTTTGAGCCAACGTGTTTTTCATTTAAATATTAAGCTAAAGCATCAGAACACAGTCTGTTGACTTTCTGCAACAGTTTGGAATGAAGCATATTATTCCAATAACATTTTAAATAAAACCTCGACTTTATCTGAAGTAAAAGTACTTACAACAAAGTAAAACAGGTCAAATAAAACCAGAGAGAAGAAGAAGAAGAGAAAATAAAGGAAATAAAAAACAAATATGAGGAAAGCCGATGAGGTCATTATTCTTTTCCCTGCTGTTCAATGTTTCATACATCTGTTAATACAGTTTATATCTCCAGCTGGAGTTAATGCCATTACATACATACACATTCATAAACACCAGCTGGAGACAGAAAACTGTATGTATGAAATGTCAAACAGCAGGGAGAAGGCAAAAGGAGACTTTCCATTAAACCAGATGACATTATGAAAAAAAGATTTGGGATCAACAGTCAGACACATTTAAAAGAAGTTCGGCATCGTCACTTTGTTTAGTGCGAACAGACAAATATTTATGTGTGAATTCAGTTTCTATTTTAGTCTCATTAATCCCATCAGATTAATACTGCAGAGAGAGAGCGAGAGACATAGAGTGGGTTAAAGGAGAGAGAGAGATGTAGGACAGTGAGGCAGGTTTGCCGTTTGAAGGATTACAGACTGAAAATCCTCTTTTCCTCTCAAACACTGTTAAAAAACTCAACGTCAATCATTTCCTCCACACTGCAAAGAACTGCAGCGACGAATACTTTAATGCACACTGTAAAAAATGTGTTAACAGCACAATGTGAAATATTTTTTACCATCTGAATGTGTTTTACTGAAGAGTGACGTTGTGTTGAGCTGTAATGTTTTATTGCGTTATTGTATTGTTGTAGTTTTGTACTGTTTTGTCCTGGTGTTGATTGTCATAGTGTTGGTCTGTTGTGTTGTAGTATTATAGGTTGCTGTTGTGTTCTAAAATTGTCGTAATGATTGGCTGTCGTAGTGTTATTTTGATTAGCATTGTGTTGGTGCAGTGTTGAGCTGTAGTGTTGTGTTGTCTTATTGTGCTATTGCACTGTTGTTATGTGGTTGTAGTGTTGTTGTGTTATGTTGTTGTGTTATGTTGTTGTAGTGTTTTGTTGTGTTGCCATGTTGTTGTTGTTGTTGTTTTTCATACCTTTGAACTTGCCGCTCTCCAGCAGAGCTCCAGACTCCTCCAGAGAGAAAAATTCCTCGATGGACACAAAGTTGTAGTCCACACCTGAAATCTCGCCGTCCCGAGGCTGCCTGGTCGTACCTGCAGGGCGGACACCGTGATGTCATCACAGAGGGACAGAGCTGTAGTCCTGTCTCAGGCTTCAGGCTCCAACATAGAGAGGTAATTAGAACCCTTCCTCGCACAGCGGTCCAATCAGCAGACAGCTATTTAAAAGCTGTTACATTATATTGATTGTATTTGTAAAGTTGCACATCAGCCACCACAGCGGACTTTACTGCGTCATGTCGTACACTGCCACCTTCTGGCAAGCAGTTGTAAGTGCAACTTAAATTTGTTAAAACCAAGATGGCCGCCCGACGGTCAGAAACGCTGAGCAGCTCAGGAATATTATAGGAGACCCTTGCAGATAAATAAATGTGGTAGCATTAGTAATGACTAAGGAGTAATACAACTAAAAAGAAATCAGTTGGGAGGAAATAAAGATAAAGAATGAACATCATGCTTATCTGGCTATGTTTCAACTACAATTCACTGAGTCTGTCGTTCTTTAAAGTATCTTCAGTAACTGCTTTGAATGTAAATCAACTGATTTATAAGAATTTGAAACTCAGATATTTTGTAACAAAAACAATATTTTGAGCATATTAGTTTCATTGTGTGAGTAACAGTTAGCGTTGTTATATTTAGTAGAGCTTAAGCGCAGCGTGATAGAAAGGACTTCGGGATAGTGAAGCAAATTCCATCAGAGTGATGCATCATGAGGAGTCGCACAGGAGGTATTTTCACACAATCTCTCATTTAATCTATTGGTTTATTAAAAACACTTTTCTTCAGTTAAAAACTCAAACGGTTTCCACACCTGTGGCCTAAAAAGCAATAAAACACTTCCTGACCGAGAAAGTCAGTTTGTAAACTCAGTAAATGGCTATGAGGAATGAAACGTTCCAGAAAGTGAAGAGGTCTCACTCTGTCAGTTTACGTTGAGACCAAACTTTAAATATTCCACTCTGCTCTGTGTGTTTATGTGCATTTCCCCTGATAACAGACCACAGCCTGCTCTCAAGGTTTCCACTTCACTGCAGCTCCGTGTGACCTACAATACCGCGGTATGTGGACCACTAACACCTCCTCCTGTAATCATTAACAGAGTTCATCAGCACTTTATTTAAATTCAGAGGACAGAACCTGCTGCTCAGGTTGAACTTTAACCTGCAGCTGTGACATTAATTTAAAGGGAACCAGCGACGTAGTTTTCATGTTTTAAACCTTTCAAAATAAATCCAACATGGTGTTATTGTGTATTTATGAGACCTGGAGTGCAAGACAACATGTGAACACTGTAGACTGGGACCAGGGTCACCTGACGTGATGACTGTGTGTTGAATGAATGCTGCTATCAAAATATAAAAACTAGGGCTGGGCACATTAACATGTTATAATCCTGTTAACGCATTAATTAATTAATTCTTAAAATCCCAGCGTGTGGCCCTGTGGGGCTGTTATGGAGATTAACAGCAGCTGTAGCCTTTTTTACTTACGTTATAATTACAGGCTACATAACTTTACCTGAGAGGCCTTCATCTATTTCCGCGGGGACGCTCTGCCGTGTGAATTCCCTCCTGTTGGTGTCCTGTTTATTAAACAGTAATAGATTCTGGAGACAATGATTCGAGCTTTGCGTCGCACAATTCAAGGCACTTCCCCTCACCGTAAGAGGGACACCTGCTGCTGAACACAGACTGTTTCTGCTGCTCAGAAAAAATCCCAAGAAAACTGGACTCTGATGGGAACTTGTTTTAACAAGCTAGATAAAAGGTAATTTCCTGGCAGCGGCAGCTTTGCTTTAATATTTGATTTGATTACATTAATGTTTAAGATTTAACAGAAATATTTTATTGCTACTGTTATTACACTTTGTGTATATAGCTGTACATTTAAGAATTCATTAATCAGTTTTGCACATAACATAAGAGATGAACCGCTCGGTGTCTTACAGGGAACAGCCCGCAGGTACAGGTTCTCTCTGATGAGCTGCTGCAGCTGACTGTCCATGGAGCCTGGAGTGAAACACTTGCTGAGGTACAACCTGAGGTCCTTACAGAGGGACGATCCTGACGGACAGACAGAGGGGGAGGAGATGATGTCATAGTGATGTCATCAGACAACAAACGTCTAACATGCGATCTGTGTTACAGGTTTGAAAGACGTGGCTGTTTGAGAACTGTGAAATGAACAACACTATCCAGCTGGATTATGGGAAATGTAGGAGTCAGTGTTTCTGGGGTGAAACTCAGGACCACAGACGGAAAAAAAAGAAGTGGACCTACGCGCCATGGCGGCCCCCGTTGGTTTGTGGACTACAGTTTCGCACATCCGCCATGTTTCCGCAGGCTCCCTCACACTTTTGGTAGAGTAGAGCTCCCTTTAACAGAGCCGGTTCAGAGCATGCTCAGTAGAGACTTTCTGTGACCGAGCCCCCCATGCATGAATGAATACTGTAATAATGCGGCTCTTCGTCTAGACTTAACAAATGTTATTGGAATGAATTGATCCAATTATTTGTGACATTCAGAAAGAGACGTTTTACAGCTGCTCATTTTCTGATGATTGTGCCTGTAGGGGAAAGTGGTTGTAGGGTCAGTGTGCAGGTTGTAACACGACTACAACAAATTAACTTCACAGACAACAAGGTTCCTGGAGGCTTGAATGAAAGACAAGTTTAGTCCGTTAAACTGCAGGTCAGCTGATCATAGTAAAATATAAAATTAGTCTACAGTCAAGTGAAGAAATGTTCACTTGTGTTTTTAATGTTTTTCCTGTAATTGGTCAATAACTACAGAGTTCTTACTCGGAAGTTTAAAACGGCTGAAAACATGATCAGTTATCAAAAAAGCCATTCTGTGATTGTGATTGAAGTTCACTGTCAGAGGAAGCATAAAATAAAACATCATAAATCAAAACAAAGTCGAAAGTCAAAGAATGAAACAGAAACAGATTTAAAAGTGCTGTCTGCTGACCTGGTGAGACAGTCTTGATTCTGATTGGATGAGGACAGGAGTTGAGGACTCCTCTGACATCACCGAGGGTCATCCCTAACACGGGCGTCCCCCCGATCTCTAAGATGATGTCGCTCACAGTGGCCCCGCCCCCGTGGGCCGCTGTGACGAATGGGAACTCGCCGTAGTCGGCCCCGCCCCCGATGGCCAGACCCAGCTCTCCGGAGCCGCCGCCCAGCGGGACGAAGCTCTCCTGGACCTGAAAAACAAAGGACGGGAGGTCACATGACTGAAACACAGTTCAGACTTTCAATCACAAAGTTTAATCGTCTTTCAGAGAGACGTCAGCGTTACCTTGGAGCGCCAGTGCAGCTTCTTCACGGTCGCTTTAGACATGGCGCCCGAGCTGCAGACAGGAAGAAACAGAGTTGGTGAGCTTTATTGTTTTTACAATGAAGTTAATGGTGTCCTTCGCCTCCGCAACAGGGTCGGACACCCGTAAACACCTGTGAGGATCTGTAACAGATACACAAGCACAAACACACGTGAACACAGACAGACATCTACAACACTTTTCTTACACGTGAACACTTGTTCATACCTGTAAACACCTGTAAGCTTCTGTAAGTACACATGTTAAAGGCTCAGTGCTGGGGCCCCTTCTCTTCTCAGTTTGCACCACCTCACTGGGGCCGGTCATTCGCTCATACGGCTTTTCTTACCGCTGCTATGCAGACGATACGCAACTCTACCTATCCTTCCCACCAGGCGACCCCATTGATGCGATAGGTGCCATTAGCGCTTACTAGCATTTATTGCTGCTTTTATTAATGTGTGTTGTCAGTTGTAGATCTGTATTTGATGCTCTGTTGATGCTTGGATGTTGTTCCTCAAATGTAAGTCGCTTTGGATAAAAGCGTCTGCCAGATGAGTAAATGTAATGTAAAGTAAACAACTGTTAACACCTGCTCACACCATTAAAACATGTAGACCTGTAGACATCTGTGAATCCCAGAGAACACCTGAAAGCATTAGTGAACTCCTACAAACACCCATTCACACCTGGAATTAATACCTGTTCACACCTCAAAACACCTGGATGCACCTGTAGACACCTAAACAACACACACCTGCAAACATCTGTATCAACTTGTAGAAATCTGTGAACATATACAGTCACACACAGACACTTTTTAAACACCTGTGCACACCTGTAAACATCTTACCTGGGACAATTTAGGAAATTAAACTTGACATAATTCAGATTTCTATTTGGCACAATTTTAGTACAAAGTAGTTTGTACTCGCTACCTAACCGAGGAGTTTGTTTACCTCCTTACTAGGAAGCATCTTTATATCCTCACTTCTGAAGTAGAAAGCTTCCTTAACTCTAAGACTAAAGTTGTTTTCCTCCTTTAACGAGCTAGAAAGCATATTTTTGTTCTTGCTTCCCTCTTAGAGAGCTTTTCTTACAGGATTTCAGCCCTTCAAAAACCGTCCCTACTGACGTGTTTTTATTTTAAATCCGTCTCATAGCAACAGGGAAATGTAGCGGTGAAATGTTTAATCAGCAGAAAGCTGCAGAGAACAGTTTCCTGTGTTCTCCGAGTGTTTGGGATCAGTTCCTCCATCAACTCATCGACTCTCTGCTTCAGTCTGCAGCGAACAGCAGATGGTGGCAGACAGCAGGGAGCCGCACACACATAAACACACAAACACATGCAGGCCAGCCACCGACACCGTTTCATTTATACACAATCAGACCCACAGGGAAACACACACACACACACACACACACACACTCTGCTAGACGTTGTGCATTAAATATGGATGAGCATATGCGAAGGTGGGAGTCAGTGAAGAAACAAACAACAACGTCCCCGAGCAGCGATTCAGACAATCAAAGACTTTGAATTTAACTGATGAAACATGAGGAAGAAAGCATGGAAGTAAAGATGCATCCTAGTTAAGAAATAAAGAAGCTAAAGAGGGAGGTACAGACGCTTTCTGGGGATGAAGTGAGGAGGTAGAACTCAGGAGTTACTAAAAAACTTCGTTTGTCAGAATGTTTGTCAGGTAAAGCTCCCAAGTTAGGTAATAAGGATGTAAAGAAGCTTCCTGCTAAGAAAACGAGGAGTTAAATGTTTCTAGGAAGCAGTGAGGTAAAATGCATCAGTTAATGTTTTTAGGTAGGAAGCACAGAGTTAAAAAAAAAAGTAGACAAGTAGCTAAAGAAGCTTCCTAATTAAGCAGGTGGAGAAAAGGAAGCTGTGACGAGAAGTGACATTTCTTTGTGAGGAAGCAAGAAGGAAAAGATGCTTCCTAGGACCTTCATAATAAGGAGCTTCCTCCTTAGGCAGTGAGGAGGTAAAGTAATTTCCTCGTTAGGCAGTGAGGAGGTAAAGGAACTTCCTCGTTAGGCAGTGAAGAGGTAACGGAGGGTCCTTATTAGGTAGTGAGAAGGTAACGGAAAGTCCTCGTTAGGTAGTGAGGAGGTAACGGAGGGTCCTCGTTAGGTAGTGAGGAACTAAAGGAGGGTCCTCGTTAGGCAGTGAGGAGGTAAAGTATTTTCCTTGTTAGGCAGTGAGGAGGTAACGGAGCTTCCTCGTTAGGTAGTGAGGAGGTAACGGAGGGTCCTCGTTAGGTAGTGAGGAACTAACGGAGGGTCCTCGTTAGGCAGTGAGGAGGTAACGAAGCTTCCTCTTTAGGGAGTGAAGAGGTAACGGAGGGTCCTCGTTAGGTAGTGAGGAGGTAAAGTATTTTCCTTGTTAGGCAGTGAGGAGGTAACGGAGCTTCCTCGTTCGGCAGTGAGGAGGTAACGGAGGGTCCTCGTTAGGTAGTGAAGAGGTAACGGAGGGTCCTCGTTAGGTAGTGAGGAGGTAAAGTATTTTCCTTGTTAGGCAGTGAGGAGGTAACGGAGCTTCCTCGTTCGGCAGTGAAGAGGTAACGGAGGGTCCTCGTTAGGTAGTGAGGAACTAACGGAGGGTCCTCGTTAGGCAGTGAGGAGGTAACGGAGGGTCCTCGTTAGGCAGTGAGGAGGTAAAGGAGCTTCCTCGTTAGGTAGTGAGGAGGTAAAGGAGCTTCCTCGTTAGGTAGTGAGGAGGTAAAGAAGATTCCTCGTTAGGCAGTGAGGAGGTAACAGAGGGTCCTCGTTTGGCAGTGAGGAGGTAAAGAAGATTCCTCGTTAGGCAGTGAGGAGGTTACGGAGGGTCCTCGTTAGGTAGTGAGGAGGTAACAGAGCTTCCTCGTTAGGCCACGAAGAGGTAACGGAGGGTCCTCGTTGGGTAGTGAGGAGGTAAAGGAACTTCCTCGTTCGGCAGTGAGGAGGTAACGGAGCTTCCTCGTTAGGTAGTGAGGAGGTAATGGAGGGTCCTCGTTAGGTAGTGAGGAACTAACGGAGGGTCCTCGTTAGGCAGTGAGGAGGTAACGGAGCTTCCTCGTTAGGCAGTGAGGAGGTAAAGGAGCTTCCTCGTTAGGTAGTGAGGAGGTAAAGGAGCTTCCTCGTTAGGTAGTGAGGAGGTAAAGAAGATTCCTCGTTAGGCAGTGAGGAGGTAACAGAGGGTCCTCGTTTGGCAGTGAGGAGGTAACGGAGCTTGTAGTGGAGGCAGGATGTGCAGTGATACTCGTCACAGTGTGATGTCGACGTGCTGCTATTAACACATCATTAACACAAGCTCGCTCGCCCGGTCTCTCTCTCTCTCTCGTTCACTTCAGTCGTTCAAGCGTCAAAATAAAAGATGTTTAAAGCGTTCACTGATTAATCACACAAACGCCAGCGTGCTCGTGCTGTGTGTGTGTTAGTGTGTGAATGTGAGTGTGTGTGTTAGTGTGTGAATGTGAGTGTGTGTGTTAGTGTGTGTGTTAGTGTGTGTGTTAGTGTGTGAGTGTGTGTGTGTGTCGTACCTCTACAGATGAATGGTTTGGGTTGGTGTGTGTTCAGCTGCCATATCCAGACTAGCTCAGTGTTTCTGTTGGTTTCTCTCTCTCCTCTTTCTCTCTTATGTCACTCGCCCTTTATTTTTCTCTTTCTGTTTTCCTTTACTCTCTCTCTCTCTCTCTCTCTCTCCCTATGTCCCTCGCCCTCTCTCCCTCTGATAAGACTGGTCAGAGTACAGAGTCTATTTAAGTGTGTTCAGGGAGTGGACCTGATTTCTCTCTTTATGTTCACTGTTTGAAGTGTGTGTGTGTGTGTGTTGGTGTGTGTTTCTGGTTTCAACCCATTTTACTGTTGCTGTGTCAATCAAAATGTGACCTTGGGTGGAGACGCGGTGGGACATGAAAACAGAAGTGACTACGGCTGACTGTGGTTGGCTCTTACAACTGTCAGTCACGTAAGCAGCGCTATAAATGGCTGTAATGACACCTTACTGGAACTTTTATTGTGGAAGTCTCCCCTCAGACTGACAGTAGAAGAAGAAGCTCAGTGAATCTCGTTGTGTAAGAACTGACTTTGTATTAGTTGAAATTCTGTGTTTATAACTTTAATATAACAACATAGCTCGTTTCAGTATTTGGTGTTCGGGCCACAGACCGCAGAACGCGGTTACGTGGTTATCGAGTGGCAGCAAAGCAACGTGGCTACAGGAAGCTGAAGTGTTTAACTTTAGTCACTGTAACTGTGTTGATGCTTCATCTGCATTATATCCTTAACAGTAAATAAAGACAAATCTATCTAATTATTTTATGGGCCGAGGTGCAGTCTGAGGTGAGTTTCAGTCTGCGATGGAAGATGAGTAGATTTGTTGCTGTTCTGATGTCAATGGGAGCTCGTTTGACCACTGATAAAAACACAAAACAATTATTAACACTGAATTACAGGCACTGAAGTTTCTATCAAACAAACTGCAGCAGAGAGTCTCAACAAACTCCACTGAGTCTGGTACACAACTTAATTGTAAGCCACCGAACCTCTTCTGTATTCTTTAGGAAGTGTGGAGGGCAGCAAGTCTGTACGAGAGCTGGGCTCAGCAGGAATAATATCCACAGGCTAACAAGCTAACATGCTAACTAGCACTGAGTCTACTTTCTGGCTCTGGTACTTGATGATATCTGGCGACCCCCGAAGCCCCTGAAGCAGTCTCTTTGCTGTTCTTTAGGAAGTGTGGAGGGCAGCAAGTCTGTACGAGAGCTGGCCTCAGCAGTCAAGTCGGGTCGAGTTTACATGTTGTAGTACTGAACGTTCTCAGCAGAGAGCACATCCTGCCCCACGAGGCCGAGGATTGTAGGCTGAAGTGACAGCTTTTTCTTACTGGAGGCAGTTTGCAGCAGCGTAGCCCTGAATCAAAAGAACCAGTACTCTTTTATTACCAGTACCACTTTCTGGTGTGTGCGGCTCACTGTTAGCTCCATTGCACACTCAGCTTCACGTGATCCACAACATTTCACCGCTACCTGAAATCTTCACACTGCGTTAAATATCGTCCAAACGCCTGAAATAGCGTGAGCAGTGTATTTCTAGTTTCTCTGCTGACAGTCTCTCCTGAACCTGATCCAGCTCGTGGGTCTTTGACTGAAACTGTCTTCGGGTCATCGTGTCGCCTTTCACACGAAACACACAGTCCGCACAGCTGCTCGAACGCAACGCTGCGTCTCTGAAACAGAGTTCACAGGATAACAGCAGCCGTCTGCGGGTGAAGGGCCGAGGTGAGGAGGCAGATTACAACGTTTCAGGCAACAAATGATTCATGTGAGAGCAGATTTTATCAGAGTTTGCACTTGTGTAGACTGATTTATATTCAGCAGGTCATATGTAGGTCAGTCACACAGAGATCCTCTGGATGGACGTGTGGACGCTCGCTTCACTGTGGCCTCATTTTCTTTGTTTTCCTGTCAAACTGCATGTAACCTATTTTTCCTCCTCTGTGTGTTTGTGTGGTCGGCTGGATGCAGCTGACATTTCCAGCGTCTCTAATGAGGCTGCAGATCTTCAGATCTTTAAACCAGCTCTGACGCTGAAACACACTAGTTACAGAACACAAAGTGGGAGAAAATCAGCTCTTCGCTTTCAAATGGGAACCTGGTCCTTAAAAGGCATAAAGGGACCCGAGTAAGGTCAGACCGGGTCTGGATCAGAACCGGAGATGCTCGGCCAGTTAACGAGCAGCTGTGGCGGAGAAGTTCCTGCACAGCTCACTCTCTGTGATGAAGATGACGATGATGAGGTTGATAAGTCACCCTTTTGTGTCACGTTTTAATGATTTTGACACATGTAGGCAATATTATAAAGCTGCAGTTTCAGGACCCCCGCAATCCCGGGACCGCAGTTCATCCATCGAGTCGACTGGTGGTGGTAATACACAGCAACACGTCTGATGCACATAACAACCGGTCAACATGCATGTAATCAATAACTTAGGTTTAGGCACACACCCTGTGATGGCTGTAGTATGAGTAACTTGCTTCGGGGGGCTGTCAAGAGGAACATAGCCAGCTGAAGGTGTCAAAGTAAACAAGGGTCCTACAAATGCAGTTTCGGTCCTATGACAGCAGTCTTGAAACTGCAGCCTCTGGTACTTCAGCTACATACTGCTCCATGCAGGGCTTCGTAGTCAAGTTAACAACAACATCCGGTTAGACTTTCAAATTAAAACATGGTTCACATTGTGAAACACTGCAAGTTGGTTAGTTTTAGGAACCAAAACTATTTTTTTAGGTTTAGGAAAAGATCGTGGTTTGGGTTAAAATAACTACGTTACTTTTGTGGTTTAGTTAAGTAACACTAGTTATGTAAGTTTGTTACTTAAGCAACGTTAAATTAAAACACTGAATGTTGTCTTTTTGTTTCACACAGGAAACATCCACCGGGCTCCTGGGTCCAGTCCAGTTTCTGGGCCACCCGTCCACCCCTCTGACGTTCCTGTTAAATATCCTACACTTATGTTTAGCGTTCATAAATGACGCTACAGGGCTTCCCCCTACAAACCAACCCCAACGGGTGTTGACCATCCGTCCATGTGACGACGTGGGAATAAGAACATGTTGTCCTGACATACTAAGAATTGCAGGACTCCAACAGGATCAGATCAGACTGGCGGGAGTTTGATCAAGAGGCTGAATCACCAAACCACACCCCTCATCACTGATTGTCCAATCACAGCTGATCAGCAGTAACTGAGGAGTGTGTCTGTCTGCCATAATGTAAGCTGGTCTGGTGGTGCAGCGTTATCCATGTCCTGATCTTTGGGATCCTTTCCTCTTCAGTAGTAACAGTAAAAGTGACGCATCACTTTTCAGAGTGTGTAACGGTGGGTTTTTTTTACAGTGTGCGACCTGTCAGGCGGAGGCCTCGAGGCTCGCAGCTCTCATCATTCATACAACAAACACTGACTCAGACGCTCCTCTGGGAGTCGTAGTCTTTCACATCAAAGATCCTCTACGAAGCAGCTGAGAGCCGACTGAACTTAACGAGCGATGAATGAATCTTCTTCAAAGCAAAAGAGCAAAGGAGCGTTTAATCATCAAACTCCGAGTTACAAGTTGCTCTGTGTAAAGTCAAACAGCTGCTGCGTGTAACGATCGGTGGATTTAATTATTTAATCAAAAGAAAACAAACTGATCACATTTTCTCTCTGTTTTGTACCTTTGAACCGAATCTCTGTTGGTGTTGGACTGTCAGTCGGACACGAGACATTTAAAGACGTCACGCTGGAGAAACTGGGACGGACGTTCATATAAATGAATCTGCAGATGAATCCGTAATAAAAAAGGCATTAGCTGCAGCCTGCCGTCCAATCGGGAAGGAGGTCAGAGGTCAGTGCACCTGACAGGAGAGGAGCTTGATGAAGACGATGGTGGAGGAGGTTGTTGCTTCCTGTCTGGTAATGCTGAGCGTCTCTGGCAGCAGCTGTCGGTCCGAATCTCCGAGAGTCTGCAGACGCACAGCGAGCAGCCCCCGATGATGTCATCGCCACACAGCACAGCGTTTAGGATGATGTCATCAGCGGACTGATCCTGATGACGTTTGCCGGGAGACGGAGTCCAAAGGTCGGCGGTTTGAACATCAAGACTCTCAGTTTCTGGACCCTTTGGAATAACCTGGATTTCTGCATAAATTGGTCATAAAATGTGATCTGATCTTCATCTTAGTCACAACAGACAAACACAGTCTGCTTAAACTAACTCAACACAAACAAGTTTATGTTCTCATGTTTTTATTGAACACACCGTGGAGTGGAAACAGCACGTGAAACCCTCGGCCGAAACCTAACTGGAGTCCAATCAATGAGAAGCGATTGGAGGTGTCGGTTAGAGCTGCTGTTCCCATGAAGCATTGCCTGATGTGAACCAGGCCTCTGAGCTCTGAGAAGACCTTAGATTAAGAATTGTTAACTTGCATGAAGCTTGAAAGGGTTACAGAGATATCTCTAAAGGTCTTGATGTCCATCAGTGAGACAAACTGTCTGTAAATAGAAAAAGTTGCTGCTCTCTCTAGGAGTGGCCGTCCTGCAGAGACGACTGCACGAGCACAAAGCAGAATGCTCACTGAGGTTAAGAAGGATCCGAGAGTTACAGCTGAGGACTCACTGAAATCTGCGTAACATGCTAACATCTCTGTTGATGACTCTACGACACGACTAACTCTAAACAAGAATGGAGTTCATGGGAGGACGTCACGGAGGAAGCCACTGCTGTCCAAAAAAACACTGCTGCACATCTGAGCCTGCAAATGAGCGCCTGGATGTTCCACAGACCTACTGGCAAAAAATTCTGATGAAACCAAAGTTGAGTTGTTTGGAAGGAACACACAACCCCATGTGTGGAGATCCAAAGGCACAGAACACCAACATCAAAACCTCAAGTGTGAGGTATGGTGGAGGGGGCATCATGGTTTGGGGCTGCTTTGCCGCCTCAGGGCCTGCGAGGCATCATCGACGAGAACATTTATCAAGACAATTTGCAGAAGAGTGTAAGGCCGTCCGTCCGCCAGTTGAAGCTCAACAGGAGATGATGCAACAGGACAACGACCCAAAGCACAGAAGTAAACCAACAACAGAGCGGCTTCAGCAGAAGAACATGCGCCTTCTGGAGTGACCCAGTCAGAGTCCTGACCGTAACCTGACTGAGATGCTGTGGCATGACCTCAAGAGAGCGATTCACACCACACATCCCAAGAATGTAGCTGAACTGAAACAAATTTGTAAAGAGGAAAGGTCCAAAAAGTCTCCTGAGCCTTGTTGGAACTACAGGAAGTGTGTGGTTGAGGTTGTTGCTGCCAAGGACGGTCAACCAGTTATTTACTCACAAACTTTTCCCACCCTGCACTGTTTCCACAGTGTGTTCAATAAATATATGGAAACATATAATTGTTTGTGTGGAGTTTAGTTTAAGCAGACTTTGTTTGTCTACTGTTGTGACTAAGATGAAGATCAGATCACATTTTATGAACAATTTATGCAGAAATCCAGGTGATTCCAAAGGGTCCACTTACTTTTTCCTACGACTGTATATGTGATGTTTCAGCAGGAAGTCTTCCAACACGTCCAAAGATCGTGATGTTTGTTTCACTGACAGGCAGCGGCTCCTCTTCAATTTACCAACCCAGCCAATTAACACTACTGTAGCAAAAAGCAGAGCTCTGATTGGTTGCCTCTCAGTTCTCTGTCACTGTGTCAGGTGATCTCACCTTGATGTGCACGTAACATACATCCTGTTCACGTGCTACTCATGGACAAGTGTGAACCAGCAGGAACTTCAGGGTCTATTAGTGCAGCCGTGTTGAAGAGCCTTAACCCTGCGTCCTCTCCAGCAGCCAGCAGGGGGCGACTTAAACCTGCGTCCTCTCCAGCAGCCAGCAGGGGGCGACTTAAACCTGCGTCCTCTCCAGCAGCCAGCAGGGGGCGACTCCACCGGCTGCAGAAAGAAAATGTTTCTCCTTCTCAGCTGAATAATTACCCCAGTAAACACTTTCCTGATGAGTTTATGGTCTCAGTCGCTAGTTTCAAGTCTTCTTCAACACAGCATGATGTTCATTTAGTAAATTATGGTCTCTTGATTGGCTGCTGACACACCTGAGGGGAGGCAGGTGGAGATGTTGAGGTCTTCCTCACTGAGCTGATGCCAAAAGGGTCAAACTGTTTGATGTGTTGAAACGTAACCATCCACCTTTTAAAGAAAACTGTCCACATTAAGAGACGAGCGGGTGAAATCAGCTGTTCTAATAGTCATGGATCAGTCTGCTTTAGTAAAACGTTTTGCAGCCTGACTTCCTGCTAAATAATTCCCTCTGATCACACGTCATTACCAGCTGCTTTATTAATACCTTCTCATTATCTCCTCTGAGAAAACTGCTGCTTTATGAGCTTGAAACTTCTTCTTTTTCTGCAGTTTTATGACACAAACCTTCCCACAAAGGAGCAGAAGAGGCGGCTTCATGTGGACATTTCAGGGCGGCTGAAGATGTTAATGATTAAATCACACGAACACACACCTTCTCATGAGCAGGTGACACAAGCGAGTGAACAGAGCGCTGAACAAAGCTCACAGGAAGCCTCTTCGTATTAGGATCAATATTTCTCCACCGAAGCTTTTAAACAGCACTCAAAGCTTCATGTGGGGATGTTGAACAGTTAACTGAATAAACACATAATGAAAAGCGTTTCAAACTACTTAGAGACGTGAGGGTGTCCTGAACAAGCGTCCGTCTGGGGTTTAAATAACTGAGCAAAGTCTGAAATGCAAAACAAACGCCGCCCACATGTCGACCTGTTACTCAGCGACCAGGAGGGGGCGGAGCGAACTACAACCAGCCGGAGTCTGAAGGAGACGATCAGCTGAGTCAGACTGCAGAGGCCCGAGCTGCTGACAGACGGCGTCCACCTTCCCAAACAGCTGATCGCATCTGCAGTCACACTGAAACCCGTCGATCCGAACGATCAGATCCAGCACAGACGGGAGGCCGTCGCTCGCTGATCCGCCGGCTCTGGAGGGAAACACGTTACCTCTCCTCTTCCTCTGCTCTCATCCCCCTCTTCTTCTCTGGTTTCCTGCCTCTCAGGCTTCTCTATTCCTCTCCTGTCCTCCTCTCTTTATCTCTCCTGCCTCCTGTCGCTTCCTCTTTGTGACTTTTGCTTCAACACTCAGAGTGAGACATCTCAACAAAACGTATTCCCCTGTGGTTCAGCGACAAACATGTTGCTGCTGAGCGTTTGTTTCATCTCAACACAAACAGAAATGTTGTGGTTTTTAGAGAAAGCTTTTTATGCTAAGCTAGGCTAACCGTGACTGGTATCCATCAGAACATGTTGGTCTCGGAGCTTCGTCTCACTCCAGTTCAGCTGACGACTGCTGAGTCCAGGCTTTGTGTTTGTGTAGGAGTTTCAGCTCCTCAGTACACCGAGTTCAGATCAGAGGACGGTGAGTTTGTATCAGCTTCAACGCTCACCTGTACCTGAGTGTACTGAGCCCACGTCACCTCAACGTCACCTCAACGTCAGCTGAACGTCGTCAGCTGAACGTCAGCTCAACGTCAGCTGAACGTCAGCTGAACCGATGGGTCCAGCAGCTGTAACTGTATGAGAGCGTAAATATCTTCTGAGCCTTCAAAGATAAAACTAAATCTAAGACTCGCTGCAGCGCCTCAGTTAGTTTGGAGGGTTTATTGAGTTTTATTGAAATGTGTCAATGAAAACATGAAGCTTCACCTTCTAAATATCAGATTTATATCATACTGATGACATCACGCTGTCCTCCTCAGGATGATGTCATCATGCTGTCCTCCTCAGGATGATGTCATCACGCTGTCCTCCTTAGGATGATGTCATCACGCTGTCCTCCTTAGGATGATGTCATCACGCTGTCCTCCTCAGGATGATGTCATCACGCTGTCCTCCACAGGATGATGTCATCACGCTGTCCTCCTCAGGATGATGTCATCACGCTGTCGTCCACAGGATGATGTCATCACGCTGTCCTCCTTAGGATGATGTCATCACGCTGTCCTCCTCAGGATGATGTCATCATGCTGTCCTCCACAGGATGATGTCATCACGCAGGATGATGTCATCACGCTGTCCTCCTCAGGATGATGTCATCACGCTGTCCTCCTTAGGATGATGTCATCACGCTGTCCTCCTCAGGATGATGTCATCACGCAGGATGATGTCATCACGCTGTCCTCCTCAGGATGATGTCATCACGCTGTCCTCCTTAGGATGATGTCATCACGCTGTCCTCCTCAGGATGATGTCATCACGCTGTCCTCCACAGGATGATGTCATCACGCAGGATGATGTCATCACGCTGTCCTCCTCAGGATGATGTCATCACGCTGTCCTCCTTAGGATGATGTCATCACGCTGTCCTCCTCAGGATGATGTCATCACGCTGTCCTCCTCAGGATGATGTCATCACGCTGTCCTCCACAGGATGATGTCATCACGCTGTCCTCCTCAGGATGATGTCATCACGCTGTCCTCCTCAGGATGATGTCATCACGCTGTCGTCCACAGGATGATGTCATCACGCTGTCCTCCTTAGGATGATGTCATCACGCTGTTGTCCACAGGATGATGTCATCACGCTGTCCTCCTCAGGATGATGTCATCACGCTGTCCTCCTCAGGATGATGTCATCACGCTGTCCTCCTCAGGATGATGTCATCACGCTGTCGTCCACAGGATGATGTCATCACGCTGTCCTCCTTAGGATGATGTCATCACGCTGTCGTCCACAGGATGATGTCATCACGCTGTCCTCCTCAGGATGATGTCATCACGCTGTCGTCCACAGGATGATGACCATGGGCGCTGACTGAAAGCTCATCTCAGGAGCGGCTAGCTGCTGAGACGACCGGTTGGTGTCTCGTCTCCAAAAACTTCTGACACAATTTCCAAACATTGTGGCTGGTGGCTGTTAGTGTGAAATGCATTCTGGGATACATGGCTCGAGTCCACACAGTCAGCTGCATCAGATCTAGTAGCAGTAGTTTGACTGATGACTTGCCACGGTCACACGGTTGTAATGCATCCTACTGATTGGTTACCAGAGACAGAGGACGGGAGAAACTGGACGGAAACAAAAAGGTAAGAATGTTGGTGAGCGGAGAGAAAGTGATTTGGTTTATCTTCAGGCTGTCTGTGGAGAACCTGAATGAACTGAAACTGGACTGTTGACAGGAGGCCGGAGTGGAGCTGAGCAGGCCCGACCCTGCAGAGCGGACGACACTGTGAGTGACGAAGGAAAGTTTGAGGAGATCAGGTCAGTCGTGAGTCCTTTTCTTTCCTTTTCTGCAGCCTGTATGTTTGGCCTGTTAGTGCTGGGACTGCAGGGGGATTAGTGGAGCTGAAAATAGAAAACGAGATCAACATTTTTACCATTTAACAAATAATTTATTTGGAAACATTATATAATTAGGAGACTTGAATTTTAAACCAAACTAAATATTCACTGATTACTCACTATGTATACTGAATTGAACACAACTTTCACAGCTGAGCTGCTGAGCTCTCTGTGGATTACCTGAGCAATTAGCTGGCTTTAATTAAGTGGAAGTGGATCTATTCAACAGTGTCTTCTTATTAGTGCAGAGTGTTACATCATGAAATAGTTTCTTCATTTTCATTTTCCACAGTAGTTTAGTTTCCTGCTGAGGGACATCGCAGCCTCAGTGTCTCCTGTTAGAATCAGAGTGCTGTAAACGGTCAGAGCAGCTCTCAGATCAGTTCGTCTCCTGTTTATTTGTTGTTTCTGTTGACACTGTTCTTTCATCAGATTCCTCTGTTGCTCTCTGTGCTGGTTGTATTTCGCAGTTTGTTCAGTAATCTGACACCTGCTGTGTAAATATTAACCTGAGAACATTAACTCTTTCCTCCTCTGCCACACACACTGTAACACACACTCAATGAAAAACTCACTGTAACACACACTGAAAATTTCACTGCAAAACTCACTGAAAAACTTGCTGCAACACACTGCAATACTCTGAGACACACGGCTACACACTGCAAAATTCACTGTAAAACACACTGCAACACACTTACTGAAAAATGACTGCAAAATTCACTGTAAAATTCACTGTAAAACAAATTGGTGAATTACATTTACATTTAGGTGACGCTTTTATCCAAAGAGACTTACAGCTGCTGTACGTCTCAGAGGTCGTACGCCTCTGGAGCAACGAGGGGTTAAGTGTCTTGCTCAGGGACACAATGGTGGATGGGTCACAGTGGGCGATTGAACATTACGCCATCACCACCCACAAATAAAACACACTGTGATTCTTACAGCTGAATCATTAATAGCTGCAATGTAGGCCTGGGATGACTGTGAAAGTATCAGGCATGTTTGTCTTATTATAATAATTATACAGATATAATTATTTATATTATCATATGTAGCCATTATGCTACAATTACGCTTCACACAAACACAGCTGTTTGTGACCTGTCCTTTCTTTTCTCCGTGAGAGGGAAACATTTTGAAAAGTTCGCTGGCGCTGCAGAGAGCCTCCAGCTGCAGTAGAGCGTAATATTCATCCAGCCAGACGAACGATCACCAACCGTTCACAGCGCGTCGGCCGCGACACAACCCGTAGTACCGGAGGCGGAGTGGAGCGGACAGGTGATTGTTTTCTCTGGCTGAATGAAATCTGACACTCCTGAATTTACGCATGGATCTGTGATAATAGAGAAATATAGAAATTAATAGCAATAAAGCGTGCTGTTAATATTTTAGAGACCCCCCAAAATATCACAAATCAGGCTTTTAGGGGAGCTGATGTCCTCTTTAGGCTCCCCCGTAGTTCGCACCCTGACAGCAACACACACTACAAAACTCACTGCAAAACACTTCCACACACAGTGCAACACTTACTGCAACACCCTTCAGAACTCACTGCAACAAACTGCAAAACACTGCAAAACTCAATGCAGCACACTTCCACACACAGTGCAACACTTATTGCAACACACTTCAGAACTCACTGCAACACACTGCAAAACTCACTGCAACACACTTCCACACACACTGCAAAACTCAATGCCACACACACTGCAACACACTTCAGAACTCACTGCAACTCACTGCAAAACTCACTGCAAAAAACACTGCAAAACTCACTGCAACACACTGCAAAACTCACTGCAACACACTTCCACACACACTGCAAAACTCAATGCCACACACACTGCAACACACTTCAGAACTCACTGCAACACACTGCAAAATTCACTGCAACACACTGCAAAACTCAATGCAGCACACTTCCACACACACTTCAGAACTCACTGCAACTCACTGCAAAACTCACTGCAAAACACACTGCAAAACTCACTGCAACACACTGCAAAACTCACTGCAACACACTTCCACACACACTGCAAAACTCAATGCCACACACACTGCAACACACTTCAGAACTCACTGCAACACACTGCAAAATTCACTGCAACACACTGCAAAACTCAATGCAGCACACTTCCACACACACTGCAAAACGCACTGCAACACACTGCAACACACTGCAAAATACTGCAAAACTCAATGCAGCACACTGCAACACACTGCAACACACTGCAACACACTGCAACACACTGCAAAATACTGCAAAACTCAATGCAGCACACTTCCACACACACTGCAAAACACTTCCACACACAGTGCAACACTTACTGCAACACACTTCAGAACTCACTGCAACACACTGCAAAATTCACTGCAACACACTTCAGAACTCACTGCAACACACTGCAAAATTCACTGCAACACACTTCAGAACTCACTGCAACACACTTCAGAACTCACTGCAACACACTTCAGAACTCACTGCAACACACTGCAAAATACTGCAAAACTCAATGCAGCACACTTCCACACACACTGCAAAACACTTCCACACACAGTGCAACACTTACTGCAACACACTTCAGAACTCACTGCAACACACTGCAAAATTCACTGCAACACACTTCAGAACTCACTGCAACACACTGCAAAATTGACTGCAACACACTTCAGAACTCACTGCAACACACTTCAGAACTCACTGCAACACACTTCAGAACTCACTGCAACACACTGCAAAATACTGCAAAACTCAATGCAGCACACTTCCACACACACTGCAAAACACTTCCACACACAGTGCAAAACTCACTGCAACACACTTCAGAACTCACTGCAACACACTGCAAAACACTGCAAAACTCAATGCAGCACACTTCCACACACACTTCAGAACTCACTGCAACACACTTCCACACACACTGCAAAACACTTCCACACACAGTGCAACACTTACTGAAACACACTGCAAAACTCACTGCAACACACTTCAGAACTCACTGCAACACACTTCCACACACACTTCCACAGAATTCAGAACTCACTGCAAAACTCACTGCAACACACTTCAGAACTCACTGCAACACACTGCAAAACACTGCAAAACTCAATGCAGCACACTTCCACACACACTTCCACAGAATTCAGAACTCACTGCAACTCACTGCAAAACTCACTGCAACACACTTCAGAACTCACTGCAACACACTTCAGAACTCACTGCAACACACTTCAGAACTCACTGCAACACACTGCAAAACTCACTGCAACACACTTCAGAACTCACTGCAACACACTTCAGAACTCACTGCAACACACTTCAGAACTCACTGCAACACACTGCAACACTAACAGCACCTCCTCTCCTTATACTAATAACAGCACATCTTCTCCTTATACTACTAACAGCACCTCCTCTCCTTATACTAATAACAGCACCTCCTCTCCTTATACTACTAACAGCACCTCCTCTCCTTATACTACTAACAGCACCTCCTCTCCTTATACTAATAACAGCACCTCCTCTCCTTATACTACTAACAGCACCTCCTCTCCTTATACTTATACTAACAGCACCTCCTCTCCTTATACTACTAACAGCACCTCCTCTCCTTATACTACTAACAGCACCTCCTCTCCTTATACTACTAACAGCACCTCCTCTCCTTATACTACTAACAGCACCTCCTCTCCTTATACTAATAACAGCACCTCCTCTCCTTATACTACTAACAGCACCTCCTCTCCTTATACTCAACTAACAGCACCTCCTCTCCTTATACTACTACTAACAGCACCTCTCCTTTCTCCTAATAGCACCTCCTCCTATACACTAACAGCACCTCCTCTCCTTATACTAATAACAGCACCTCCTCTCCTTATACTACTAACAGCACCTCCTCTCCTTATACTAATAACAGCACCTCCTCTCCTTATACTACTAACAGCACTCCTCTCCTTATACTAATACCAGCACCTCCTCTCCTTATACTACTAACAGCACCTCCCTCTCCTTATACTAATAACAGCACCTCCTCTCCTTATACTAATACACAGCACCTCCTCTCCTTATACTACTAACAGCACCTCCTCTCCTTATACTAATAACAGCACCTCCTCTCCTTATACTACTAACACTAACAGCACCTCCTCTCCTTATACTACTAACAGCACCTCCTCTCCTTATACTACTAACAGCACCTCCTCTCCTTATACTACTAACAGCACCTCCTCTCCTTATACTACTAACAGCACCTCCTCTCCTTATACTAATAACAGCACCTCCTCTCCTTATACTACTAACTAGCACCTCCTCTCTTATACTACTAATAACAGCACCTCCTCTCCTTATACTACTAACAGCACCTCCTCTCCTTATACTCAACTAACAGCACCTCCTCTCCTTATACTACACTAACAGCACCTCCTCTCCTTATACTACTCAACAGCACCTCCTCTCCTTATACTACTAACAGCACCTCCTCTCCTTATACTAATAACACTAACAGCACCTCTTCTCCTTATACTACTAACAGCACCTCCTCTCCTTATACTAATAACACTAACAGCACCTCCTCTCCTTATACTCACTAACACTAATAGCACCTCCTCTCCTTATACTCAATAACAGCACCTCCTCTCCTTATACTACTAACAGCACCTCCTCTCCTTATACTAATAACACTAACAGCACCTCTTCTCCTTATACTACTAACAGCACCTCCTCTCCTTATACTAATAACACTAACAGCACCTCCTCTCCTTATACTAATAACACTAACAGCACCTCCCTCTCCTTATACTCACTAACAGCACCTCCTCTCCTTATACTAATAACACTAACAGCACCTCCTCTCCTTATACTCTAATACTAACAGCACCTCCTCTCCTTATACTAATAACACTACAACCTCCTCTCCTTATACTAATACCAGCACCTCCTCTCCTTATACTACTAACAGCACCTCCTCTCCTTATACTCACTAACAGCACCTCCTCTCTCTTATACTAATAACTAGCACCTCCTCTCCTTATACTCAATAACAGCACCTCCTCTCCTTATACTACATAACAGCACCTCCTCTCCTTATACCAATAACAGCACCTCCTCTCCTTATACTAATAACAGCACCTCCTCTCCTTATACTAATAACAGCACCTCCTCTCCTTATACTACTAACAGCACCTCCTCTCCTTATACTACTAACAGCACCTCCTCTCTTATATACTAATAACAGCACCTCCTTCTCCTTATACTACTAACAGCACCTCCTCTCCTTATACTACTAACAGCACCTCCCTCTCCTTATACTACTAACAGCACCTCCTCTCCTTATACTACTAACAGCACCTCCTCTCCTTATACTACTAACAGCACCTCCTCTCCTTATACTCACTAACAGCACCTCCTCTCTCCTTATACTACTAACTAGCACCTCCTCTCCTTATACTACTAATCAGCACCTCCTCTCCTTATACTACTAACAGCACCTCCTCTCCTTATACTAATAACAGCACCTCCCTCTCCTTATACTACTACACAGCACCTCCCTCTCCTTATACTACTCATACACAGCACCTCCTCTCCTTATACTACTAACAGCACCTCCTCTCCTTATACTCACTAACAGCACCTCTCTCCTTATACTCAATAACAGCACCTCCTCTCCTTATACTCACTAACAGCACCTCCTCTCCTTATACTAATACTCAGCACCTCCTCTCCTTATACTACTAACACTAACAGCACCTCCCTCTCCTTATACTACTAACAGCACCTCCTCTCCTTATACTCACTAACAGCACCTCCTCTCCTTATACTAATAACAGCACCTCTCTCTCCTTATACTCAACTAACAGCACCTCCTCTCCTTATACTAATAACAGCACCTCCTCTCCTTATACTACTAACAGCACCTCCTCTCCTTATACTAATAACAGCACCTCCTCTCCTTATACTACTAACAGCACCTCCTCTCCTTATACTACTAACAGCACCTCCTCTCCTTATACTAATAACAGCACCTCCTCTCCTTATACTAATAACAGCACCTCCTCTCCTTATACTAATAACAGCACCTCCTCTCCTTATACTACTAACAGCACCTCCTCTCCTTATACTACTAACAGCACCTCCTCTCCTTATACTAATAACAGCACCTCCTCTCCTTATACTACTAACAGCACCTCCTCTCCTTATACTACTAACAGCACCTCCTCTCCTTATACTACTAACAGCACCTCCTCTCCTTATACTACTAACAGCACCTCCTCTCCTTATACTACTAACAGCACCTCCTCTCCTTATACTACTAACAGCACCTCCTCTCCTTATACTACTAACAGCACCTCCTCTCCTTATACTAATACCAGCACCTCCTCTCCTTATACTAATACCAGCACCTCCTCTCCTTATACTACTAACAGCACCTCCTCTCCTTATACTACTAACAGCACCTCCTCTCCTTATACTAATAACAGCACCTCCTCTCCTTATACTAATAACAGCACCTCCTCTCCTTATACTACTAACAGCACCTCCTCTCCTTATACTAATACCAGCACCTCCTCTCCTTATACTAATAACAGCACCTCCTCTCCTTATACTAATAACAGCACCTCCTCTCCTTATACTACTAACAGCACCTCCTCTCCTTATACTAATACCAGCACCTCCTCTCCTTATACTACTAACACTAACAGCACCTCCTCTTCTTATACTACTAACAGCACCTCCTCTCCTTATACTACTAACAGCACCTCCTCTCCTTATACTAATAACAGCACCTCCTCTCCTTATACTACTAACAGCACCTCCTCTCCTTATACTACTAACAGCAGCTCCTCTCCTTATACTACTAACAGCACCTCCTCTCCTTATACTACTAACAGCACCTCCTCTCCTTATACTACTAACAGCACCTCCTCTCCTTATACTAATAACAGCACCTTCTCTCCTTATACTACTAACAGCACCTCCTCTCCTTATACTAATAACAGCACCTTCTCTCCTTATACTACTAACAGCAGCTCCTCTCCTTATACTACTAACAGCACCTCCTCTCCTTATACTAATACCAGCACCTCCTCTCCTTATACTACTAACAGCACCTCCTCTCCTTATACTACTAACAGCACCTCCTCTCCTTATACTAATAACAGCACCTTCTCTCCTTATACTACTAACAGCAGCTCCTCTCCAGGCTCAGAGTGTAGGCAGCTCCTCCTGTGTGCACCTCCTGCTGCTGCCATTCATTAGAGCGGTCAGAGACAAAGAGCAGCTTCTATAGCGCAGATCCAGCTGCTGGCCACCATGTAAACACACACACACACGCACGGTGTCACCTCCGCTCGCGCTGATCCCGGAGCAGCCGGTAGTTAACAGTTGTGGTTTTACACGGTGACAGATGAGACCTCAGGTGCACACACACACGCGCACGGTGCAGGAGGAGGTGGCGGTGATGGAGGAGGTGACGGACAGCCCGCTGCTCCTCAGCCCGGGCAGCAGGCGGCAGGTCTCGGCTGTGAATGTGCTGACAGCGCCGTTTGTACCTGCAGGAGAGAATCACTCCAACAAACCGGGTCTCTCGGTCAAAACGGCCGTGAACGCGCCCCGGTGCCTCGTGCCACAGAAACGGTAAAAGCAAAGCGGGACCCCGCCGTTCCGTTACCTTCATAATTCCTGCCGTGTTCCTCCGGTTCTCCCAGCCCCGCGCGGCGCGTCTGCTCTCCTCTCCGGTGAGAATCCTCTCCGGGCTTTTAGTGTATTGATCGCTCCCTCGGTGCTGCTGCCTGCTGCTGCTGCGTGCGTGCGTGCGCGAACGTGCGCGACGAGAGGAGGCGCATGCATGTGCTGCCGTGCGTGATACCCACTGCAGGTAAAAATGCAAAGCGCTGAAAGGTGGAACAGCACACACACACACACGTGCACGCGTGTTTGTGTGCGCTCACGTGTGTGTGTGGTGCCTTCAGGTGGAGCAGCAGCTTAATGGAGCTTTACTACGCTGTAAGAAAGCAACGCGCAGTGAATGTCTCTCTACCATCCTCTCTCTCTCTCTCTCTGAGAGGCAGAAAGGAAACAGAGGGTGATGATGAAGGAAGTGTGTGTGTGTGTGTGTTGTGTGTGTGTGTGTGTGTGTGTGTGTGTGTGTGTGTGTGTGGAGGGGGGCGGGGCACCAGGAAGGAAAGAGGAAGGAAGTGAGGGAGAGAGAGAGCTCCACCTTCAGTGGGCGGAGTCTGCAGCGGGTATTCAGGGTAATAGGCTGACATCAGCGTGTGTGTTGTGTGTGTGTGTGTGTGTGTGTGTGTGTGTGTGTGTGGACAGAGCTGCAGCCAGAAATACAGAAGTCAGGAGTCCAAATCTCCATCATCATCATCATCATCATCATCATCATCATCATCATCTGCACCTGTTTGTCTTTTTAAAAGCTGTTCTGTTGGATTTTACATCTTGAAGACATGTACAGGTACAGTCATGGCCAAAAATATGAGTCCCCCTGCATGTCTGTCCCATAATGCACCAGGTCTCCCAGACAACTGTTGCAAACGCTTTGGTATTCTAATGTTTATTTAGTTTGTTTGCACTGAAACAACACTAAAAAAGCAGAGAACAAGCTGAGACGTCCCACTCCGAACTCAAAAATGGACTGGACTTCAACTTAACCTGAGGGGCGCTGATGGGGCTTCGTGGATAAGATGTGTGCCTTTGGTGTGGGAGACCAGGGTTCGATTCTCACAACAAGACACTTAACCCCTCGTTGTTCCAGAGGCGTGCGACCTAAGTCGCTCTGGGTGAAAGCATCAGCTGACTGACTAAAGGTAATATTTGGTAACTTTGGACTAAACAACCTGGAACCATCAGTGAGTTTCCTCAGGTGTCATTTACACTGGGGACGCTGGGGACATGTCCCCACCACACTTTGTCCCCGTCACTTTTTGAAAGCATTTGTTAAAAACGTAGGCCTCCTGGAAAATAATGTGCAGCAAGAAATATTAACTAACAAATGAGAAAGGTTTATTTGCACAATAAGAAAACGTGCAATGCAAGTAACATCCATCAGTCGTCAACTGCTTATCCTGCGTACAGGGTCGCGGGGGGGGCAGGGGACACCCTGGACAGGTCGCCAGTCCATCGCAGGTCGCCAAGACAGTTACCCTCATATAAGACATGTCCACCGGAGGACCCCCCCCCTTCAGAACTCTCAAGTGGTTTGTCTTAAACCATGTGTGGTGCTTTGGGTCACTGTCCTGCTGTAAGACTCAGACCCTCTGACGGACACCCAGCTCTCTGGCACTGGGTTCTACATTCGGCCCCAGAATTCTTTGGTAGTATTAAGATTTCATAAAGCCGTGCACACAGTGAAGACATCCAGAGCTTGAAGCAGCCAAGCAACCAGAAACATCCATGAACCTCCACCAGGTTTGACTGTAGGGACCCTGTTCTTTTCTGAAATATTAGGATGATGTGCTTTACCAAAAAGCTCTGTTCTTGTCTCCTCTGTCCACAGGACTTTCTCCCAGAAGGATTTTGGCTTCCTCAGGTAAGTTTCTGTTTCAGCAGCGGGGTCCTCCTCTATCCCTCTGGGTCCTCCTGGGTCCTCCTGGGTCCTTCTGCATCCTCATCATAGAGTCCCTTTTCATTCAGATGGAGACGGAAAGTGCGAGCTGACCCTGTTCTACTCCATGTCTGCAGGTCGGCCTGAATTTGTCTGGTCGAGATTCTTTATCTTCTATTCCAACAATCTGTAGTTGTAATCTTTCATCAGTTTTTCTCTTTTGTCCACGTCCAGGGAGATTAGATCCAGGTCCAGGGGCTGCAAGATCTCTGCAGACGGACTGGGAGCCTTGAGATTCAATGAAATGTTGTTTCTCAAATCCTCAGACAATCTTTGCTCGTCTTTCTTTGCTCAGTGTGGAACACAGACAAACAACACAAAGGTTGAGTCGACCTTTCTGTGTGATCTATGGTCCAGCACCTGTGAGCTGCTGCACGTGAGTTTAATTACAAATTAAACGAGTATCAGACGCTTGAAATACAATAATTTCTGAAGACAGCACATTTTAGAAACTCTTTATGTACTTTGTCTGTGAAGTAACTAGTAACTCAATCTATTAGTCTATTAGAACTATTAGTAAAAAGTCGCCTGAAAAGAAAATAAGTACGTCAGATTTGTACATGAACACAATACCTGAGTAAATGTCGTGCACCCAGCCCTGATGAAAGTGGTGGTTGTTGTAGCCAACCCGCTATCGTCGCCATCTGGTGTCGCTCTTTAACGCCCTGGGTACCCTTCGGCATCATTTCTGCATATGTAGGGCTCCAAGGTCAAGTTAGCAAGAATAAATATGTAACGTCTTGTTAGACTTAACAAAATAAAACAAAACCCTTTGGTCAGGTTTTGGGAAAAGATCGTGGTTTGCTTGTTGCTTACGTTGGACAACAAAAGAATCAGCGTTGACTCACAAGTGAAACAAACACTGGCCTCTTGGGAAGTCCTGTTTCTGGCCCACCTGTCCACCCCAACCTCCTCCTTACTCTGACTTTTCTGCTCTTTATACTAGGCTAACTTTTAGCATTTACAAAAAGCTTCCCAATTTATTAAATAAAATAAAATCTCAAGGGTGCCCTAATCAAGAAAGGAAGCAGGACAGCAATACAAAATACAATCAATACATTTACCCTTTTAGCTATATACAAATGCAACAGGTGCGACCCACTATCAAATATTACATTAAAACTTCAGTCAGTAGTTAAAATACATCAATGTAATGCCAAAAACAGTTACATTCATTTTAAAACCTCTGCAATCAGGGTTTTGAACCTCACAAAAGGGACCAGTACCTCCAGCCGGAGGGTCCTTTGCAAGGAGTTCCAAGTTAATGGTGCACAGCATGAGAAGGCAGTTTTTTCCAGCACTGAAGTCACCCTGGGAACTTTAAAAAGCAGCAGCCTGCTGGACCGGACAGGGCCGCCCATAGGGGGGGGGGCTTTCTGGGGCCCATGCAGTCCAGCAGTAATGATGTTCATCCTAAATATAAGCAAAGCAAACCAAACCAAGATATTCACCATTACTTATTATGTCAAAAAATACCATTTATTTAATTTTTCTTTAATAAAATATAGCCAGTTTCATAATGAAACCTTCTCTCCTGAGTAATATTTGTTGTGCGCAACATGAAAACATCAAAAGTGCAAAAGTGCACCGCATGTGTGTGTCGTCCTCCAGCAGAGGAGGTGGGACCGGCTTGGAATGTCAGGAAGTCCAGGCGATGAGGCCTGAAAATATAAAACTACAAAATAAACTTAAACACTGCAAACAAAACCAAGAAACTCCTGGTGAAACACTTTGTTCACGGAGGCTTCCTGTATCCTTTGTATCCAGAGCTGAGAACAGAGAGCAGGTGAGTCCAGGTGAGATGAGCTGGCTGTGGTTTCTCGTCAGCTAAATGTTTGTGTGTTGGAGATTTAATATTTAATATTTTAATATTTAAAATGTCTAAAAATAATAACTAAAATAATAACACTTCTCTCCTGTCTGAATTGCAGCTCCTCTGACGGTGGTCCAGCGATGACGAATTAGGCAACAGAGACGTATTTTAGTTGGTTATCACTTCCTGTCTAAGTGTTGTTGGTTATGCATTTGTTTTATTTTGTTATATCCATCCCTGTGCACTTTACTTCCTGTGTTATTTTGCAGTAGTTCTGCCTCTTGTGTCTTTGATTGTTTTCACCTGTGCCTCCTTGTGCCACCTCTCCGTTTGAGTATTTAAGCCTTTGTCTTTGTTCTAGTTGTTGTCAGATCATTAGAGCATGAAACATGAGGTCCCTTTTGAAACTGAAGGGTTTTGTCCTCTGCAAAGTAAAATCAGTTTTGGGGGCCTAAACATGCTCAAAAACCTCTCCAAACTTTGCACATAATTCAGGCGCGGCAAAAGTTTTTGGTTTTTATGGGTCTCGCACATGGGCGTGGCCAAATGGCTCTGTAGCGCCCCCTACAGACCAGCCCCTGGCCGAAGTTTCACCATGTCCAGACGCACAGAAAAGCCTCTTGGAGCGATGCCCCACACCCAACAGAAAGTCAGCCATTTTGGATTTAATGGTCATTTTCTTCACTTGCTCGTATACATTCGCCCTGAACACATCTACAGGTCAAAATTCAGGAGTCAGGAAGTGTCTCTTCAAAGATGCAGCACCTGCTCACTGAATCACCAAGATGCACAAAACGTTTGTGGTACATGCATCATCCCAAGACGCATAAAAAAATCCTCTTGGATACCCGAAATCAGACAGGAAGTCAGCCATTTTGATTTGAAAGTGCAATTAGAGCCCATTTATGGCCTTTGACATCACCGTACTTCAACAAACTCCTCCAAGGGAATTAATGGGATTGACTTATTATATTTTTATATTATATTTTCTGCTGTGCAGTCTAAAGGCACTGACGATGAAAAGTTGTGCTGTGAGTTTTCGTTGACGGGCTCACAGATCAACGGTTCGTCATAAAACAGGACGTTATATGACTTAAGTGTACGTGCTTCAATCTGCACCAAACCTCTGAACACATCCACATATTATATTCACTAAACGCCGCAGCCACCAACTGTTGAAAGGAAGTAAGCTGTTTCTGACAAAACGCGGCCGCCTCACACCCCGACGCGCTACACGTGCGAGGGCCCGCCCAACGCTGCTTGCAGCTTAAATTTTCTTTATGTCATCGCGTGTCGCCGCTGCTCCCTGGATTGTTCTGTGATGTGTGGATTAACTCTTTGCATTCTTCACTCTCTGGATTTCTGTTTCTTCTTGGATTTGTTTTCCCCTTTACTGCCTATAAGTCACCGTAACAGGTTTAAATAAATATCACTAACCGCACCTGCTCGGCCTCAGCGCTTTACAAATACAACAGAGCGTGGTGGATTCTAAGTAAATGATTTTTATCAAAGAAGTCAGAATGTGCAGCTGTACGTTTCACTGTGTGACTGAAGTCCATATTTTCTTGGTTAAAACACGTCTGCAGTGTTAGTAACATAACCTAAGCTATGTACCTCATGTTGCTGACCTTAGCAACGTAGCTAATGCTATTTAGCTAACATAGATGAAGTAGCTAACGCGTGGTAACAACGTAATATAACAACCTACGTGACTTAAATAAAAACAAAAATGAATGTTGTCTTATTTAATTTTTCTTTCACACATGAGCGAATATCGATCTTCTTGGTCAGAGACCAACTTACTATCCACCTGACCACCGTCCACCACCTCAGTGTCGGACGTCCGTGGCTCTTTATATCCCACACACGCTGTTTTTACCTGTAGAATGAAAACATACCGTTTCTGCACAAGTGAAGAAGGAGAACGACGTTCGAGTCCCACGGTAAACCAAGTAAATGGAGAGTTAAAGCTAAGTCAGACAGCATTACTGACTTCTCTCTTTACTTACTGTAACCTTTTCCTAACCCTAACCATTACTTGGTCCTCGTCTTGCCTCAAACTACAACCTTTGTCTACAGCGTTTTCGGGGCGTTCAGTGTGGTTTTGAACACCCGGTAAGCCCGTCGCCAAACTGATACGGAAACTCTCACGTGTTGTTGGACTTTTGGGAAAAGGTAGTACATGTCGTTTTGGGACACTTGACGATCAACGTATTTTGTCATTGAGATATGAGGACGTGCTTTTTAGAGCATCATGGGAAACTGATAATCCTCGAGACTTCAGTTGGAACACACACTGTACCCTGGTAGTACAGTAGGAAGGCGTATTTATTATCTCCAGTCTCCTGAGGGATTCTCTAATCAATAGCTCTTTGCTTACTGTGGTGTGGAGATCTCCAGGGAAACACGTGCACGCACGCCATCCACATGCACACGCACACACACACGCTCACACTGCCTCTCAGGTCCATTAGTGTTTCTATCTGTTCGCTGTCATATGAAGCTTAATGATCACTTCATCATCTGCAGTGTGAGTGTGTGAGTGTGTGTTCGCTCATGTCTATCTTTCTGAGGACCTTCTTGAGTTTTTCATGTTGGCAGTTTGGACATTTTCTCCAGCCGTGGTACAACAAAAAGTCCTCAGATGTTTTTACTTCTGTAAAAGTTACCGCAGTTTAAAAATACTCTGATACAAGTAAAAGTCCTGCATTTAAAATCTTACGTAAGTAAAAGCACACAAATCTGAGCATCAACACACAAGGCTAGTTATAGAACTCACTTTGCAGAACTGTCTATTTCAGAATAATCTGCACCGTATTACTGGATTATTATTCATATATTCATTAGTTTAATGCTGCAGTTGTGAAGGTGGAGCTCATTTTAATGACTTTATGAAAATATAACAGTTATTCATCATCTGTTAGTTGATTGTATTTAGCATTAATAATCTGAATTAGCAAAGTAACAGTGCAGTGGAGAAGAAGTTAAAGTTGCGGAAGATTGAAATGAGTGAAGTACAAATGTCTGTCTGAGGTTTAACTTCCTCCTTTTTGTTCTTCCTTCCTGTTTCTCCTCTGCTCTCCATCCTTTTTATTTGTTCTCTATGCTCCCTCTGCGCTCCTCCACCTCCTGTCTTTCTTCCTCCTCTACATGTTCCTCTCCTTCTTGACCTCCTCTTGACATCAGCCGCCTCCTCCCTCACCTCCTCTTTGTGCCCTGCCGCCCTCTCTGGGTGTAGTACTCTGTTCATCCAGCAGGAGGCAGCAGAGCTCTGTTTGCTGGCTGAAGGATGACATCATCCAGAGAGGATTATGGGAGAGAAAAATGAGAGCTGGATTTATGAAAAGGACAGAAATTACTCAGATTATTCTGCCTGTCAGTCAGACAGCAGGAAGGATAGAACGATAAGGGAAGCTGATTTTACTTTGGAAGAATTTAGATTTAAATCAGACCTCAGAATCTGCATTCACAGTTAAACAACATATTCAACAATGATTTTAACATATTTAATTTAATTCCAAATGCAGCAATGATTAATATTCAGTCTCATAAGAACTTGCGGTCACTGATCTTGGACTGATGAAGATATTTAGATGATCGATAGATGAACCACTTTATTAATCTTATAGAGAAATTACAGTCTTAAGAATCATAAAGCAAAACAAACACCACAGAGAGAAAACAGAAAAACAGACAGAACTAAAATACACAAAGATATTACCTGGAATATTCACTGTATGTTAAATATACAGGTGTGTGACGGAAAGACAGCAGAGATCAAAATAAGATTTGGCTGTTGGGGAGGCTTTTCCTTGGAGGGTTGCACAGACTCCACATGCTGGCCAACGGTACCCTGACTGCTGCTGGGTGATCCTCAGAGCCACTGTAAGACCTTATGCTGGTGCAGTGGACCCTGGTTTCCTCCTGGTGCAGTTGACCCTGGGTTCCTTCTGGTGCAGTTGACCCTGGGTTCCTCCTGGTGCAGTTGGCACTGGGCTCTTTCTGGTGCAGTGGACCCTGGGTTCCTTCTGGTGCAGTTGACCCTGGGTTCCTTCTGGTGCAGTTGACCCTGGGTTCCTCCTGGTGCAGTTGACCCTGGGCTCTTTCTGGTGCAGTTGACCCTGGGTTCCTCCTGGTGTAGTGGAGCCTGGTTTCCTCCTGGTGCAGTTGACCCTGGGTTCCTCCTGGAGCAGTGGACCCTGGGCTCTTTCTGGTGCAGTTGACCCTGGGTTCCTCCTGGAGCAGTGGACCCTGGGCTCTTTCTGGTGCAGTTGACCCTGGGTTCCTCCTGGTGTAGTGGAGCATGGTTTCCTCCTGGTGCAGTTGACCCTGGTTTCCTCCTGGTGTAGTGGAGCCTGGGTTCCTCCTGGTGTAGTGGAGCCTGGGTTCCTCCTGGAGCAGTGGACCCTGGGCTCTTTTGCCATAAAAGTATTGATACAGCACGAGAACTACAACTGACAATAAACACTAAGAGCATGGACAAAGTTCATGTTATAAGTTTGTACTTAGAGGTGTTATAAGAGACTGTTCCCAGAAGAGATGAGTTTTCAGGAGCTCCTTGAAGTCAGAGAGGGACGCCGCTGCTCTGATGGCGTGTGGTAGCTCGTTCCACCATCGTGGTGTCACACCGTTCGCTGGAGGAGCGCAGTGGCCCAGAAGGAACGTAGACTTGGATTATGGAGGAAGACATGGTTAAGGTAGATGGGTGCAGACCCTGTAGTCACCTAAGCTCCTCCTCCCAACACCCGCTGAGTCACATGATGCGTTGCCGTGATGAAAGTCATCAGGTTGGATCAGCTGTGGTTTCAGTTTCTTACTCTGATTGTTGTTGTGATTTTGAATCCAGCCCTCAGTCGGCTGGTGATTTTGTTTTTCACTGTAGGCGAGTGGAACTCATTTGAACTTCTTCAAAAACCTTTGGTACTTTAATCTGTTAGAATGGATCACACGTTCTCACATTATTAAAATTATTCAATTAGCTAAAGTTGTTGGATAAATGTAGTGAAGCAGATAAATACTTAAGTGAAGTACTCCTCATGTGGTTTAATGGAACATGTTGATTTATTTCTCCTGTTAGTAAAAATTACAGGAGTGAAAACCAACACGTTGGAGTTTCTAACTGCAAACAGTCGACTTGCTGACGTTTTATTGTAATTATTAATTATTAGTAGTATTTTATTGTGTTTTTTTTATTATTTTGTTTTGTATTTTATTTTGACAGAAACAACAAACCACTGAGAGAAAAGAGAGAAAGAGGTAAATCCTGTCTGTGAGTCCTGCAGCAGGATTATGAACGGCTTAATACAGAAGCTTAGTGACACACACACACACACACACACACACACACACACACACACACACACACACACACACTATTCATGGGATTGACATGATGCATTGCTTTACCCTGTAACCCAAACGGTGTGTTCACACAGAAAGTGAAGCAAAGTTTCGTGAGTAAACACAATCTACGAATATTCACCTTTAATCTGTTTTACTACAGAACCCAAAAATACATTTTCCTGTGATTTAATTGCAATAAATGGTTCAAAATGATGCTGAAATAACGATGTCATGATGCTGATTTGATAAAAACATGAATTGATGCTTTGTCAGGTCTGTCAGCACGATGGAGAGCAAGCAACCTTTAAAATGTTTGTTTTCTAAATGGAGTTTGGCTCGATCAGGGCTACGCTAACTTGTTTCATAGTAAAGTACAACGACACCTGGAATCAAGTTACAGACACATATTTTCTGAATTTATCAGGGAGTTCAGCTTCCTGGCAACTTTTCTCCTGGAAGAAGAAGGTGTGAGGCAGGAGAGGACAAGAAAACGAGGAGGTGAGTGGATACATGGAACAAGTGGAGAGGAAAGGAGAGAGGAGGCAGAGGAGGAGGTGAGGAGGTTGAGGAGAAAAGATGACGGAAGCAGAGAAGAAATGAAGGCGCTGAAGCTTGTAGAGGAGGAGAAAGGAGATTACATTAAAATTACAGTGTTTGAAAAAAAACGGTGGTGATTAATTTTCATTTAGAAAAGATGGGCTTGAGTGGGATGGAGGTGGGGCCGTCGGTATGCTGGCCAGCTGTCCTTCGATGGCTATGGCCAGAAGCTGACATTGATTGGTAAATTAAAGAGGCCATACAGACCAGTGAAATGGGAAATCCTGCAGTTTATGTAGAGGAACACCAAGAAATAGATGGAAGGACTATAGAAGCGTATGCACTGATGGGTCAAGACACCCTGAAAGTAAAAGAGTGGGATTCAGCTTGTACGTTCCTCATGTTCAAATGTTCCAGTGTAGAAGAATGACAGACGGGATTAATATTCACTGCAGAATTAGTTGCACTGTGGTGGGTGGAGGAGGTGGGCTTGGAAAAGGCTCTACTATGTACAGATTCCTTATCTGCTTTGATGGCATTGGGTGGCGATGAGGGTCGTAGAGCAGGGCCAGACATAGTTGGGGAGATTTCTATGTTGATTTTTAAACTGGAGAGGCAGCGGCGTAGTTTTCTTTGGGTTCCAGCACATGTTGGGGTCAAGGGTAATGAGGTGGCAGGTAGCTGAGGCATCTTTGAGCAGGGATAGTGTAGATGTGCAGGTGCCGCTGGGTAGGAGGGAACGCTGCAGCATCGACAGTGAGAGACTGAATCATCTACGGCAACGAGAATGGGATGCAAACAAAAGCGGGACTGTACAACATCCAACCTGCAGTACAGCTCGGAAATAAAGAGGCCGTGCCTCGGTCGGACGAAGTTAAAGTGACAAGACTCAGACTGGGACACTGTACAACATGTACTAATTCACTGCCCACTGTACACCAAGCAAAGGAGGGAATTATTCAAAGAATTAGGCAAACTGCCCCCACCCACAGACCTGCCTGCCGATACCTTTGCCGCCTTCTGCAGGCAAAGTGGCGGCTGTAACTAGCCAACTCTCTAAATCACCCAAAATCAGCCGGTCAGCTCTCGCTCTGTGAGCACGCCACTGGAAAATCTACCATGTCGCCATCATACGTGTTTCCCTCCATCTCCCACTGGAAATGGCCCAAAAGGCCCGACACAGCAAAACATGGAGCAGTCGTTCTACATCTGTTCCTCTGCCCTGCAGGCCAATGGCACTTCGCTCTCCTCGTTTACGCCTCTCACAGAGATATCGGAGCTCCTGACCCGCAGCCGTCCCACTACAGGCCCACTGGACCCGATTCTTACCAATCTCCGCCAAGCGGGGGCGGAGCTAGACTCTTAGCACAGTGGGGGCGGAGCTTCATCGTGGGCCCACCTGCTACCAAGTCATATTAACCAAGTTTACACTCTGAAAGTCCGCTGAGTCCGTCTACTTGCCTGATCGCAGCCGTTCTGCTAACTGTTCTCACAGCAGAATCTCTGCAGTGCGTCCAGGAAGCGTCCCGGCGTCCAGCAGCACAGAGCAGATGAACCAGGCAGGAAGTCAGACATAATTTTCACAATAAAATACTCGCGACAGACTTCCGATCGTTTATCAACAATAAACACAGTTAAATTAGACAAACAGGAAACAATTTAACTCCGTAGCTACTTGATCATAGTAGAAGCACAAAAAGCAACCACTGCATAAACAACAAGTCATTAACGTGGAGCAGCTGCACGCTGCACTGCTGAGACACTGAGAGGCTTCCAGAGGACGCCGACGCCGTAAATAAACGCTTGTTCAGCCTACGTCCGAATTCTCATGATGCTTGAGGGTAAGGAAGTTTAAATACACTAATAAGTTTGCCATTTGTTTGAAATACAAATGTGACTTTATGATTTATGTTTATTATAACGTGTCTCCTTAGAATCTGCTGTGTTTGTTTGTAGTTGTCCTTCTTGGTGGTTAACCGTACGGGGCCCCCTACCAGCCGGGGCCTTTGGCGGCCGCATCCACGCACCCATGCAATCAATCAATCAATCAATCAATCAATCAATCAATCAATCAATCAACATTTATTTATATAGAACTTTACAGGAACCAACAGGTGTCCAAAGTGCTACACATCAACCAAGAATAAACAACACAGTATTCAATAAAAGACAAGAAGAAACACATGAAGCACAGAAAACAGTAAAACAGATAAGGTTACCTAAAATCATCAGAAGATGAGGGAAGTTGTTGCACCACTACTGCGTATTAAAAGCCATTCTAAATAAATAAGTTTTAAGTTTTGATTTAAAATGAACAACATCCGTTGTAGTACGAATGTCAGGGGGAGCTTGTTCCAGAGTTTTGGGCCAGCACCAGCGAAGGCCCGATCGCCCCACGGTTTGTACCTTGACCTTGGGACTTCTAAAGTCCGTACATCTGAAGACTGCAACAGCCGATTTTGCCCACCCAAAGTTAAACGCTCGGACAAATACTCGGGCTAGCCCATTTAAGGGCATTTAAAGGCTTTGAAAACAAACAAAATATTAAAATCAATTCTAAAATGCACCGGAAGCCAGTGTAGTGTAAAAAGAACGGGAGTGATGTGTGCTCTTCTAGATGTGTGCTCTTCTAGATGTGTGCTCTTCTAGATCTAGCGAGGAGGAGCTAAGTATCGCCGCTTATGCCGCCAAGCCGTATTTCCTACTGTGGTCCTGGCAACCACTCATGTGATAAATACTTCTCTGGCTGTCTCTGGCACACCCTTACTCAAAAAGCACTCCCTCGACCCAACTCAGGTTGAGAACTCGTCCAGTTTCACCTCTACCGTTTTTATCCAAAACTATCGAACTGGCGGTCTTCGAACAGGTCTCAGAATTCCTCTCACAGAATGACCTCCACTCTACTGAAACGTCTCTTCTGTCTGTACCAGAAGCCCTAAGGTCAGCTAAAGCTGCAGCCTCGTCCTCGGTTCTTACCAGCTGCCTTTGACACAGTAAACAACAGGATCCTGCTGCCCGAACTCTCAGCAGTGGGCATCTCGAGTAAGGAACTCCTGTGGTTTGAATCCTACAATGTTTTGTGGCAAGGACAATTATCCTCCTCCCACTGCCTCTCCACAGGGGGGCCCCAAGGCTCAGTGCTAAGGCCCCTTCTCTTCTTAATTTACACCACCTCACTGGGGCCGATCATTCACTCGCACGTCTTCTCTTACCACTGCTACGCAGACGATACACAACTCTACCTATTCTTCCCGCCAGACAACCCCACCGTCTCGGATCACAGAATGTCTCTCGGACATATCTGCATGGATGAAGGCTCGCCACCTTCAACTGAACTTCTCTAAGACTGAACTCTTCGTCATCTATTCAAAATCAGGCCCTACCTCACTCAGTACGCCGCCCAGCTTCTGGTACAAGCCGTGGTTACCTCTCTGCCCTCCTGGCAGGTCTTCCAGGGGTGAAACCCCTACAGATGTTTCAGAACTCAGCAGCCCGTCTGGTTTTGGATCAACTCAGAAGAACTCATGAGTCACCGAGAATCATTGATGGAAACGCAGTCAGACTTTAATGTAAAGATGTAAGATTCAAATCATCTTGTTGCAGATGTTTACATTCTCAGAGGGAACTTTAAAAACGCACTGCAGAAAGAAAAATGTATATAAATAACTGTGTATATTTTTTTATTTTATTTGTGTTACCATATTATAATATGCATTTTATTATCTGCTATGTGTGTGTGTTTAATGATATATAAACTACCTTAATATGATTTTCTGTTGTTTTATATGAATATCAGTTCTTGTCAATGTTTGATTTGGTGCTGTTGTTTTTGTCTGTGTTTATTTGATATTGTTATGGTTTGGAGTTTGTTAGTCTAGTTTATTATTTCGTTCATTCGCTTGAAGTAACTGTCTTGTCTCTTATTGTATCTCCTTAGTTCTGTGTCTCAGTTCATGTCTTCTGTGTACTTCTGTATTATTTTGTATATTTCCATGTTTGTGCTGTGTTCTGTTTAATCTTAGTCTGTTTCCCCTGTTGTAGTTTTGGTACATTAGTGATCTGTCTGTTTCCCCTGCTGTCTCTCTGACTGCCTGTGTCTCAGCAGTCCTGATCCCGCTCGTTAGTCCCTGTGTGTACAAACGCCTGCTCTTGTCTTCAGTCTTTGTCACGTCCTTGCGTCGTCTGCGTCTTGTTGAGTGTGTCGCCTTGTGCTCTGCTTCCCGGTGAGTTTTTGGATTTATGCATTGGATTACCTTTTGTTCTTGTTTTTGGATTTCTTTCCTCTGGGTTTTTGTCTTTGCTGTGGAGTTACCTTCTGTTTGAACATTTGCCGCTGAGCTCCCAGCACAAGCCTGTTTAGTTAAGTTTTGAGTTGATAAATCTTCGTTTGAACACCTCAGTCCTGTGTTTTTGCACTCAGCTACCCATAACAGTCAAATTGTTTTACACGTTACTGTGAAAGAGCTGAAACTGAACTTTTTACTTTAAATGTTTATCTGCAGTTTGCAGAAAATAAGCTTTATTATATTTATTCATTAAGCTGACACTTTTATCCAAAGCGACTTACAGCTGCTGTACATCAGAGGTCGCACGCCTCTGGACCAACGAGGGGTTAAGTGTCTTGCTCACACCAAAGGCACCCGTCTTATCCACTGTTCCATGACCACCACTTAGTTATTGGAACAAAGAAATGCAAAATAATAAGATCATTCTTCATGTTTTTTCTCTTTGGGTTCATTAAACTGTAAATAAATGCGCACCTGTGCCCAGGTGAGGTGACGTTCATCTTTATTCAGGTCATGTCTGCTCTCTGCAGAGGAACCTTTGTATCTGTGGGGACGATCACCATCATCAGGAGTCAGATTTTTACTCTTACTGCGCCTTTAATTCTCCAGCTGCCCTCCCCTTTAACACTCTGAGCTTTCTCTGTTTAATCCCCAATTGGGGGGAGAGAGAGAGAGAGAAGGGGGAGGGAGAGAGAGATGGACAGATAGATGGAGAGAGAGTCAGATTAGTGAACCGAAGCTGAAAAAAGAAGCAGAATTTGTGTCTCCGGATTTATTTCCTTCCTTCTCACTTTTCTCCTGCAGCTGGATGTAAACCGGTGAGAAACTGATCAACTGATGAATCGATCCGCAGCTGCAGCAGCAGAGGAGAAGAAGTGGATTAAAGTGAACGTGATCGCGGGTGAAACGCGGAGAAGTTGTTTGTGAAGGAGCCGATGCGGATTATCCAAGCGGCCGGAAACTGATCAGTCTGCGGATCGACTGAAGATGCTTCTCGGTGTTTGGAGCTGAGAGCGGAAAGCAGCGGAGATGTACGAGGAGAGGAGCAAAAGTAAGAAGACCTTTTTTTATTTTTTAAATCTCAGCTGATTCAGCCACAAGTTCAGAGTTCAGGATCAGATCGATCAGCTGTTCCTTTAGTCGATTAGTTTCTTCTTCTCGATCAAAACATCAGGATGAAAAGTGAGTTTTTATTTATTCTCAGTGTCAACGTTGGCCCCCAACACGCGCACGCGCGCTACAGAGCAGGATGCACACGCCTGTCAATCACATCTTTACATTACTTCAGTCATCAGGCTGCAGGCTGCTGATCCCGTGCGCGCACGCACGCACGCACACGCCTAACCCTAAAACCAGGTCTTGACCCTCAAACGGTCCTGTAATCTTGTGGGTCAGTTTGGTCCCAACAAAGCTGTCGGACCCCACAAGTATAGTAAAAACCAATCTCACGTGCTCAGCTGATCAGTCTCTCTCTGCTAGCCAATCAGGTGCAAGCATGTAAAATGGTCAGTTTTATACTGAAGAACAGTTTTGAGGTTTTTGTACTTGAGTGTTTTTATTTATGCTCCTTTATTCTTCTGCAGCAACATGTTCAGTGACTTTAACAAGAATAATTCGGGCTGGATGATTCGGCCGAAGATTCTCACAATAAACAGTTTCAAATCTTTCAGATATGGATAATTATCACGATAATCAAATCATTATTTTCATTATTTCTCTGGAGTTTAAAGGCTGATTTCTGCTGCTGAGAAGAAAACTGATGGTTAAATGTGGTTCAAACTTTTCTCTACGGTCAGAACAAACACAGCGGATCACAAACCTGAGGCCGAACATTCAAAACAGTTCTGATGAAATCTTTATCAACAAAGTGAAATTAAGTAAAAGCTCTTTCAGTCTTTTTCTTAACGAAATAAACATCTTAATAATAAAATTAAGTCCTAATTTGTGAACGATTGAAGTGAATAAAACCAATTTTTTGAACATTTGTTATATTTGTTTTTGTTTATTGTCCAGCCCATAATAATAATAATAATAATAATAATAATAATAATAATAATAATAATAACACTTTACTTAAAGGCACCTTTCAAACAACAGTGTAGCAATAAATCAATAAAATTAACAAAAACTAAAATTAGAGTTAATAAACAGGATAAAGACACGTGATTAGTTCATAAATCCAACACCTGGTCAGAGACGTTTCTCCTCTATCAGCATCTGTCCCTGAAAGGTAACATCCGTCACGTGTTTCCTCGTGTCTCTGGATGTGAGTCGACTGACACTTGGATAAAACATATTCCTTCCCGGGTGAATCAGCCGGCGTGTCACTGCTCTAAACGCTCATTACATCCTGCAGAGCTGCTTCCTGTTTCAGGCCCGTCCGCACGGAGGGAGGCTGACGGTCTGTTAAGTCGTGACAGGAAGGCGAGACACGTCCGCGCAGCTGTTTTCTGTCAGATCAGAGCTTCAGATGAGGTTTCTCTGGCTACCTGCGGTGAACAGTGGCTTCAACTTAATTAGTTAATGAACAGCCAATCAGGAGAGGAGGCCATTAACCTGAACACAGAGAGGAGAAGCTCTCCATCTCGGGGTTAACATTTCATCTATGCTGTTATTATTTAAGGAGGGTAGGAGGTGAACAAATAACACCTGCATTCAGGTTAAAACACAAGCTTCATCTGCTGCACTCCTTTAGTTTGTGGAAATCCAACAGCACTTTTTATTTGTTGATGCAAGATATTTCTTAGAATCACATCCACGCACGCAGACAGGAAATGAAGATTCTTCTATGGAGTCAAAGCCGAGTCCACAGTTTAAATACCAGACACAACGTCAAAGCCAGACATTTCAGCCCCCCTGAACATAAGGCAACCCGTCCTGGTCACAGAGCCTCGCAGCCAGAGAACACGTTGACACTTTGACGGATTTTAGAGGCCCGACGATTTGAGTCAGTATTTGACAAGAAACAAACAGAGAAAAGCAACAGAAACATAGATTTTACTCCTTTAACGGTCTCTTTATTCCTCTGATTTATCAAAAACACCCAAATCGACTTTATTCTTTTCACATTGTCCGTATTTAATTGTTGTTTTCTGAGATGTTAAAGAAGAATCGGTTAATAAGAGACGTCAGTTCTCGTCTGCAGCTGCGTCAGGATCTGCACAGACTATCAAAATAAGAGCCCATGGTTCAACCCTGGGCAGTGGAACACACCTGTGCGTCCCACTGTCCACCGTGACCTCTGACCTCAGCTGCGATGGCGTTAACGCGGGTCCCGACCTCCATCACTCGGAGAGTGACTCACTTTAATCCTCCTGATCCTGACGGGGAATCAGAGTTCCTGCTCGCTCTCTTCTGAAAGCTGAATTAAGGCGGCCTCCACGGACCGTCTGATAACGTTGTCATGGAAATGAGCATTAACGAGGGTGACATCACTGGTTACCGTGGCAGCACAGTTAATCCGCCCTTTTGTTCCGGTCATGAGAGGAGGCGTTGACTTTGTCAGAGAAACCTTTAAGGTGAGTTTGATCCTGATGCAGCTGCAGACGAGAGCTAAAGACAGCACTCACACAAACAGGTGAATTTGGTTGTTTTTCTGTTAAAAAGGTTCAGCAGTCGACTGTCAAATTGTCCTTGAAAGCACCTTCAGGGATTTGGTCTCTGGTGGGAGATCTCTGCCTGTGATGGATTAACTTTCTGCAGGGTCTGTTCCACAGAAATAAAGTGAAACTGGTGAAGAAGGAAGGAAACTTGGAAAGGTTAGAAGTAAACAGTCAGTGGTGTTCCTCAGGGCTCAACACTGGGCCCTCTGCTCCTCTGATTATCTTCACTTTATCTCTCACACGTTTATTTCTATTAAAATTAACTCACACTTTATTTCTTATACATAATTGATATCTGTCCAAAGAGAAGGGAATCAAGTCTAAAACCCAGCCTGTCCTCACCAGACAAACGGTCTCATAGGTCTGTTATTAATCAGCTTATCACCACATGTTTACATTTACATTTACTTATGCGGCAGACGCTTTTATCCAAAGCAACTTACATTTTAGGAACAAATATACACAAACGTTTTATTTGGATATTTGGATTTGGATTTTTTCGCTGCTAAAAAGCGTTTATTCAGCTTAAACTTCAAACACAAAATGTCACAGGTGGGTTGAACATTTCACCCAGTAGTCAGCTACATATAATGACTCAATGATTTTAACGTGATGCTGTAATTATCAAGCTTGCGTTTCCTCAATTATCTCAAAGTCCAAATTCTTTCATCACTTTAATCTCTCATGTCGTCTGCTTCTCCTCTGAAAATGTCAAACACGACTTGCCTGGATCCTGATCAGCTCAAGCAGTGCTGATCAGGATCCAGGCAAGTCTATATTTTAGGATGTGGTGCGTCCCTGGGAATAATCAATTTACATCTAAAATAAACTGTCTCCAAAATATCGCTTTCCAAAAACAAGTGGACTCTTGGCTCAACTTGCCCCTCATATGGGGCAACCCATGGGGGTCGGTGACATCAATGTCATTTCATCAGGCAAACTCAAACACCGGGTCCCAACATTTAACTGCATTTAGACAGTGAAACATTGCGGCTGAGTCTCCTGGTTGTTTCATATCAGTGTATGTCTTTAAAGTCATCCTGATGAACAGGAGTTGAAACCTGTCTGTTTTCCATTTATAGAAGCCTGACATGATGGTTTAATGTCACATCATCTCTGTGATGCAGAAGAATGTGATCAATGTGGCTCAGCTTCCTGCAGGTCTTTTGGCTCAGATCACCCCGTCCTGCATTTTAACAAACGTGTTTCATCCAGCTGTTTAAGTGTAACGTCTTGCTGACAGTAGAGCCTCATAAAGCTCTAACATGTGTAAGATTTTCTCAAACCTGTCTGTAATTGTTCAGAAACAAGAATCAGGACTCCTTGAATATAAAAAAATGACTCTGAACGGCAAAAAGCAGTTTTTTTAATCTTAAATGTGCTCATCACTTATTCCACGGGCCTCTCTGCACCACAGGGAGAGTGAAATGATTAACTCTTCAAAAATATACATTCATATAACCAATTTCTTCCCCACGGGCTCAAACCACCCCGCTCTCCCCCACGTGTGGACGGAGATCACAGTGCGGATGTGGCCTTTAAAATAAATTCTAAATCAGTATTAGGGTCCAGATGTTTTACGCTGTCTGCATCTGTGCAGCTGATGTGACGTGATGACATCGGACGTGGCGATTAGCATCGATCGAGCCTCACTGTGAAAAGAAGCTCTGCTGCTGTGAGTCTGTGATCTGCAGTGAAGAAGAAGAGAAACTGCCCCAACATCCACTGACTGAACTGATGACCTTCCAGCTGGACCATGCTGGAGGGCAGCGTGACACGCTCACACGCACGTGCGCGCGCACACACACATACACACAGTTAGAAACGGGGCAGTGAAAAGTAGGAAGTTAACAAGGCGGATGCAGGGTTGTGTGTGAGCGGCGGGACGCCCCGCTACACCATCGCGCACGCACTGTGTTGTCATGGTGATGTGAGTTGATTCGGGGTAATTCGGGGATAATTAGTCGGTTCTTGTCGTCCTGCGGGTGAAGCAGCTCCTCCACAGGAAGGAACAACGTGAACCACAGTCATGTGACCTGCGCGGTCCAAACCTCAGCTGCTCATTGGACGGATGACTAACCTGCTGGGCTGCTGCCAGCTCTCAGTTCAGTTTAAAGGAAAGCCTCTAAAGGAAAATGTAAAACGGTCCATTAGGCTTCACCTCGTTCTTGTCCCGCCTCAGGTTCTGCTGCAAAGCTCGTGTTCTAGGATCCCAGTGAAGTAAAAACTCAGTCCACTGTCTGCTGGTCCGACCACAAACCGTCCTAATTAAACTACGTAAACTAAGTAAATAACTCGACTAACTAAACTAACATTCGTTTAGTGTCCAGAAAGGTTTTTCATGTTGTTGCTGTGTGATGGACTCTAAGATCACTGCTGATCGGTAAATATCAGACGTCATTACGGCCGTCAGTTCGTGTTTGTCGTCAGTCGTAGCCCCGGATATGTTTTCGTTATCTGGCTTTACAAACCCTAACAGTCGCAGTCGGGACAGTCGGTACCACGAAGCTGGTTATCAGCTTGGTAACTCAGCCCAGGAGTTTTCCTACAGATGGTGGTGTCTTTTTCCAAGAGAACTGATTGGTTTTCATAGAGTCGATCTCTTAGCCGTCAGGTTAGCCGTTCAGCATAAGTTACCACGGAGATCTTCCCCGGCTAGAAGAGAACCACCTTCATGGTGCTGAAAACCCGGGATTAACCCCGAAGTTACCTGGATGAGCTCAGATCCTGCTTCGTGGTTCAGGCCTCTGGTGTCGTGGCTTGTGAATGTTTGTGAATTTCCTGCATTTATTTAAATCAATAAAACCTCCAGTTTGGCATTTTGGCCGTCGCCATCTTGTTTTTTTAGAAACAGACGTGACCATATTTGGACGCAAGGTGGAGCTAGCTAGCCTGGTTAGCAAGGTGCATCTGTAATTCATGTTAACTGTGATATTAGCTAAGAAGCTAATTTTGGCTAGCGACAAACAGGCTTCAAACTAAACATACTTCCTTAAAAATGAGCAGCCGACTCCTGATGAGCTTTTTCTTTTTTTTTTCTTTTTTTAAAATTATTTTCTTTAATTTACAAAACAAAACAAAACAGTACAAAACATGACCAGAGAGCAAGAACAACATATCAACACAATATTAAGACAGATGTAAATCAGCATACGTGTCCCACTTATTCCAAAGCCTTTCAAATTTATCCAGTTGTAAATGTAGTCCGAAAGTGATTTTTTCCATTTTCCTTATGTTCATAACAAGGTCTGCCCATTCCTTGATTGTCGGAGCAGTTTGAGTCATCCATTTTTTTGTAACTGATGAGCTTTTTCAGCGGCGCTGGTTAAACGTACACAGAGCAGCGGATACGAGTCACCTCTAGCCTGATTGACAAGTTGGTCCTAACTTGTCACTCAACTTGTAGCCCCGCCCTAAAGCCTCCCGTGCTTCCTGGTCTATGTTCCTCTAAATGGGACCATAATTTACTAAATGAACATCATGCTGCTGGCTGCTGGAGAGGACGCAGGTTTAAGGTTTCACTTTTCAGACCCGGAGGATCCTGCTTGACAGCAGACTATCCAGCCTGAGAGGAAAACTCAAACACTCCGTATTCGCTGGCTGCTTCTTGTATGAATCGCCTTTCTGTGACGGCAGGGTGACGACTGATCAACACTTTCAGAATGAGGAAATGTTTGTTAGTGAAAAGAAAACTCCACCGGAGCCATAATCGACTTTTCAGTTAGAGCTCTTATATGTTGGTGTTGTTTGTGCCTGCAGTCGCTGTCATTGGCCGACTGACGGTGATGCTTAGTGTCACGGGTGAGATGGAAAGTCAAAATGGCCGTGTGATGTAAATCTGTCACTAATCCATGAAGGCCTTGTTTCCCACTGACTGTGAACGTGTCTGCAGTCTGTTCACGGAGGTCCAGCTCTGCGCTCACTGTCCACCTGCACGTTGAAAAAACAACAACAACAAAACAGCTGGACACAACAGCAAGGCATTCTGGGAAACAGGAAATCTAGGAAATCACTAAACAAAGGTGTGGAGAGGGGTGACAGAGAGAGTGAGGGAGAGGGACGGGGGAGAGAGCGAGGAGAGGGGGGAGAGAGCGGGAGAGGGAGAGGGAAGAGAGAGAGGGGAGGGGGGAGAGGAGAGAGGGGGAGAGAGAGAGAGAGAGAGGGAGGGAGAGGAGGCGGGACAGGGAGAGTGGGGGGACGGGGAGAGAGAGAGATGGGAGAGAGGGGAAGAGACAGAGGGGGAGGGGGGGAGAGAGATGGGGAGATGGTGAAGAGAGAGAGGGGGAGGAAGGGGGAGAGATGGGGAAGAGAGAGAGGGGAGGGAGGGGGAAGAGACAGAGGGGGAGGAGAGATGGGGAAGAGAGAGAGGAGGGAAGGGGAGAGAGAGGGGGAGAGAGAGAGAGAGGGGAGGGGAGAGAGAGAGAGATGGGGAGAGAGCCAGGGAGAGAGGAGGGAGAGAGGGAGAGGGAGAGAGAGAGGGGGGTGACAGAGAGAGAGGGGGAGAGAGGAAGAGGGGGGAGGGCGGGGAGAGAGGGAGAGGGGGGAGAGGGAGGGGAGAGAGAGGGAGAGAGAGAGGCGGTGGGGGGGAGGGAGGGAGGGAGAGGGGGGGTCACATAATCTCACTGTGCTGTCATCACTGGGTTTATCTGTGTGTGTTCAGGGTCCTCAGGTACTAACATATAAATCACGGCCCAGATCACACACACACACACACACACGCACACACGCACACACAGATCTAGGTCACAGCTGTTCACTACAATATTTTCACTTCCTCTGGAAACGGTCACATCTCTCCTCCTCTTCCTCTCTCAGTTCATTTACCTCTCCTCTTTCTCCTTCATGGAGATCCTGCGGTCGGCGGTGAAAGAACTCGGATCCTTTACTTAAAAATACTTCTGTTTAAAGTAAAGGATCAGAGTCATGTAGTCAAAGTCCTTGATGTGCTTTAAAATGTCTCCTGTGACTGATTTCTGATTCTGTCGTTTATAATGAGCAGCATTTTACTATTGGAGCAGCTTCAGTTGGAGTTAGCTTTACTACTTTAAACTTATTTAAACATAATTATTTCTAACTACTTCATATACAATTAGCTTTACTACTTTAAACTTATATAAACATAATTATTTCTAACTACTTCATATACAGTTAGCTTTACTACTTTAAACTTATATAAAGTTAATTATTTCTAACTACTTCATATACAGTTAGTTTTGCTACTTTAAACTTATATAAACATAATTATTTCTAACTACTTCATATACAATTAGCTTTACTACTTTAAACTTATTTAAACATAATTATTTCTAACTACTTTATATACAGTTAGTTTAATAGTTCTATCTACTTTACATACAGTTAGTTTTTCTACTTTAACGTTATATAAAGTTAGCCAGTTCTAACTAGTTAGCTTAATGTTATATAGAGTTAGCTAGATTAAACTACTTTATATACAGTTAGCTAGTTTTAACTACTATATACCGTCAGTTCTCCTTCAACTGAAAAATATTAAATATATTTAGAAGCTCTACATTGAGAGTAATTGCATCTTCTCTGTCTGTCAGGTGCTGGTCGCAATGGGTACACCAACGCAGTAGATGGGGAGGAGGGAGGAGGTGAGGGTGAGGAAGAGGAGGAGGGAGGAGAGGGGGATGGAGGAGGAGGAGGAGGAGGAGGAGGAGGAGAAGGAGGAGAGGAGAGGGATCCAGACTGGGATGAAGAGCTGGACGGAGAGGACGATGGAGCAGTGAGGATGAAACGAACCGACACACTTCACTCAACCACAAGTTCGACGGGAACACAGAGGAGGAGAGGACAACACGCTAAGAAACAGGTGAGAAAGAGAGCCAACACGCTAAGAAACAGGTGATAAAGAGAGCCAACACGCTAAGAAACAGGTGATAAAGAGAGCCAACACGCTAAGAAACAGGTGAGACAGAGAGGCAACACGCTAAGAAACAGGTGATAAAGAGAGCCAACACGCTAAGAAACAGGTGAGACAGAGAGGCAACACGCTAAGAAACAGGTGATAAAGAGAGCCAACACGCTAAGAAACAGGTGATAAAGAGAGCCAACACGCTAAGAAACAGGTGAGACAGAGAGGCAACACGCTAAGAAACAGGTGATAAAGAGAGCCAACACGCTAAGAAACAGGTGAGAAAGAGAGCCAACACGCTAAGAAACAGGTGATAAAGAGAGCCAACACGCTAAGAAACAGGTGATAAAGAGAGCCAACACGCTAAGAAACAGGTGAGACAGAGAGGCAACACGCTAAGAAACAGGTGATAAAGAGAGCCAACACGCTAAGAAACAGGTGAGACAGAGAGGCAACACGCTAAGAAACAGGTGATAAAGAGAGCCAACACGCTAAGAAACAGGTGATAAAGAGACCCAACACGCTAAGAAACAGGTGAGACAGAGAGGCAACACGCTAAGAAACAGGTGATAAAGAGAGCCAACACGCTAAGAAACAGGTGATAAAGAGACCCAACACACTAAGAAACAGGTGAGACTGAGAGGCAACACGCTAAGAAACAGGTGATAAAGAGACCCAACACGCTAAGAAACAGGTGAGACTGAGAGGCAACACGCTAAGAAACAGGTGAGACTGAGAGGCAACACGCTAAGAAACAGGTGAGACTGAGAGGCAACACGCTAAGAAACAGGTGAGACTGAGAGGCAACACGCTAAGAAACAGGTGAGACTGAGAGGCAACACGCTAAGAAACAGGTGAGACAGAGAGGCAACACGCTAAAAAACAGGTGATAAAGAGAGCCAACACGCTAAGAAACAGGTGAGACAGAGAGGCAACACGCTAAGAAACAGGTGAGACTGAGAGGCAACATGCTAAGAAACAGGTGAGACTGAGAGGCAACACGCTAAGAAACAGGTGATAAAGAGACCCAACACGCTAAGAAACAGGTGAGACTGAGAGGCAACACGCTAAAGAAACAGGTGAGACTGAGAGGCAACACGCTAAGAAATAGGTGAGACTGAGAGGCAACACGCTAAGAAACAGGTGATAAAGAGAGCCAACACGCTAAGAAACAGGTGAGACTGAGAGGCAACACGCTAAGAAACAGGTGAGACAGAGAGGCAACACGCTAAAGAACAGGTGAGACAGAGAGGCAACACGCTAAAGAACAGGTGAGACAGAGAGGCAACACGCTAAAGAACAGGTGAGACAGAGAGGCAACACGCTAAAGAACAGGTAAGACAGAGAGGCAACACGCTAAGAAACAGGTGAGACAGAGAGGCAACACGCTAAAGAACAGGTGAGACTGAGAGGCAACACGCTAAGAAATAGGTGAGACTGAGAGGCAACACGCTAAGAAACAGGTGAGACTGAGAGGCAACACGCTAAAGAACAGGTGAGACTGAGAGCCAACACACTAAGAAACAGGTGAGACTGAGAGCCAACACGCTAAGAAACAGGTGAGACTGAGAGGCAACACGCTAAGAAACAGGTGAGACTGAGAGCCAACATGCTAAGAAACAGGTGAGACTGAGAGCCAACACGCTAAGAAACAGGTGAGACTGAGAGCCAACATGCTAAGAAACAGGTGAGACTGAGAGCCAACACGCTAAGAAACAGGTGAGACAGAGAGGCAACATGCTAAGAAACAGGTGAGACAGAGAGGCAACACGCTAAAGAACAGGTGAGACAGAGAGGCAACACGCTAAAGAACAGGTGAGACAGAGAGGCAACACGCTAAAGAACAGGTGAGACAGAGAGGCAACACGCTAAAGAACAGGTGAGACAGAGAGACAACACGCTAAAGAACATGTAAGACAGAGAGACAACACACTAAGAAATAGGTGAGACAGAGAGGCAACATGCTAAGAAACAGGTGAGACTGAGAGCCAACACGCTAAGAAACAGGTGAGACAGAGAGGCAACATGCTAAGAAACAGGTGAGACAGAGAGGCAACACGCTAAAGAACAGGTGAGACAGAGAGGCAACACGCTAAAGAACAGGTGAGACAGAGAGGCAACACGCTAAAGAACAGGTGAGACAGAGAGGCAACACGCTAAAGAACAGGTGAGACAGAGAGACAACACGCTAAAGAACATGTAAGACAGAGAGCCAACACGCTAAGAAACAGGTGAGACAGAGAGGCAACACGCTAAAGAACAGGTGATAAAGAGAGCCAACACGCTAAAGAACAGAGACAAAGAAAAACAGCTGATGATGTTGATAACGATGATGATGATGATGTCCTTTCTCGTCCTCCTCAGGTCCAAGGCAGTAATCAGGTCCAGCGAGCTCCCAGAGCGCTGTTCTGTCTGAAACTCAACAATCCAATCAGACGAGCCGCTCTCTCTATCGTCGAGTGGAAGTATCCTTAAACTAACTTGACACGATGGTCGTTAGGGTCGTCAGTGTAGATGGTTTATTACTAACGAACATGAACACACGTCTTGTAAATGCTAATCATTTTGCAAGCTAGTTAGCTAATTAGCTTTGAGGTGTAGCACATTTAACAGCATGTAAAAAACATTTGTGGAATAATCACATGGCTGAAATGTTGTTTTTTTGTCCCTGCTGAGCTTCCTTAACGTGTATCAGACCGTTTGATATCTTCATTCTGTTAGCCATCTTTGCTAACTGTGTCACGCTGGGAGTTTCTAAACCGTTTCCTGAGGATGACTCCAACTCCACCAACCACGACCTGGTGAGATTAACCACACAACTACACGGTTAAACACATTTAAATGCACAAATAAAGACATTGAATGAATGAATAAAGAACATTTCAGTGGCTGTAAAGAGGAGCTGGAGGTTTGGGTTTGTCTGAGGTGAACAGACTCAGGTGGTGTTAGCATTTCAGCCTCAGGTTAGCGTGTTTGTTCCTGCATGTTGTTCCAGGTGCCTAGAATGTTACAGCACACACAGAAGTACTGTTAAATGTTGTTAAAATAAAGAAAGTATCCAGCAGATGTGAAGCTTTGGAGCCGTTGAAAGATTTGATCTCTTTTAATGGAGGTAGGCCAGAAGTTTCCCAATGCTTCAAGTCTTAATGCTAAGCTAGGCTAAACCTCCACTGTCCTGGATCTGGACCTGTACTGGACACACAGATAAGAAACATCTGACTACGCTAACTGGACTAGCTAACTGTAAAGCTGATGATACACGGAGCAATGAGTAAAGAATACCACCGTAATCCCCACCACTCCACCACTTGCCCGGCCCCGCCGCTAACTGTTCAAAATATAGTCGGACTTGCCACCAGCAACGTTGCTCAAAAAGTTGCCTAAGGAGCCGAGCTAAGTATAGATAATATTAAGTCCAAGTTTGTCTGGTTACCATGTGTTGTCTTGTTTATTTACCAGGTGTTGAAATAGAAATGTAAAAAGGAGACATTGTGTTTTCATCAGCTTTGGTTTAAAGATTTGTCAGGGTTAGTTAACAAATCCAGCCGTCATTCAGAAATGATTTTCATGGTATATGATTTTATTGATTTATTGAATTCTAAGCATTGTTTTAGCGCTGGTTCAAAGACTAACTTTAGGTTTTTGCATTTTAACACATCTAGTAAATATACAGTGTCTGCAGGACTGCAGGAATTTCATACATACTGATGTTATGAATAAGTGTGTTGGTGCACGTAGGCCCTGTACTCCTGCACTACCCCCCCGCAGGATTCCCCAGGGGACACGGCCATAAGCCTTCTCCAAGTCCACAAAGCACATTTAAACTGGATGGTCAAACATCTGGGCTGGTCTGGTCTGGTGGATAGCGCTGTGGCCTCACAGCAAGAAGGTCGCAGGATCAAACCCCGGCCTTCCTGTGTGGAGTTTGGAGGTTCTCCCTGGGTGGGATCTCTCCGGGTCTTCCTCCCACTGCCCAAAGACATGTGGCCTAGGTTAACTGGTGACCCTAAAGGCCCATTTATACTCCTGTAGGGTCTACGCATTTATCCTTGTGTGTCCGTCATTCTGCGATTACACCCCAAACACTAGTCTGCAGTAGCGCTGCAGCGTCCACCGTGTTGACTTTTGCCGACCGAGCAGGCTAACTTCCTGTTTAGCGCTCCGCTAACGTAAATGGGGGTAAAATTGTAAACGTGCGACTGGTGTAGCCTTTTTTTAAATGTTACCGAGCGACTGGATCACAGTCTGATAGTGAAACGAGTCATTTCGCTCAAGTTGTGACGGTCAAATATATTAATTCACTGTGTTACAGCCGCCGATTTGGCCCCTAGTAAAAGTTACTTGTCGGTTCGGAGGCGTTGCGAGGCTACCCAGCTGACCAATCACAGTGCTTACGGTCCGCGTCAACTCGACATGTAGTTACATTTTTGAGGAGGTGCACGTCAGGCGACGGCGTAGCCTCTGCGTAGCCCCGTAACCTACGCCGTCGAGTTGACGCATAAATTACGCTTAAATTGTCCTTAGATGTGAGTGGTTGTTTGTCTGGGTGTGGCCCATGGACTGGCGACCTGTCCAGGTGTACCCCGCCTTTCGCCCGATGTCAGCTGGGATTGGTCCCCGCGACCCTGTACACAGGATAGGCGGTTGATGATGGATGGTCAAACCTCCATGACCCCCATAACAACCTCGCATGGGTAAAGAGCTGGTCCACTGGTCCAAGGCCAGAACAGAATCCACATTTCTCCTCCGGAATCTGCAGCTTGACAGTCGGTTGTAGTTTCCTTTCTGAGGCTGAGCAGGGTGAGACCCTGATAATTGGATTAAATAACGTGCCGTTTCAAAACGTTAGCGATTTATTCTGAAAGTCTAACCAGACGTTGCACGTATGTTCTTGCTAAGCGTTGCTAACTTGACCGCAGAGCCTTAAACATGTAAAAGTGACACTAAAGGGCCTCGACCAAGTTTCAATATGTGACGGGTCGGGGTGAGATTGTGTTGGTGAGGCACGTTCAGCGGCGAACTTCCTCATATTATTTGTAAATTAGAGAATGATGTGACTCGGTTACAGGCCTGTTGTCCTCAGTCCCACCTTTTTGAACCACCATCTCAGGGTGAGTCTCATCCACACCTGGCGCCTTGCAGCAGGTACTACATCAGAGAGGTGAGGCTTCCCCCGTTTCTTCTGCCTCCTCCACAGAGGAAGTGCTGCTCGGGCTCAGAGCTGCTCAAATGCTCCTTCCACCACTCCACAATATTCCCAGTCTGGGACAGCGGTTATCCTCCCCGGTTCAGCTCAGCCGAGCCCCGCTTTCCCTCCCTGAGTTGCCAGAACCTTCAGGCCGACCGAAAGTCCTTCTCCGTAGCCTCCCTGAACTCCTCCCACACCCGGGTTTCCCTTACAGCGGCCACAGAAGCTGCAGCTGTGTCTATTATTCCAGCTGTTTTATTATCTCGTCATTCAGGATCTGTTCGTTCAGCAGCCTCCACTTCTGTCTGCAGGAGGAGACGTAGTTGTTGACAGACACGCTGATAGAGACTTGAATGTGTGATGAAGCACTCCTCACTGCTCCTGCTGTAAACGTCAAAGGTCACAGGTACATACAGTAAGTGACTGACAGGTCTGTGATCAGATCTGATCAGCTGAGAGTTTCTGCTCCGATGGTTCAGCTCTCTCTCTCTCTCTTCGTCTCGATGTCCCTCGTCCTCCAGTTACAGTTGGACTGTGAACACTGTTCATGAAGTTGTCCCTTATTGAAGTGACGGCCCGACTGTTTGTGTGTGTTGTTCGTTGTTGCGTGCTCACTTTATCTTTTCACTCACACGATCGTGTGAAAGAAGGCGACTACTGCAGATAAGCGAGTGGAGGAAAAGACGAGAGAAGCAAAGAAATGTGACCTACAAAACTACTTCTGTTCGTACTTTTTAAATATGAGCTGCAGAGTTTGATGCTGTTTTTGGTGGGCTGTTCTCTGCTGCCACGCCCTCTGGGATTATATCTGTCTGTCTGTCAGTCCATTACATTACATTTATTCATTTGGCAGACGCTTTTATCCAAAGCGACTTACATTTGAGCAACAACATACAAGCTTCAACAGAGCATCAAATACAGCACGAGATCTACAACTGACAACACACATTAATAGAGGCAGCAAAAAATGCTAGTAAGCGCTAATGGCACCTGTTGCATCAATGGGGTAAATACCGAGGGAAAGAAGTTAGAGTTCACAAAAAGTGCAGTCGATACAAGATAATTGTAGGGATAGAAGAAGACGAGCACAGGAAGTGCATGTTAGAGGTTAGTTAGTTAGAGGTGTTATAAGAGGAAGTGTTCTCGGAAGAGATGAGTTTTCAAGAGCTTCTTGGAGTCAGAGAGGGACGCCCTGCTCTGATGGCGTGTGGTAGGTGAGAACAGGGACTGAGGTCGCTTTGTGTGAAGGGCTGGCAGAGCCAGGCGGCGTTCGCTGGAGCGTAGCGGGCGAGAAGGAACGTAGACTTGGATTATGGAGTTTAGGTAGATGGTGCAGACCCGGTGGTCACTCTGTGATTGATGTGATATGTACTATGAGCTCTTACTAGGATTTATTGCTGCTCTTACTAGTATGTATTGTCAGTTGTAGATCTGTATTTGATGCTCTGTTGATACTTGTAAGTTGTTCCTCAAATGTAAGCTGCATAAAAGCATCTGCCAAATGAGTAAATGTAAATGTAAATGTAAATGTATGCAGCATTAGTGACTTGGATCTGATTCTGGAGGCCACAGGGAGCCAGTGGAGGTCCCTGAGTAATGGAGGGACATGAGTCCTTTTGGGCTGATCAGAAACCAGACGGGCTGCTGCGTTCTGAACCATTTGTAAGAGTTTCACCTCACAAGCTGGAAGACCTGCTAGGAGGGCAGAGAGATAACCATGGCCTGTACCTGAAGCTGGGGGCATACTGAGGAAGGGCCTGATTTTCCTTATGTTGTATAGAGCAAAGTGGCATGACTTAGAGACAGCAGCGACATGGTCTGAAAAGGACAGCTGGTCATCAATCATGAAGTTTCTCACCACCTTGGTTTGAGTGATGGTTGAGGAGTCAGTTTGTAGTTTGATGTTATGGTGAATAGATTGCTTGGCTGGAATGACCAAGAGTTCAGTCTTGGAGAGGTTTAGTTGAAGGTGGCAGGCCTTCATCCATGTAGATATGTCCGAGAGACAGTCTGTGATCCGCGCCGAGACGGTGGGATCGTCTGGCGGAAAGGATAGATAGAGTTGGGTGTCGTCTGCGTAGCAGTGGTAAGAGAAGCCGTGCGAGCAAATGAGGTGGTGTAAATTGACTTTGTTCCAGATTGAAATATCTCAGCAGCTATTGGATGGATTGTGACTGTGAGTATGGTTTATTCCTGTCCTGCTGAGGATGAACTGTAAGAACTCTGGTGATCCTCTGACTTTCCATCTTTGATCTGTCCAACACTTTGGTTTGTGACCAAATACACGCAGAACTAATGAGAGTCGCTGCAGAGCCGCGGCAACAGGCCTGTAACAGTGACACATTTCTCAAATGCTCTTAATTACAAATAATAAAAGGAAGCTCATGATGAATCTCGCCTCCGACTCGTCACATATTAACGCTTGGTCGAGGCCCTTTAGTGGCACTTTTACATGTTTAAGCCTCTGCGGTCAAGTTAGCAACACTTAGCAAGAACATATGTGCAAATTCTGGTTAGACTTTCAGAATAAATCGCTAACGTTTTGAAACTGCACATTATTAAAGTCACGAAACGTTGCAGTTTGGTTGGGTTTGGGGACAAAAACTACTTGGTTAAGGTTCGGAAAAGATCCTGGTTTGGGTTTAAAATACCTACGTAGGCCAGTTAACATGTAAGTTCACATCACTTGTGTAACTTACACAATTTACGTAACTCGCATTAAACTTAAACAAAAATATTTAACGTTGACTTTCACACGGGACACAAACCCCGGTCTCCTGGCCCTCCATCCACCCCAACTAGTGATGGAATCAAGACCACCCAAACCGAGACAAGTCAAGACCAAGACCAGAGTTTATCGAGACCGAGACAAGACCAAGACTTTTAGGGGCTGAGAGCAGTCGAGACCAAGACCGAGTCAAGACCAAGACCAGTTCCCTGCATTGCATGGCACGCAATAAAATGTGGAACGAGATCATAGGTGGTTCTGAAAGTGATCTGAAAGATCCACGTTCCCATTAAAGCACCCACATACAAACACTAAGAGCTGAAATCAATGTAGGTATGACAGGGAGGGGGGACAGTCGTTAATCAGGGTCATTGGTTCCATTTGAAGCAATAAGTTTTACTTCCAATCAAAGTTTGGATGTTAACAAATGATTCCGACAATGCAAAAGCAATTTATTGATATTCCCAAAGTTATGGTCTTGACTGGTCTTGAAATAAAATCCCGAGTCCTCAAAGTCCGAGACAGAGACAAGACTGAGTGCAAATGGGGTCGAGTCCGAGACGAGACCAAGACCATCAAAAGTGGTCTTAAGACCAAGACCAACCGCCTCCTTACTCAGTCTTTTCTGTTAAACATCATTTACCTGGCTTTACCGTCACAAACTGAAGCTACGGAGCTTCCCCCACTGCGCTGAACTGTGACGCCATGGGGATCCCCAGAGCCGGGGGCGGAGCTAGAATCTCAGCACATGAGGGCGGAGCTTTATCGTTGGTCTACCTGCTACAAAGACATATTAACCAACTTTACATGACCCCAGACTCACTCTGAAAGTCCGCTGAGTCCGTCTGCGTCTCTGCTGCCAGAGCAGCCGTTCTCTCTGCAGTGCATCCAGGAAGCGTCCCAGCGTCAAGCGTCGCAGAGCAGATGAACCGGGCAGGAAGTCAGACACAGAAACCAGTTATAGACTTCCGATCAATATCAACAATAAACAGAGTTAAATCAGACAGACAGGAAACAATTTAACTCCGTAGCTACTTAACCATAGTAGAAGCAGAAAAAGCACTAATCACCAAATCAACAACGTCTAAACGTGTCGGCAAAGTCTGGCAGGTAAAACGCTCTTATTCTGAAATGCTCCCTGTGGTAGCTGCTAGATGCTCCCGTCAAGACGAGAAACGAAAGCGATCCACAGAGAGCTGAGAAGAAAGTAGAATCACAAAGGACAATTAAAAACAGTCATTAACGTGGAGCAGCTGCACGCTGCGCTGCTGAGACACTGAGACGCTTCCAGAGGACGTCGACGCCGTAAATAAACCGCTGCTCAGCCTACGCCCCTCCCTCAGGATTCCCGTGATGCACAAGGGTGAAGGGAGTTTTGTTAAAATGTGCTTATAAGTTTGCCGTTTGTTTGAAATACAAATGTGACTTTAAGGTTTATGTTTATTAAAACGCGTCTCCTCAGACTGAACATCTTTAAACTCATCAGTATGACGTGGTCCCTGTCTGCTAAGGTCATCGCTGCAGATGATCTCTAGAAAAGAGAGGGCCAGGGGAGGCGTTGAGTCAACGCGAGTCCTCCAAGCGCTGATTGTGTGTTTGTGGTGCAGGGATGATGACAGATCGCTAATCCTCTCAAATGCTCACAAAGCCGGGTCTCACACAAACCCCAGCTTTCGTTCTCTGTGTGTGAAACACCTCATAAATGTCCTCCAGCGTTCAGGCCTCGCTTCAGAGACCATTAAAGGTTAATTTCACCCAAATTACAAAACAACACGTGTTCTCAGCTGTCTGTGCCACATGCGGACTGTTAGAAGTCTGATCAGGATGTGTTTTTATTTACTCTCTTCTGTTTTATCGATCTAATATCTAATTTAATATAAAACATGTTGAGTGTGGTGGGGCTTTATTTCAGCGTCCAGTCTCTGTAGTTTATAATGACAATAAAGCTCAGCCTTGAAACATTATCAGATCCAGATCTCTCTCTCAGATCCTGGGTCTCTCTTCAGTTCCCTCTATAGATTAGAACCAGAGATGTCTAAAGTTAAGATCTTGTCATCATGAGATAAGTAAACATGGTTTTGGTTGTTGCCATGAAAGAGAAGTAAACCACTGAGACGCCACCTGGGATTTGCTTTTAGCTTCAGTATAATCTGTATAGAGCGATGTCAGTGATGTTCTGTGGTTTGAATGGATCATGTTCTCTGTGTTTCAGGAACAAGTGGAGTACATCTTCCTCATCATCTTCACTGTGGAGACCTTCCTGAAGATCCTGGCCTACGGTCTGGTGATGCACCCCAGCTCCTACATCCGCAATGGCTGGAACTTGCTCGACTTCGTCATCGTCATCGTCGGGTGAGAAAACACAAGAACCGATGGACAGAAGAAGAAGAAGACAAACACTCGTTTAGACACTGTTCTCTCTTTAGATCCCGGTCCTCATGTTATGTGCTGGTTTTCTCTTTGGATCTCAGGTTCTTTTGTTAGATTCTGGTTCTTTCTTTACACTCAGGTTCTTTCTTTAGATTTTGGTATTTCTGTAGACTCAAGTTTTCTCTTCAGATCCTGGTTTAGTTACTGGTTCTCTTTTAGATTCTGGTTCTCTCTTTAGTGTCTGGTTCTGTCTTCATATGCCGGGCCTGTCTTTAGAACCTGGTTGTTTCAGTAGACTCTGGTTCTCTCTTGAGTTCCTGGTCTCCCTTTAATTCTTGCTCTTCTCTTTAGGGTTCTCGGTTCTTGTCCTGTGTTTGACTCTGTGCTGAGCGTTGTTGAAGCAGTTTATAAAGACTCGCAGCAGTAAATCGGATCTGACTGCAGTAAACTCTGCAGCTTCCTGTCCTGTGGTCAGTGGAGGAACAAACCCTCCAGCGACGCCACAGTTTATCTCATTTAAGTGTTTTTGTGTTGAGTGTATGTGACAGCTGACCGCGATCACTGTACACTGCAACTAAATATACACCCCCACCCTCCTACAATAAACTCAGCTGTCACCCACAAACAGAGTCACTGCGGTGAAACAGGGAATTTAACCCCGACTCTGGTGTTGTGGATGCCTTGCTGCAGCTCTGGTTCTGTGGTGAAATAAGACTCCTCAGCTTCCTGAAGGAGAACAGGTCTGTAGGTGTTCACACGTTCTCTCATCACCTCTTGTGAAACTCCACAGAGCAATAAAGTGCAATTTATACTTCTGCGTCAAATCGATGGCATAGCCTCTGCGTAGCCCCGTACCCAACGCTGTCACGTATGGCGTAGCCTGAGCACTGTGATTGGTTGGCCGAGTAGCCTTGTAATATCTCCGAGCCGACAGGAAGTGCCCACGCTTTGAAGTAACTTTTACTGGCGGCCAAAACGGCGGCTGGAACACGGTGGATCAAAATATTTGAACGTCACAACCCGAGCGAGATGACGCGTTTCGCTATCAGAATGAGATCCAGTCGCTCGGTAACATTTGAAAAGGCTACACCAGCCGCACGTTTACAGTTTTACCCCCATTTACATTAGCGGAGGGCTAAACAGGAAGTTAGCCTGCTCGGCTGGCAGAAGTCAACACAGTGATGGGGACACGGATGCACAGGCATAAATCCATGGCTACGTGCGTAGCCTACGGCTTAGCTACGCAAAAAGACCCTACGCAGAAGTATAAACCAAGATTAATTCCTCCGAGTTCTCCTGCACTATCCGTAGTAACTAAAAAATGTTTTCTTTAGCCCAAATAATCAGGAGGCAGCACAGTTCATCCTGAGTCCAGGTTTGTCCTGGCTAGTCGACATTTTGATAGTTAGACCAGTCACCAAAACAGGAAGAGCAAAAGTTTTTTAACCATTAAAATGACACATACAACAGGACATTTTCTGTTACTGGTTTGAACGGTGTTCTCATCAGATATAAACTTCTCTCGCAACACATTCTCACTCCTGACTCGTCACATATTGATGATGCGGTCGAGACCCTTTGGCGTCACTTCTTAACGGCCTGGGAACCCCTTTAGTGTCATTTTTAGGCTCTGCGGTCAAGTTAGCAACGCTTGGCAACAACAAATATTCAACGTCCGGGCAAGTTAGCAACAATAAATATACAATAACGCCTCTTGAAACGTCGCCATTTTGAAACAGCATGTTATTAAAGTCATGAAATTTAGCAGATTGGTTAGGTGTAGGCTCAAAGACTACTTGGTTAAGGTCAGTTAATGCAGAAGTTAACTACCGTCACTTGCACAACTTACGCAATATACGTAATTCACATTACTTTAAGAAAAATGTTTAATGTTGACATTTTGTTTCACATGGGACACAAACCCTGGTTTCTGGCCCTCCATCCACCTACTATTTTAGTCTTTTCTGTTAAATATCATTTACCTGCCTTTACTGTCAAAAACTGACCCTACAGGGTTTCGCCCACTGCGTTGAACTATGACGCTGTGACGCATAGATATGGATCCCCAGTGCGTTACAAACTGACACCAATGGGTCTTGACCATGTGTCCATACGTGACGAGTCGGGGAATGAGAACAGGTTGGCTCCCTAGTTCACTTGACAGCAGTCTGAGAACACTTCTTCAAGGCAGACCGGAGAGCGGTTGTTTGGTCCACACCAGAGCTTGAGTCCGGCATTCCTGCCAGTCCAAACAAACAACACCAAGAGGTTAAACGCTTCACGGTTAATTTAAACCGGACAAACAAGGTCGGTGTGAACTCGCCCTATGTCACATGATAAATTCAGTATAATGTCCAGTTCAACAGTTCAGTCAGGTGATCCTCACCACTCTGCTGCACTCAGTTAATACTTACTTTCCCTGTTTTTAGTCAGTAAAACTTTCAATTCAATCTAAATTGTGTGTGAAATGTTACATTTCAGTAAAACCGAAAACAAATAATCAGTGAATAAAAACAGCTTAGTTATAAGGCAAGCAGTGTCAACACAGAGCAGTGAGTGTGACTTTGCTCTGTTGCCGTCGAAATGAACGTTATACTGAATTCATCAGGAAAACATGGAGGAAGTGCAGAGTTTGTATTAACAACAGATTAAAACAGAAAACAGACAGGGACATTAGAAATAAAGGTTTTAATGAGGGTCAGGGTCACCTGCTCAGGTCACGGTGGGTCCTCCATGTTGGTTTATGTTCTCGCTGCAGGACAGTGACGTGACTCGGGACGACCTCGGGGCGATGATGATGAAGCCCATTATGGTTGTAACGCTGCCCCAGGACACTCTGTCCCACTTTGCAGTCAGAGATGATGCACCGAGAGGCGGCTGTATGTGGGACACTGAGGAGTTTTTTAGTGTTTTGAATTGACACAGTGGAAAAATACCCCCACCCCGATTTGTAGTCACACCAAGACTAAGAGCTTGCAGCTATGGTAGTACCTCCATGAGGCTGTTCTTAGAAACAGTGGTGCTTCAAGCTAAATGCTACTAGTGCTAAATTTCATGACAGTCCACCCTATTGTTGCTGAGATATTTCAGTTTGGACCGATCGACCAGCAGACGTCAGCATCCATAGATCCATGCTGAATGAACAATTGAAACGTTTTAGAGACGTTTCTGTTTATTTAGCTTATTTCCTTATGTTTTTAAATTATTTTATATCTGGTTTATGAACAAATTACAGTGCAAAAACAGCTCTGATCAAACACTGATTTTCTGCTTCTGTATTAAAAGTGCACTTTTAATTTCGATCTGAGCTTGTCCTTCCATGCAGTTCATCATAACATATTTAATGATTTGGGTTGGAAAGAGGACTCTGCTGCTGTTTAGTGCAGTGCTTCCCAAAGATTTTTATTGCATGTTTATTTTTCACTACATCAAGAAAAAAAGACTTGTCTTCACCAGAAAATCAACAATATAGGTTGCTTGTGCAGCACCTTATTACGTCCCATATTTATGTTTGTGGCCGTACAACGGTAGCAAAGGAGGAAGTCGGGTGTCGTTTTATAAATAGACAGCAAGTGCGCGTAAGGAGATGGATGGGTCAAACCTCGGACTTTCATTTAGGATAACAGCGTTTGAGTCCGGTGTGAAAGTAAATGTTGAGGTATTTTGAGTTTTACCTTATATAGCGTTACTGCCTTCCGTCACATGACTTAATTTATTTAATTTACCCAAACAGTCACAAAGAAAGACCATTCCTAACATCATATGTGTGTGAGCTGGATTTCTTATGAATGAAAAACAAAAGATTTATTTCAACACTCATGTCCACCGTTATGCAGACGACACCATGCTGTACATCACTCTGTCATCTTTGTTATGTCAGCTTGTATTGGCTGTGCGGAAGTGTTTGAGTGTTTCTGCCTTTTTTAATCCAGAAGCTGAGGCTTTATTTTTTATAAGCTGGATTTTAAACTTTGGTCTCCTCCTTCTTTTTTTGTTTTTGTTGTCTGTGCAGGTTGTTCAGCGTTGTCTTGGAGACGATGACTCATAAATCTGGTGAGCAGGCGACCAGTCATCATGTACCGGGGAAACCTGGAGGTCTGGACGTCAAAGCTCTGAGAGCCTTCCGAGTCCTGAGGCCCCTCAGACTGGTCTCTGGAGTTCCCAGTGAGTTTACTGGACTGGAGGGAGTGTGTGTGTGTGTGTGTGTGTGTGGTTGCACACGCAGGTAAAGCTTTGTGTATCTGTCAGGTCTGCAGATTGTGTTGAACTCCATCATGAAGGCGATGGTTCCTCTACTCCACATCGCTCTGCTGGTTCTCTTCGTCATCATCATCTACGCCATCATCGGTCTGGAGCTCTTCATAGGACGCATGCACAAGACCTGCTACTACATAGGACTAGGTACACACACAACACACACACACACACACACAATAAACAGGCAAAGTCTCTCATCAGAATCAGAAACAGCTTTATTGCCAAATACATTTACACATACAAGGAATTTGCTTTGGTGACTAAGGGCCCATCCCCACTACTGCATTTTCATTTAAAAATGGAGACCTTTTGCTACGTTTGCATTAGTCTGTTTTAGTCCAGACTAAAACAGTGAAAACGAATACCTAAAACGAGAAGTTTGAAAACACTGCTGACCCTGTTATTCGTTTTTAAGACTCCAGGTAGCATTTTAGTGAAGACAGTCAACACAGACTGCGAGGACACAGACGCTCACGTTTGGCTCTCTGATTGTGTCTTATCAGTCATGCAAAGCAGAAACTGACAGAGTTTTTGATTTGGTAATTTTGTTAAAACATTTTGTACCGTGCAAATAACACCTGCAGCCTACACTTCCTTCTCTGTTTTCCGCCGCCACAGCCGCTTTAAACTCCTGTGTTATTTTCAGTTACAGTCTCAGCTTGTTATTGGTCAATGCAAACAAAATCAAAAAATCTTTCTAGTTCTTTGTCTGTATTTCTTTTTTCTTTCGCCAAATCTTCTGTAACTATGGAACAGACCATTTTCAGTCGTGTTAAAATAGACGAAGATAAATTCTGACACGCAGCTAAAACGCTGCTGTGGACGGAGATTATATCGTTTTAAAACTCCCTTTTGAACTGAGTAGTGTGGATCGGGCCTTAGAAGAACAACTCAGGGAGAGATAAAAGTAACTGGTTAAAAATAAGAGGAGGGGGGAAGTTAACTGGAGTAATGTAGTCTTGAAAAGGTGGGTTTTGAGGGCCTGTTTGAAAGACGGCATGGAGAAAGCCTGTCAGAAGGTGGGTGCCCTGTCACCACAGGACCGGCACTTTGTCCTGATGTTTTTTAGTGTTGCTGTGTCCGCAGACCTGAGGCGAAGAGTGCAGGTGTGGCGGGAGAGGAGGTCGGACATTTAGGGAGGGAGGGGCCTGGTTGTAGAAGGTAGAAGTTTACAGTGGATCCTGTAATTCATCGGGAGCCTGTAGAGGTTGTGAATGGGGTGATGTGACGAGTGGAAGTGAACATGCACGCAGTAGTTCTGGATGTATTAAAGTTTAATGATGATTTTGTCAGGTGAAGCGTAGAGGAGGCTGTTGCAGGAGTCAAATCTGAGAGTGATGAGGGCATGGAGAGGTTTTTTCTATAAAGGATAAGGACGGCCGGAGGTGTGCGATGTTCTTGAGGTGGGCAGGTAGGCCAAGAACGAGAGGGTGGAGTCAAAGATGATTCTAAGGTTGCGGTGTTATCCAGAGGGGGTGAAGATGTCGGATTGTGCAGTGGCATGAAAGCGGATTTCTATCTACATGTGGAAAACATTTACAATAAAAGGATAAAGAAGACAACTAATGAAAGTAATGTTGCACGAAACATCAATATTTTACAGGAAAGAGTCTGATGTCACACATTTGGTCGACATGCACTAACATTGAGGGCAAATGTAAAAACAGAGGAAACATTTAATGAAATATCAAATGAACTCTCAGACCAAGAGAAGCTGCTTCTAATAAAATCCTGTTATGTTGCAGATAATTTTGTGGAGGACGACCCGGTGCCGTGTGCGTTTGCAGGTCACGGCCGTCAGTGCAACATTAACGGGACGGAGTGTCGGGGGAAGTGGGACGGTCCCAACGGAGGAATCACCAACTTTGACAACTTCTTCTTCGCCATGTTGACCGTGTTCCAGTGCATCACGATGGAGGGATGGACGGACGTTCTCTACTGGGTAAAACTCTGTCTCTGTCTGTCAGGCTGCTGTCCTTCACGTCCCCTTCAGATACCAGCTGCTCTAACACTCCCTCTGTGTGTGTGTGCAGATGAATGACGCCATAGGGTTCGAGCTGCCCTGGGTTTATTTTGTCAGTCTGGTGATTTTCGGATCGTTCTTCGTTCTCAACCTGGTTCTGGGAGTCCTCAGCGGGTTTGTTGTCTCTCACAACATGAAAAACTTACTTTACACCAGCAAATTCAGAGACGTGTTACAGATCCACAGGTCTACAGACACTTTATAGTGTTTGTGTGAGATCTAAAGGTGTCCTGTGTAGAGCCTGATTTGTACTTCTGGGTCGAGTCTACGCCGTAGCTTTCGCACGTTTATGCTCTGCTGGCGGCGGGTTTCCATGTTCCAATGTGTTGACTTCTGCCAGTGAGCCGGCTAACTTCCTGTTAGCCCTCCGCTAACTTGGATGGAGGTAAAATAATAATCGTGCAGCTCTTCTAGACTTTCCAAATGTTATCGGACCGAGCGGATCAAACTCCTTCGCAGGTTATGTGACGGTCAAAAAAACTGATCGTCGCTGGTTTGGCCCCGAGTCAAACTGCGCTTCAAAGCTCTGAGCACTTGATGCTCAGAGGAAATGATGCTACCAGGCCAACCAATCACAGTTCTTACGGTCTGCATGCAGGTTATGCAGCTACGCGTAGATTTGAAGCAGAAGTATAAATCAGGCTTGAGATGACCAGAATTTTAGTTTCAAGCTGTCAAAGAATGAACCAACATGATGAACAGGATGTGAACAGTTCTGATATTATGTCAAAGACGTCTATCTGCTGAGGTTAGCGTGCTAACCGGCTGTCCCCGGCCTGTCCTGTCTTTTAATTCCACTTTGTACCTCCGGTCTCACAAAATGTCAAAAAGGAATTATTCAGACTGTACAGAAGCTAAATAAAACCATGTTCCTCTGTTCCAGCAGCCACCAGCTCTGGTTTGGTGGAAATAAACCCTTAATTGATGAGTTAGAAGTGAAAATATTCTGCCTCGTGACGTCCTCGTCTCAGTTGTCAAAGATCTGACCTGTAAAGGTTGTGTTAATGCTGCGTTGACGTGTGAACGTTGCAGAGAGTTCAGTAAGGAGAGGGAGAAGGCGAAGGCTCGGGGAGATTTCCAGAAGCTGAGGGAGAAGCAGCAGATGGAGGAGGATCTGTGTGGATACATGGACTGGATCACTCAGGCCGAAGACATGGACGAACTGGACGAGGACGGGAACCCACGTAAGACAAAGACGCCGTGTGTGTGTGTTACTGGTTTTGACTGGTCGTGTCACACAGCTGATGGGTGGATGACTGTCAGTTCAAGTATCAGGTGTGTTTGTGAAGCCTCTTGGACCAAGAATCAGAATCAGAATCAGCACTTTTTACACTCACAAGGACTTTGCTTTCGCCTCTTAACATTCCAGCAGCCCGCCGGTGTTCTGACGATCTATGCTGCCCTACTGATAAATGCTTATGCACCTTATGTGTTCCCTTTTCCACTCCCATACAGGTCGAACTCTCTGAGTGTTATGTCTTCTGTTTTTTGATTGTATTATAAAGTAATTTGACGCCGTGTGCACTGGAAGGAGGGGAGCATGTAGAAATATTATGACATCTTTATTTAAGATATGAGGGGCAGCGTATTCTGATTCTGACAGACTGCCATAATAATGATGAGCAGGGTCGCACAGATTTACGGGCGTGGAAACAGACCACGCTTGTGGGTCATACGCATGCACAGAACAGCTAAGCAGCACGTCTCGATAGCGTACATCGACAGGACGGCAGCCTTCGGTGTGTGCACACAGCCGCTGTGTTAGCTTCATCCTCATGTGATCCACCGTCCGAAAGCTAAAGTCTTCGTGATTCCAACGATGCAAACGGTTTCAAGATACCATCACCACAGCCGGTCCAATCAGAGCCTCTGACCAGCCAGTACAAGCAAAAGTGAGGCGACTCACCTCTGAAGCCTCACAGGAACTAAATCCATCGATCGATTAGATTCCAACAGAAACGGTCTTGTTACTGTCAAAGGTCCAGATGATCCAGTAAAACATTTAGTCCATCAGTAAATCCTCAGGGATGTTCACCAGCAGACATTAGAACTTTACTAACTCTGATCTGAATGTGAACAACTACGATAGCTTGAATTCAAATTAGCCGCTGACCTCTGACCTTTGGACTGACTGCTAATCCGAAAATACTCTGAGACAGACGCTCAGAAAAACCTGTGGAGGCATTTTTCATGGTGTCGGTTTGAAATTTAAAGTTAAGCTTTATTCTGCGGCCCCACAGTGTTTCCCAGCTGTGGTTGTCTATGAGTTTTAGTGTGTTTAAACTGATATTAATCCCAGTTCACTTAGTCCTTCTGACTTTTGACACTCTGGAGGTTTTTCTTTCAGAGAAGCCCAGAACCAGGCCGATCCTCCAAATGGTTCAAGAACTGCATTCAGTTTACTTTGGATCTGGTTAACGAATGATTTACATTCATAAACGTATTTTTTCTTCTTGTCTCTGCCTCTCAGGTCCGTGTCTGGGCGATCTGTCAGATAAGAAGAGAGGGAAGTTCGGATGGTTCAGTCACTCCAATGAAACTCACGGTGAGAGCTGGTTCTTTACGGACACGCGGCGCTGCAGCGGCGTGTGCGCGCTCCGTCAGTCTAAATGTAGAAAGACTTCACTCATATCTGGGTCTGTCATATTTATCTGACCCTGTTTCACTTCAGGAGGTTTTTATGTTCTCTGTCGCTTCAGCTGAATTCAGATCAGATCAGAAAACGCAGGAAACAGGAAGTACAAAAAAACTGCCAATCAGAGGCGGCCTTCAATAAAGAAGGGTCTTAAAAATCGTTTAAGCCAAAAGTTTTTTTGTGTTAAATGTTATTAATGCTGTATTTATTATATGGAAACTATAGATCCGTACATTTTACTGTGTATATTATATGTTTGCATCGAGCAGAACACAATCCTTAATAATGATTATTAATAATATCTAAACAGTCAAACTGTGTTCTATAATTAATGGTTCTGTGCGGACGAACGGCTGAACCGTGTAGAAAAAGTCCCGGTTTTGAAAATCCCTGTTTGTGTGGACGGACCGAAGAGACTTTTTTTATGACACGTCAGAATATTTAGTTATTTATTTCCTTAAAAAAGCCTGTAGAAGACGACGTGATGAGTCGTCTCCTGTCAGGCTGCAGTCAGCTCAGTCTGACAGGAACGATCAGGGCGTCCGCATGTCGACTGCACACATGAAGTGAATGTAGATAAAGTTCATCCGTCTGTCTGTTCCCCTCCCTCAGCGAGTCTTCCTGCCAGTGAAACAGCTTCTGAGAACACGGTGAACATCGACGAGGAACACACCAACTGCTGCCAGGCCTGCTGGTAACGCACACTCACACATTTTATTCATGAAGCACATTTATTAGAAAAAAACAACGTTAACAAAACTGTCAAAGTCAGACAATAAAAAACGGTTTAGCAATTTTATGACAACAAAAAATAGAAAAACACGAGCGAGAGACTCAAACGGCAAACATAAAAAGGTCTCAGCGAAGGATCTGGTAATCCAGGGACGAGGGGGGGGGCACCTTCTGCTTTCATATGAAGCTAAAGGTTTTGGTCTGATGGTCTGAGGCGTTTGACAGAGTGATAAAACGTCAGGAGGTCGGAGACAGAAGATGGAGCCGGTCCGTGTATGTAACTGCAGTAAGTGATCAATTCGGAAGGATGTTAGAGCAAGATAATCAAGATAATCAAGATAATCAAGATAATCTCTGCAGAGGAAGGATTTCAGTGCTGTGAAGGTGGAGGAAGCTGCCTTTGACAACAGAATTAATATGTCTGTTGATTTCAGTGCTGAATCAAATATCAGGTGCCGGACGACAAACATCTGAAGCTGTGTGTCAGCTCGGATACTTTCCCGAAGCCAAGTTCCCACCGCACGATTTTAAGATCGATCTGCCGCTCGGCGACCATCAGGCTGTGATCAGGGGTAAATCAGCGCTCGATCTGCGTTCGCCAGTCGTTATGAAGAACTTTAATAACTACTTTAATCTCAGAATTCTGACTTTAAACTCAGAATCTGGCCCTAATCCTCTTCCGCAGTTAGGTCATTTGTTACTTCTAATAAAGTTGAACAGATCTAACAGATGTTGAACAGTAATGTTCCAGTCAGTAGTCATGATCTCTCCTGTAGCGCCCCCCTCAGGAGGTTTGTGAACTAACTTCAGTCTCGTTTCAGCTCACGGATGATGAAGATCGGCTGCTGGTGAGTTCACTGACCGTCAGACATACAGGAACGTTTCATACATTGTGCTCACTGACCGTCCTCCTCCCTCTCAGTCGGACGCTGCGTCGGTGGAACCGAGTCTGTCGCAGGAACTGTCGCACTGCCGTCAAATCTGTGACGTTCTATTGGCTGGTTCTGCTGCTCGTCTTCCTCAACACCTCCCTCAGTGCCTCCGAGCACTACAACCAACCTGATTGGCTGACACAAGTCCAAGGTAACAGCAATCAGTGACATTATCAGTATTGTCGGATTGTCCTCTGTTTCAGTAACCAATCAGGAACCTGCGTCCTCTCCAGCAGCCAGCAGGGGGCGACTCCACCTGCTGCAGAAGGAAAATGTTTCTCCTTCTCAGCTGATTTATTCCCCCAGTAAACACTTTCCTGATGAGTTTATGGTCTCAGTCGCTAGTTTCAAGTCTTTTTCTACACAGCATAAATGGGACCCATAATTTAGTAAATTATGGTCCCATTTAGAGGAACAGAGACCAGGAAGCAGGGGAGGCTTTAGGGCGTGATGATAACTTATTAATCCAAATGGCAAATTGGCCCAAAAAAGCATCGGGTCAAATGTTTCTGATCGAGAGGGAAAAGGAGAAAAGGCTGTTTTTCCACCAAATAAATTCAACCTTTAATTGAGAGCAGTTCTACTTTAATAACTAACGTCTGCCTGCGACTGTATTTAAGTAGAAAAGAACATTAACAGCATCGTCTCTCTGCAGACATCGCCAACAAGGTGCTGCTGTCTCTGTTCACGGTGGAGATGCTGCTGAAGATGTACAGTCTGGGTTTGGCTCACTACTTCGTGGCGTTCTTTAACCGCTTCGACTGCTTCGTGGTGTGCGGCGGCATCATGGAGACCATCCTGGTGGAGCTGGAAATCATGCCTCCTCTGGGCATCTCCGTGCTGCGCTGCGTCCGCCTGCTGAGGATCTTCAAGGTCACACGGTGAGAAAACACACCCGAACCAGGTTAACGGCGCTCACCGCCGAGTCGCCTGCTCCTCCTCTGATCTCGCTCTGTCTCTGCTCAGCCATTGGACGGCTCTGTCCAATCTGGTGGCGTCCCTGCTAAACTCCATGAAGTCCATCGCCTCCCTGCTGCTCCTCCTCTTCCTCTTCCTCATCATCTTCGCTCTGCTCGGCATGCAGCTCTTCGGAGGGAAGTTCAACTTTGACGAGACGCAGACCAAACGCAGCACCTTCGACGCCTTCCCACAGGCGCTGCTCACCTGCTTCCAGGTAACGCACCTGAGCCTCAGCACCGGGCTGCACCGGCTGAGTGTCCTGTCCTAACTTAGGGTCCACTTCACACCCTAAAGGCTCAGTAACTATGAGTTAGTTTGAAACTAAATGCACCACGATTAAACTGTCAAATTGAATGTGACAGAGCCTTTGTTGGTTTTAACCATAGTGTTACTATTATGCACAGAAAAAATCTTCAGCATGTCCAAAAACTCTGCTAACTCTGCACATCTAGTACACGTTATTGTGTCTCTTATAGAGGACTCAATTCAACTCAAATTCAAATTAGCTTTATTGGAATGAACGTGTAACAACAAAATTGCAAAAGCGTCATACAAACTTCATCAGAACAATCAACCCCATATATTTCATTAAACAAGTAATTAAAGCGTAAAGTTATCAAAGTGTGTGTGTATGTGTCAGAAAAAAATAAAAAATAAAAAAATTAATAAAAAAGTAAGTGTGTGTGTATTAAAAAAATAAAAATATATGTTAAAAATTAAAATAAATAAATAAAACAGTAGGCGTAGTTAAAAAATATTAAAAATTAAAATACAATAAATGTGTAAAACAGTAAGCATGTGTGTGTTTAAAAAAAAAATAAAATAAAATAAAATAAATTAATAAAACAGTAAGTGTGTGTATGTGTGTTAAAAAAATAAAAATATATTAAAAATTAAAATAAAATAAATAAATCAGTAAGCGTGTTTGTGCAGGATCCTCGGGCTCTGAAATGAACCTCGCCTTCAGCAGCCAGCGGCTTAAACCTCGTCCTCTCCAGCCAGCAGGGCAGCAAACCGCGCCTTCAGCAGCCAGCAGGCTACTCCACCGGCTGCAGACAGAAAATGTTTCTCCTTCTCAGCTGAATAATTCCCCCAGTAAACACTTTCCTGATGAGTTTATGGTCTCAGTCGCTAGTTTCAAGTCTTCTTCAACACAGCATGATGTTCATTTAGTAAATTATGGTCCCATTTAGAGGAACAGAGACCAGGAAGCAGGGGAGGCTTTAGGGCGGGGCTACAAGCTGATTGACAGGTGTCTACCATGTCGACCTGTCAATCAGGATAGAGGTGACTTGTATCCGCTGCTCCGCTGAAAAAGCTCATCAGGAGTCGGCTGCTCATTTTTCAGGAAGTACGTTTAGTTTGAAGCCCGTTTGTCGCTAGCTAAAGTTAGCATCACAGCTAATATCACAGCTAATGTGAATTATAGATGCAGCTTATTAACCAAGCTAGCTATTTCCTCCCTCTTGTCCAAATATGGTGACGTCTGGTTCCAAAAAAATCAAAATGGCGACGGCAAAAATGTCAAACCGGCAGCTTTAAAGCGGCGGTCCGCAAACCAACAGGGGACGTCACGGCGACCACACCAGCTGCTGTTAAACATGCTGTGGTTGTGAGGGGATGATAGTAACAAATGTGACTGATAGATGACCAATGAAACATTTAATTTTCATTTAATTTTATTTATACGGCACCGATTCATAACAGAAGTTATCTCAGCGAGCAGGTCTGGACTCTCTGCAGTGTTAATAACCCAACAGTTCCCACCATGAACGAGCTCTTGGCCACAGTGACAAGGAATCACTGTCTTCCCTCAGTGATTTCTCTGCTGACCCTGGTGTTGACTGTGTGTGCAGATCCTGACAGGTGAGGACTGGAACGTGGTGATGTATGACGGCATCATGGCGTACGGAGGCCCCGTTTTTCCGGGAATGATCGTCTGCGTTTACTTCGTCATCCTCTTCATCTGCGGTAACTGTATCCTTCACCTGCGGCCTGATGTTGCCTCCGTCAGTGTCCTGGACCCTAAAACTAGATCACTGTGGTCTGATAGCTGCAGTGACAGCCGTCATCCACTATTCATTCCTCTTCACCAGACGTCTTCACATATGTTTCTTATGGACAGTCCATCAAATAGTCCTGTGACCATTAGAGGTGGCAGAAATTATTGATAAAGCATAGTATCGCGATATTTTCTGTGCTAATACTGTTTCGATACACGGACACCAAGTATCGGCCTTTTATTTTATAAACTGCACATGAAAATTTAACTTTTTGGTACTAGATTAATCAAATCAGACGCTTTTTCAGTGCACTAGATGGTGCTGCTGAGGTTTTTCAGCGTGCAGGAAGAAGTTGATAAAAACAAAGATGGCGGCATCAGAGAAAGAATTAATGAAAGCACTGCGTTTAAATCGAATGTATGGGCTTTGGAATTTTCAAGAAGAAGGGGACAACAAAGATGGATTTGACACGTGATTTGCAAGGAGAGTCATACAAAAATAAAATACCACGAACGTGAGGGCTCATCTCACACGGCGCCAGAGGATGGTAAAGTTAATGCTAAGTGAGATGAACAAACAGAGATATTAATCTTTTAGATCAAACAAATGTTGACAACGTTCTCCTTTGGGGAGATGATTTGAAATTGGCAAAGATGAAATAATATCATATATAAAACATAATATCGTATTGTGACAGAAGTATTGTGAAAAAAGTATTGTGATATCGTGTCATGATATAAGTATCATGAAAATATCGTATCTTGACAGAAGTATCTTGATAATATTGACGATACTGATAATATCGAGAGGGTCTATGGCGACTTCCACCCCTAGTGACCATAATTAGAAGATGTCCAAAGCAACATTTCAGTAATCTTTTATTTCTGTTTGTACATTTTTATTATTATTATTAGTTGGACGATCTTTCAGAAAGTCCCTCCCTGTAGGTGCGTTCAGGTGCTGTGGGAAACCACAGTGTTTTAATGTTGTTGCATGTTCTTAGCGTGTGTCAGACATCCTGCTGAACGTCTTCTTGGCCATCGCCGTGGACAACCTAGCCGGAGGAGACGGAGACAACAAGAAGGAGTGAGTGATGGAGGGATGGAGGAGGGAATAAGGGCAGCGAGGGAGGGAGGAGTCAGACCGGGAGGCTCGAGTGGTTCACTGTTTCCTGTTGTTTCTCCAGGAAGAAGACGGAGAGCGCAGAGGAGGAGGTTGAAGAGCCGGAAGAAGAAGTGAAGGTGAACACGGAGGTCTGACTTTAAGCTGTAGAATTACACGTGAGTCCGTCGGGCTGATTGCTGTTTGTGTCTGCAGGTGGACATCGACGAAGACACCGAGTACGAGGAGGACGAAGAGCCTCCTGAGGGAGAAGACGGTCAGTCGACGTCTGGAGAAATGAGTTTAGAAACATTTTCTAAATAAATTAAAAGATGTGAAGAGAGAGAGAACAGTGTGGATGTTGAGATGTTTCAGTGTACACGAACCAGTTTGTGGATTAAACCAATCAGATCTGGCAGAAAGTAGCTGATAATAGAAAGTTAATGGCAACAACAACAAACTGCTGATTGGTCAAGTCAAAAACCCTGTATGTTAATAAACCACTACAGCTGTAATCTGTGGTCCAGGTTTATTCTGAGCTCTGTCCCTGTTCAATCAGTCAATCAATCAATAATATATAATATAAAATATAATTTAATGTAAATGTTTTGACTTCCGAGTCAATAAATCAGCAGATGTTTTCTGTCCGGATCTCTTGTGATACGGCACAAAGGTCATTTACCTCCTTTCTCCTCCTCTCCTCCTGTCAGATGGAGGAGTCCAGTTAAAGATGGCTGACCTGACTCCTCCTAAGGAGAAGGTTCTCCCGATCCCAGAAGGCAGTGCGTTCTTCTGCCTCAGCAACACAAACCCGTAAGTCCGACAGCACCTGGTAAACTTCTGTTAGCATTAGCATTAGCATTAGCATTAGCAAAACTAGCAGAGAGAGTCGGTGGAAACGAGGGGGAGGAGTTTGTTCTGTACGTAGAGGAGCTCCTAGCAAGACTTTATTTCCTAACGTTACTCCAACACAACAAACTCCTCCCCCTCGTTTCCGCCGGCGTCTTCCAGCAGCATCTCGCCTCTCATGAGATTTCAGAGCGAGACTTCAGTTCCATGTTCAAAGCAAAGGGGTCACCGGGAGTCGCTCGTAAGGATCCTGTCCGTGATTCTGTCAGACAGCTGGTTTAGATCTCAACACTGAGCCTGTTCATATTGTCTGTTGGGTTTTTGATCCTGAGCCATAAACATCAGATTTACCTTTTGTCCTTCTTCATGTTTTTCTTGTCGTTTTTTTAATGATTCATATCGTAGCTGGCTGGATCAGTTCAAGGCTTAAAACTCTTAGAATAAAGATTTTTGAAAAGTCAGTGGATTAAATACTTCCAGAACCGGAGCTGTAAAAAAAGTGAGCGGCACTATAACCGTGTGCCTGGCGCTGCCTGGCAACAAGAAGCACTTATTGTTGACGCCATTTTGACAGGAAGTAATACGCCGCAGCCGGTTCAGCTGCCGGCTGAAGCTTCTTCTGCACGGATTACTGTTGACAAAGATTTTACTTGTTGACAAAGTTTCTTCATGTTCGCCGCCACCGCCGCTTTTAACTCCCATGTCACATTCAGTCCCAGCTCCTTATTGGTCCATGCAAAATAAATCCTGGTGCGGTTCTTCGTCTGGAGAACTTTCACCAGATCTTCTGCAGCTACAGAACAGACCAGCTGCTTCATGTTTCCGGACTCGTGCAGACAGGGCTTCAGAGTCGGTGCTTGAGAACTTAGGCCGCCGGCCTTAAAGGCTAAAGTCAGGGAAAAGTCATCTCTGCACAGCTACTCCGGCTCGTGTCAGGCCGACCTGGATCCTGGTCTCGATTACTATGAACCAGGCTGACACCTGAGTCTCTGTACAGTAACAGGAAGTGTCTCTACAGTAACAGGAAGTGTCTCTCTGTCTCTCCCTCTCTCCAGTATCCGTGTGGCCTGTCACACTCTGATCCACCACCACATCTTCACCAACCTCATCCTCGTCTTCATCATCCTCAGCAGCTGCTCATTGGCTGCCGAGGATCCAATCAGAGCCCACTCCTTCAGGAACAACGTGAGTCTCAAAGGCCCCCGTGCCCTAGCATTGTGGCTAAGCTAACGGTGGGAGGAGGTCAAATCTGAGGGTTGCGTGGGAGAGCTGAGTGCGTTCGGCGAGGTCATCATCGGAGGTGATGATGTCGTGGACACACCGCTGTGGTTTGTGCTGGCGGGCGGGGCTTCAGCAGATTACACAGCAGAAGTGGGTCAGTGACTAACCGGGTTAAAGAGGGAAACACGTGGAGAGAGAAAATCACCAGTTTACTGTCTGATCCCGAGAAAACTGTACACACACACACTAACACTAATACACACTAATACACACACACACACACTAATACACACTAACACACACACACTAACACACACACACACTAACACACACTAACACACACACACTAAAACTAATACACACTAACACACACTAACACACACACTAAAACTAATACACACTAACACACACTAACACACACACACACACTAACACACACACTAACACACACACACACTAACACACACACACACTAACACACACACTAACACACACTAATACACACTAACACACACACAAACTAACACACACACTAACACACACACACACTAACACACACACAAACTAACACACACACTAACACACACACACTAACACACACACTAACACACACACACACTAACACACACACACACTCTAACACACACACTAACACACACTAATACACACTAACACACACACACACACTAACACACACTAACACACACTAACACACACACAAACTAACACACACACTAACACACACACACACACTAACACACACTAATACACACTAACACACACACACACACTAACACACACTAATACACACTAACACACACACAAACTAACACACACACTAACACACACACTAACACACACACAAACTAACACACACCAACACACAAACTAACACACACACTAACACACACTGCAGCAGCTGTTTTCATGCAAGACGTAGCAATTAGCAGCAGCTGAGGAAAGAAATAACTTCCAACACACACACACAGCCTTGTGTTACTGTCTTCGTGGGGACATAATGACATAACGCGTTCCCTGGCCTCCTTACAAACCCAACCTGAACCTGAAACCCAGGTCTTGACCCTCAAACAGCCTTTAAACGTGTACTTTGCATTTATGGTCCCCACAAGTGAAGTGGAATCCCAGTATTTTGGACCCCACAAATACAGTAAAACAAGCCTACACACACACACAGGATGTTGAACCCCGATAATTAAAACGTGTTATTTTGGTAGCTTCATTCCTCATTTCTATTTGTGAACACAATGACATCACTGTGACATCACTAAACTCACTGACCTGCACGTTATACTGGCTAACGTTATGTTGTGATTGGTGATATTCAGCTGTTTTTCTTCATATACTGTTTAGACTCTCAGGCATCGCTTTGTTCAACTGCCAGATTTTTGAACGTGTTTCGGCGGACGTTCATGTAACACAGTAAACAAGCCAAGTTAGCCCTCCGAGCTAATGCGTGCTAACGACAGATCAGAAATGTGCTGCAACACGTGAGATTTCCTCCTGATCACAGGAGTTTTTAGAAGCTAATGCAAAGCAAACCTGCGTCTGTGTCGAAACTACGCTGTCGTCTGATGCTCACCTCCCCACAAATGTGACTACACGTCGTGGCTGCTTAGCGCGTCTGCTGTGAGGGTTAACAGGTATATAATCAATAATCAATGACTTAGGTTAGGCACACACTGGTGGTGGTTGTGGTGAGGGTAATTGGCTTCGGGGGGCTACATAAAGCGTAACAGAGCTAGCTAGGTAGCTAGCTAGGTTGCCAGTCAGCTAGCTGGCAGTATCAAAGTAAACAAGGGTCCTGGTCCTGAAACTGCAGCCTCCGGTACTGCAGCTACATGCTACTCAGCTGAGGCGATACTATAATGTGACGTGAAAACACAGCAGGCTGCTGATTGGTCAGAGAGAATATTCACTATTCACTGCATCATCATTGCACCAGACAGAGGCAGCAACAGGAATTTCATCACTAAATCCACTTCTGAGAAGTTTTGAGGTGAGAAATCAGCTGTGTACATTTACAATATTGACAGTTTTACGAGACGTGACGGCGAAACAAAGGTGTGATGAATATTTTCGGAGTTGAGGAGCTCTGCGAGTGGCGGCGGGGGAAGCCTGCGGCGGGTTCAAAAGGTCAAACGTTTTAACTTAAACCAAGACACAGCTGTGTGCGGCGTTGCTATGACGACCAGCTACATTCAGGGTGCTTTCTCTGGGTTCTATATGCAATGGAGCGGGGCCAAACCGAGTCGAGCTGGTTCTGGTGATGGAAAAGCAACATTAGTCCACCATTCAGCCGCTGATTGGTTGAGGTAGTTCCAATCACAAGAGCAGCGTCCACACGGGTGCAGGCGATCTCAAATCAAGTCACAGTCTGGGAGGAAGTGAGCGTGCGGGTCCAGGAAGTGAGCACAGACACGGCAAAAGTACGACAACTTAAAAACACCTGCTGAGTGCCGCACAAGTGCAAAAGCCATTGACCTGTATGTATTGGTGTGTTTACTTTGTGTCTCCATGGTGACTGTGTTTGTGTTTGCCGGTGCAGATCCTGGGTTACGCTGACTACGCCTTCACCTCCATCTTCACTGTGGAGATTCTGTTAAAGGTAAAAACCCCTTCAGTCATGAATCAGCTTCAGACAGATTGTTGTTCTTTCTCTTCTTCTCTTGGTGTAACGCCGGCGTCTCGTCTCTTCTTCTCTTGATTTGACGCCAGATGACGGTCCACGGAGCGTTCCTCCACCAGGGCTCCTTCTGCAGGAACTGGTTTAACCTGTTGGATCTGCTGGTCGTCAGCGTCTCGCTGGTCTCCTTCTTCCTTCAGTCAGTATCATGATTCATTTTCCAACACCAGCAGCTCCATGTTAGACGCAACACTAGCTAACATTAGCAGCCACGCTAGCCCCGTAGAAACAGGAAGTGTCCTTCAGGCTGCTGAAGGTGGAGATCGGGGGTAAATAGATATTCAACAATGGAAGGGAAAAGACAGAAAGTTTTCAAATGAACAAAAGGAAAGTTGGCAAACACAAAAACAAAGATGTTGTTGTTTGGAAACCAGCATTTGCTGCAAGGAAGGCTGCAGCTAAAGATCCGACAGAGGCGAGGCACGGTTAGTTCATCCGTTCGTTCAACATTTCTAGGAGAAAACAGCAAAGACAGAGTTTAAACCGTGTTTCAGAAAGACTAAAGCTGCGTTCCCACTGAAAGCGAATCCAACGTTTCGGGCGGCTGCAAAGATGCAAATTCCTGCTCATTCTCTCCAGGTGGCCCGAATGAGGCGTTTGCCGCGACATTCGCTGGTTCGCACGAGTTCAAATTTTTCAACTTGGGCGAGAAATTCTTGACGCGATGTTGTGAACGCCTATCAGCAGTGAGATTGTGTTTTTGTAGAGGACGTGGCGAGCAGCATAATGACAATCCGCTGGCCAACGGCGAGCTGCTAAGGAACGGGGAAGTGTACGGCGAGCTGTACAGGAAGCGGCGCTGCAGCTCTCATGTAGTGGGTCTGGATTCTGCTCTGACAGCGGCGCCGTTTACCCGCCGGAGGAGCTCAGAGCTGACTGCTTTTATTAAACCAGCTTTTTACTTTTTGGGATCACAGCTTGATTCATCTTCACTTTGGACTTTGGACTGTGAACAGGTTAGCTTAGCATAGCGCTGATGGATCCAAACTCCATTCAGAAAACAAACAGTTCAAAACTTGTCCTGCTGGCAGAGCATGAACTCATGTGTCCAACAAAACAGCATGATATTGTAGTTAATTCAGCATCAGTTTGATCAGTTTATTTCCATTAAATCACAGCAAAGGGTTAACTTCAGGTTAAAACAACCGGATCCGCCGGCTGTGTTTATTCGCTTTAAACGCGTTGTGTGTGTGTGAACGCTCAAAAAGTCCAGCGGTCAAACTCGAGCGAGTAAAGCGAGGCCAATATTAACTTCGTCTTCGGTGGGAACGCGCCTTTACACGCCAAACATCGTTAATATTTACAGTTTGTCAGCTGCTATCATGCAAAACGCTTCACTGTCTGCTTCAACGACAGCTGATGTCGCTTCCAAAACTCTAAAACCAAAACGCTTCACACATGTTGGGCGAGTTACTTCCAAAATGTAAAACATTACGGATCCCTAGTAACTGTCATGTCAGAGTAATTAGTCATATTACAGTATTACTGTGATGCTTTCTTTTGTGTTACTCTCGAGTTCCTTTCACTGCTGTTGACTGGGCGCATTATTCTGATATTAAGATTGAAGATGTTTCATAGGTGGGTTCTAGTGTGTTGGGTCTTTGTCATAACCTTCTGATTAATAGGACGCAGGGGGGTGATGTAGTATGAATCGTCTCCCCGTTGAGAAAGACGCTGTGCACGTTTACACAGCATGATTATTTGAATCTGCCGACACTCTGACAGCTTCGGTCAGGACGGACTGACAGCAGCCTAAATATAACAAATACATAAATCTGTATTTCATGACAGAATAAGAAGAATATACTTTCACTTTGACTGCTCTAAAGTTTTTGTAACAAGAATGACTCAGAAATGCAGAAATTTGCTTCAAATATCCTTCATTTTTTCTGTACCGCCGCAGAACATTTTCCATCGTTGTGTTTTGAACAGTTTTGGACACATCGGTGCTGCAGAGATAAAGTGTCCTGCAGGTGGCTGAGCGGTGATCAGAGTTTTGACCAGGGCATGTTAGCAGTTAAAATAAACTGTAGATGTTCTCTTCCCCTCTGTACTCTGACACACTTGGTACAGTCTGGGCTCCGCCCACTATAAATCCACGTGTGCTCTCCTGCTTCCTGTTTGACAGTCGGCAGTCTACCTGGAACAGGTAACAGGGACAGGAGCTCGTGTCCCAAACTGTTTGTATCTGAATGTATAAATAAACAAGCCTGTTTCTGCTGCTCGGTGCAAAACCCGTGTTCTGATTCTGGGTGTTTCCCAGGTGGCTTTGCGGCGGCGCCACACGCCTGCGTGGTGCTGGATGTTATAGTAGTGTAGGTCCGGCAGTATGGAAGGTCTACAGGTCGTAGGATTGGCTGTGACTGTTCTACTTGTATTAAACTCAGTAGCTGGATCATAAAGGTTCACAGGTCACACACACTGCTTGGTAGCAAAATTAGCATTCTTAGTTTTCTTTGTTAGTTTAGCTTAGCATCACACTTGAACAACAGCTCTGTTCTGCTGGATCAACGGAACAAAATATAGAACTGCAAAATGCTTGTGACTGTAGACAGAGTCCAGACTACTGTCGCACAGGCACAATATCAGTAACATTAGCAGCAATGCTAGCCACATACGAGCAATATCAGTAGCTAACATTAGCAGCAATGCTAGCCACATACGAGCAATATCAGTAGCTAACATTAGCAGCAATGCTAGCCACATACGAGCAAACATTAGCAGCAATGCTAGCCACATACGAGCAAACATTAGCAGCAATGCTAGCCACATATGAGCAATATCAGTAGCTAACATTAGCAGCAATGCTAACCACATACGAGCAATATCAGTTGCTAACATTAGCAGCATTGCTAGCCGCACAGTAACAATATCAATAGCTAACACTGGCAGCAATGCTAGCTGCATAAAAACCGTATTCTTAAATAACATTGTGAACATGTCTGTGAAAACCTGCTAACATTGCAATCCTTGTTTTTAAAAATGAAAAAAGTTTAGAAAGGATTTACGGTTAACTGACTCTGCAGTAGCTTATTACCGTAATATTTCTAAGCAGTAACAGGCTCAGTTCTATAAAATAAGATGTTACATTTTTTAACTAAATAAAAGAGCCACTTGAACAACATTTGAAATAATTAGAGGGATTAAACTTTGTCATCAGGCTTCTGTATTCAGCTGCAGGCTACAGATTGTTTACTGGTGTTACAGGTAGATTCACAGGTGCTTCTGGTTTTAACCTGCTCAGTGTGTTGGATCATCTGATCAGAGTCTACTGGACTGTTTAAAAAACAGATTTAAACAATTTTATTAGAAGAAGTGGGAGAGAAGAGCTGCATTTATTTAATATTTCAGGTCTTTTTGCAGATCTCTGATCAAATCAATGATAAATTATAAGTTGTAATCTTATTAAGTTGTCATCCTTAATCTTTCTGTTCATTAAATTGAATCTGTATAAACACTTATAAACTTTAAACTCTCTGAATGCTTTCTGCTGCTGTCTGCCTGAGCTGCAGGGGTTCAGTTATTTCTGTGATGAATCAGAATCAGCTTCATTTGCCAGGTGTGCAGACACACAGGAGGGATTTGACTCTGGATCAAAAGCCTCGTTTCCACTGAGCGGTGCGGTACGGTACAGTACGCTACGGTCCGGGTCGGGTCGCTAAACCATGATCGGGGCTCGCGTTTCCACTGCCAACAGTACCCTACTTGATAGGCGTGGTGTATGCCGACATTATTTGTCAACGGTGTTTTAAAAATGACGCCTCTTGTGTTGTCGAAGTTCCCTTGTAGCACGCTGCGAAGTGACGATTCTCTGTCAACCAATCACCGTTCTGCAGTGAGTCTAGCTCCACCTTTAGTACCGTACCACTGTGCTAGGTACCCCAACGAAAGGGTACCCAAAAGTGGTACGGTACGGTTCGGCTTTTGGTACCATTCACAACTTTTGACAGTGGAAACGCAAATAATTGCGTACCGTACCGAACTGTACCGTACCGCACCGCTCAGTGGAAACGAGGCTAAACTGTGTTCTTCCTGATCAGCAGGGATGAAAACATGTTTCCCAGCTGTGTGTGTGTGCTGCCCTCTGCTGGGAGAAACCACAACATAACTAGCTGGAGCCTGCAATGCAAACAGCACTGACCCGCTGTGTGTTTGTGCCTGTAGCTCCAGCGCCATCTCGGTGGTGAAGATCCTCAGAGTCCTCCGGGTGCTCAGACCTCTGAGGGCCATCAACAGAGCCAAAGGACTCAAGGTAACCAAACACCTGCGTGTGTTTAAAGCCTGGAGCTGGATCACAGAGGCACAGGAAGGTGGATCCTGGTGCTGCTCCTTTAATCCTTAATAGAATCTGGTCACTGATGGCAGACAGAACCTGCAGACAGAACCTGCAGACAGAACCTGCAGACAGAACCTGCAGACAGAACCTGCAGGCATCTCATTTTCAAATGTGTGTCTATCTTAGGGCTGTAGCTGTTAGTGAGGACGCTGAGGTCTGAGTTTACAGTGCATGTAGATATATACTGTGTATTCAGGATGACTTACACTTTATATCTCTCATGTCCATCCAGAACAACGTCCAGGAATCCACTTAGAAATCAGAGAAAAAAGATGCTGCAGAATTTGCCTGAGAGTCGAGTCTCCTACACTGTTATCCAGTGATCGTTTTTAAAGCATACGGTTTAAAAACAATTAAACGCATACTGGCTTTATGTTGGGAAATGTGTTTACAGGCAATTTAGTTGAACATTAAACTGAGTGAATAAAATAAAAATAAACTTATATACTGAAATAAACACACCTTCCCTTGTTTTCCCCCGACCAAAGAATTGTTGTAGATATTAGCCAGCACTTAGTCAGGACCAACTTCAACACTACTGTCACAAGTCTGATGTCAGATGTGTTTGTTAGAAACATCATCTGCAGTTTTAGACACATTCACAGTGTGTGTGTGTGTGTGTGTGTGTGTGTGTTGTGCGTTGCAGCATGTGGTCCAGTGTGTGTTTGTGGCCATCAGGACGATCGGTAACATCATGATCGTCACGACTCTGCTGCAGTTCATGTTCGCCTGCATCGGAGTCCAACTGTTCAAGGTGAGGCTGAACGAGAAACCAACTTTCACTGGTTTGAAGTTTCTACTTTTATTTTCTCCTGAACAAAATGAAAAAACTGAGCGGTGATAAAGCTCACACATTCACTCTGTCATTTTGTCACGATATCACTGTCACTGTATCACTCTGTCACTCATTTACCGTATCACTCTTTCACTGTGTCACTCTGTCACTCATTTACCGTATCACTCTTTCACTGTGTCACTCTGTCACTCTTTCACTCTTTCACTGTATCACTCTTTCACTCTTTCACTGTATCACTCTGTCACTCATTTACCGTATCGCTCTTTCACTCTTTCACTGTGTCACTCTGTCACTCTTTTACTGTATCACTCTGTCACTCTGTCACTGTGTCACTCTGTTACTCTTTTACTGTATCACTCTGTCACTCATTTACCGTATCGCTCTTTCACTCTTTCACTGTGTCACTCTGTCACTCTTTTACTGTATCACTCTGTCACTCTGTCACTCTTTTACTGTATCACTCTGTCACTCATTTACCGTATCGCTCTTTCACTCTTTCACTGTGTCACTCTGTCACTCTTTTACTGTATCACTCTGTCACTCTGTCACTCTTTCACTCTTTCACTGTATCACTCTGTCACTGTATCACTCTGTCACTCATTTACCGTATCACTCTGTCACTCTTTCACTGTGTCACTCTGTCACTCTTTCACTGTGTCACTCTTTCACTCTTTCACTGTATCACTCTGTCACTGTGTCACTCTGTCACTCATTTACCGTATCACTCTTTCACTCTTTCACTGTATCACTCTTTCACTGTGTCACTCTGTCACTGTATCACTCTGTCACTCATTTACCGTATCACTCTTTCACTCTTTCACTGTATCACTCTTTCACTCTTTCACTGTGTCACTCTGTTATTCTTTCACTCTTTTACTGTATCACTCTGTCACTCTTTTACTGTATCACTCTGTCACTCTTTCACTGTGTCACTCTTTCACTCTTTCACTGTATCACTCTGTCACTGTATCACTCTGTCACTCATTTACCGTATCACTCTTTCACTCTTTCACTGTGTCACTCTGTCACTCTGTCACTGTATCACTCTGTCACTCACTGTTCACTCTGTCACTCGTATCACTCTTTCACTCTTTCACTGTGTCACTCTGTCACTCTTTTACTGTATCAGTCTGTCACTCTTTTACTGTATCACTCTGTCACTCTTTTACTGTGTCACTCTGTCACTCTTTTACTGTATCACTCTGTCACTCTGTCACTCTTTTACTGTATCACTCTGTCACTCTGTCACTGTGTCACTGTCACTCTTTTACTGTATCACTCTGTCACTCTGTCACTCTTTTACTGTATCACTCTGTCACTCTGTCACTCTTTCACTCTGTCACTCTGTCACTCTTTTACTGTATCACTCTGTCACTCTGTCACTGTGTCACTGTCACTCTTTTACTGTGTCACTCTGTCACTCTGTCACTCTTTTACTGTGTCACTCTGTCACTCTGTCACTCTTTCACTGTGTCAATGTGTCAATGTGTCACTCTTTTACTGTATCACTCTGTCACTCTGTCACTCTTTCACTGTGTCACTCTGTCACTCTTTTACTGTGTCACTCTGTCACTCTGTCACTCTTTTACTGTGTCACTCTGTCACTCTGTTACTCTTTCACTGTGTCAATGTGTCACTCTTTTACTGTATCACTCTGTCACTCTGTCACTCTTTCACTGTGTCACTCTGTCACTCTTTCACTGTGTCACTGTGTCACTCTTTTACTGTATCACTCTGTCACTCTGTCACTCTTTCACTGTGTCACTCTGTCACTCTTTCACTGTGTCACTGTGTCACTCTTTTACTGTATCACTCTGTCACTCATTTACCGTATCGCTCTTTCACTCTTTCACTGTGTCACTCTGTCACTCTTTTACTGTATCACTCTGTCACTCTGTCACTCTTTCACTCTTTCACTGTATCACTCTGTCACTGTATCACTCTGTCACTCATTTACCGTATCACTCTGTCACTCTTTCACTGTGTCACTCTGTCACTCTTTCACTGTGTCACTCTTTCACTCTTTCACTGTATCACTCTGTCACTGTATCACTCTGTCACTCATTTACCGTATCACTCTTTCACTCTTTCACTGTATCACTCTTTCACTCTTTCACTGTATCACTCTTTCACTCTTTCACTGTGTCACTCTGTCACTGTATCACTCTGTCACTCATTTACCGTATCACTCTTTCACTCTTTCACTGTATCACTCTTTCACTCTTTCACTGTGTCACTCTGTCATTCTTTCACTCTTTTACTGTATCACTCTGTCACTCTTTTACTGTATCACTCTGTCACTCTTTCACTGTGTCACTCTTTCACTCTTTCACTGTATCACTCTGTCACTCATTTACCGTATCACTCTTTCACTCTTTCACTGTGTCACTCTGTCACTCTGTCACTGTATCACTCTGTCACTCTGTCACTGTATCACTCTGTCACTCATTTACCGTATCACTCTTTCACTCTTTCACTGTGTCACTCTGTCACTCTTTTACTGTGTCACTCTGTCACTCTTTTACTGTATCACTCTGTCACTCTGTCACTCTTTTACTGTATCACTCTGTCACTCTGTCACTGTGTCACTGTCACTCTTTTACTGTATCACTCTGTCACTCTGTCACTCTTTTACTGTATCACTCTGTCACTCTGTCACTCTTTCACTCTGTCACTCTGTCACTCTTTTACTGTATCACTCTGTCACTCTGTCACTGTGTCACTGTCACTCTTTTACTGTGTCACTCTGTCACTCTGTCACTCTTTTACTGTGTCACTCTGTCACTCTTTCACTGTGTCAATGTGTCACTCTTTTACTGTATCACTCTGTCACTCTGTCACTCTTTCACTCTGTCACTCTGTCACTCTTTCACTGTGTCAATGTGTCACTCTTTTACTGTATCACTCTGTCACTCTGTCACTCTTTTACTGTATCACTCTGTCACTCTTTCACTGTGTCACTCTTTCACTCTTTCACTGTATCACTCTGTCACTGTATCACTCTGTCACTCATTTACCGTATCACTCTTTCACTCTTTCACTGTGTCACTCTGTCACTCTGTCACTGTATCACTCTGTCACTCTGTCACTTTATCACTCTGTCACTCATTTACCGTATCACTCTTTCACTCTTTCACTGTGTCACTCTGTCACTCTTTTACTGTATCAGTCTGTCACTCTTTTACTGTATCACTCTGTCACTCTTTTACTGTGTCACTCTGTCACTCTTTTACTGTATCACTCTGTCACTCTGTCACTCTTTTACTGTATCACTCTGTCACTCTGTCACTGTGTCACTGTCACTCTTTTACTGTATCACTCTGCCACTCTGTCACTCTTTTACTGTATCACTCTGTCACTCTGTCACTCTTTCACTCTGTCACTCTGTCACTCTTTTACTGTATCACTCTGTCACTCTGTCACTGTGTCACTGTCACTCTTTTACTGTGTCACTCTGTCACTCTGTCACTCTTTTACTGTGTCACTCTGTCACTCTGTCACTCTTTCACTGTGTCAATGTGTCACTCTTTTACTGTATCACTCTGTCACTCTGTCACTCTTTCACTGTGTCACTCTGTCACTCTTTTACTGTGTCACTCTGTCACTCTTTCACTGTGTCAATGTGTCACTCTTTTACTGTATCACTCTCACTGTATCACTCTGTCGCTCCGTAGGCCAGCCAATCATTTCCTTCAGATGTGCTCATCACAGTCCTGACAGCCACAGATACCAAAAACATTTTCATTTGTGTGTCTATGTGTTTATTGATCTCCGTCGGGATGTAAAGAAAACTTCACCAAATAGAACAAACATGCTTCTGAAATAAATTACCTGCGCGGCTTCAGAGTCATGTGATGATGGCGACTTCCTGCGTCTGACTGTCTCGTGTTTCCTTGTTTGTGTTTCAGGGAAAATTTTATCGCTGCACAGACGAAGCCAAGAGCACTCCTGAACAGTGCAAGTGAGTTTCAACTTGTTCAGCCTGACAGCAGCTTGATGACGTCACTGTGTGTGCGTGTTTGTGTCTGTGCGTGTCTGGTTGTGCGACTGGGTCGTGTATGTGTGTTTGTGCATGTGTGTGCGTCTTTGCACGTCTTTTATCATATTTGTGGGTTCCAAAAACTGTGATTCACTGAACTTGTGCTCGTTTAAAAAGCTGTTTGAGGCCTGAGACTTTGTTTTAGGGTTCATTATGTTAATGAGATGTCTCCACGGCGACAGTAAGACGTGCGTGTGTGTGTGTTCAGAGGGACGTTCGTGGTGTATAAAGACGGAGACGTGAGCCACCCGATGGTCCGGGAGAGGATCTGGCAGAACAGCGACTTTAACTTCGATAACGTGCTGATGGGGATGATGGCGCTCTTCACCGTCTCCACCTTCGAGGGCTGGCCCGCGTGAGCGTTCAATTCAAACAACTTTATTGACATCAGTCCTGCTGCAGAACAGAACCAGGCCGAGGCGTTTGACCCTCCTCGCTCTCCCTCTCTCTCTCTCTGCAGGCTGCTGTATAAAGCCATCGACGCTAACGGGGAGAACTCCGGTCCCATCTACAACTACCGCGTGGAGATCTCCATCTTCTTCATCGTCTACATCATCATCATCGCCTTCTTCATGATGAACATCTTTGTGGGTTTCGTCATCATCACCTTCAGAGAGCAGGGAGAGCAGGAGTACAAGAACTGTGAGCTGGACAAGAACCAGGTGAACCCCTGGACTTTAAGCGGCGTGTCGTGGTCTGACCTGGTCTGACCTGGTCTGACCTGGTCTGACCGCTCATGTGTTGACCCTTTCTGTCTCTGCAGCGTCAGTGTGTGGAGTACGCTCTGAAGGCTCAGCCGCTGAAGCTTTACATCCCAAAGAACCCGGTCCAGTACAAGTTCTGGTCGATCATCAACTCCACAGGATTCGAATACGTCATGTTCGTCCTCATCCTGCTCAACACCGTCACTCTGGCTGTGCAGGTCAATAACACGCTCAGGTTACTGTGGAGGTCTGAAGCCCCGCCCCCCACGTGTTCCTTTTATTTAAGAGGGTCATAAGTTCGATGATGTTGCGTTTCAGTGTTTTAAAGCCGGTTTCTCTCCTGCAGCACTACGAACAGTCGAAAACCTTCAGCCACATCATGGACATCCTCAACATGGTGTTTACTGGACTCTTCACTGTGGAGATGCTGCTGAAGCTGCTCGCCCTCAGACTCAGGGTGAGAAAAACAAACACACCTGCCCCACATCTGATAACAGGTGCTGTGTGTGTCGCCGCCTGATGTTTGGCCCGTCTGGTATTTCAGTTCATTACTTTAAATGATTAAAGTAAATATTAACTTACTAGATTTTATTATTAATCAGGGCTCAAGATAAAACGCACAAGGATCAGATTAACAACAGCAAGTACGAAAATACAAAACAAAAAATGTGCCCAGTACATTCAGTAAACCAAAAACATAAAAAGTGATGTTAGCGGAGATTCAGCCGGGTTCCTGCACAGCACACACCAGTTTTCGCTCCTGTTGAAGTGGAATCCTGAAACTCTGAGGGGAGAAATTCGGCCTGTGCAGCCGAACATAGAAGCTGCTGGTCAAACGCCTCAGCAGCCTCCTTCACTGTCCTGTTCCGGTGTTTCTAGTCTCTGATGTTCAGGTTCCCATGAAATCATATAAACTGTCTAGTCAACATTACAAACATTTAAAGAGCTCATATTCTGCTTTTTGGCCTCAAATTTTGCACCTTCTGGACACCTTGGTGGCAAAAATGTGGAGATAAAAACTGCTTTAAAATCATTGTTCATTAATCATTTTTTTCTGTTTTTTTTCATAATTCACCAACTCAACTGCTCCCCTGCTCAAAAATACCAAACATTTAATAGTTTTCAGGATTTTAACCCTTTTAATGCCAGTTTATTTATCTGAATTATTTCATTATTTATTACAAAAATCCTTAAAATAAAGGGCAGGCTGTGGGGCTTTGGTGGTACTTAGAGTCTTGGATGTGTTAAAGATTGCATGAGTATTACTGCATGAGATACTGAACCCCGAAAACCCCCTGAGCACTTAGGCTGTCAGAAGTAGTGCAAAAGCGCTTTGAGTGGTCAAAAAGACGTGAAAGGTGCCGTACAAATACGGAGCGTTTAGCAGCCTCTGGACACCTTCGTGACAAAAATGCGCACACACAATAAAAGTGTGGGGGGGTGTAATTATTAAATTTAAATTGGTTTAAATCATGAAAATGATTAAATGTTTTGGACGTTTTGAGGGTAGAACTTGTTTAAGTGATTAATGGAAACAAAGCAAAGAAAACACAGCAGTAACTATGACCTGACGCGTCTCTTTTCCCCGCAGCATTACTTCGTAGACGCCTGGAACTCGTTCGACGCCCTGATCGTGGTCGGCAGCGTCGTGGATATCGTCGTCACGGAGTTCAGCGTAAGTATTCAGACTCTGATCTCGATGTCCCGACGCACGTTATGTCAAAGGCAGCGTGCTGAAAGTTCCACAAAGCTATAAGGATGAATAAATGACCTCGATGTCCTGCTGCGTCTGGCCTCCGGACATCGACCCACAATCCTCAGCGCAGCATCAGTTTGAGCCAGAGGTCAGAGGTCACGGAGCAAGTAGTTTGTCCCAGCTGTAAACAGCAGGACTGAAGGACCACGAGAAGGTTTGAGATCTGGAGCGCAGCTTCTTCTTCTGTTAATGTCTTTCTCTTCTCCCCCTCTCTCTCCCATATCTCTCTCTCCCTCTCCCCCCTCAGAGTGGGGAGGACAGCTCTCGGGTGTCGATCACCTTCTTCCGCCTGTTTCGAGTGATGCGATTGGTCAAGCTGCTGAGTAAAGGGGAGGGGATTCGTACACTGCTGTGGACTTTCATCAAATCACTGCAGGTCAGAGGGGGCGGGGCTAACGTGTGTATGTGTGTGTGTGTGTGTGTGTGTGGGCGGGGCTAACAGGGCAGCAGCTTCACGCCTTCCTCTCTCGCCAGGCTCTGCCGTACGTCGCTCTGCTCATCGCCATGATCTTCTTCATCTACGCTGTGATCGGGATGCAGGTGAGTTCAGGTGATCCTGCGGGGAGGGGGGGGGGGTTCAGATCCAGGTAACTTCAGGCGTAACTTCCTGATTGACCCGTAAACCAAAGATGGATCTTTGCGTTTGGTCATTTATTTTCTGCTCTCGCTTTTCCACCTGTTTCTTTAGAGATATGCTGAAAATAATGATGTGACGCCCCCCAGTGGTGGAGGGAGCATAAGATCAGATCAGGGCTGTGAGGACGTACGAACATCTTTAGCTGCTGAAATATCTGAGCGGGGTCTGGGCTCCTCCGCCAGACAAACGGAGCATTAAACATTTGATTTCCTGCGTTCTGGAGACATTTTCTGCTCCAGTTTAAGGTGGAAATGTTTTTATTCATATCAAAGGAAACAAAGACGTCAGCAGGCGAGGCGGTTCATGAATATAAGAATATGAAGGAATATTCCGCAGTTTATAGTCACAACCATGTTTTCTCATTGTTCTCTCTTGCTGCTGTTTTTCAGCACAGTTTTGTGCTAAATGCTAAACTTTCCTCTGCATGTCTGACGCACGATGTGAAGCCATGTGGTTCTCTCATAAATGTTTGAACACAGTGTCAGAGAATATTCAAGTTTTTAGCTTTGAGATTTGTGATTATTAGTTTCTCATAAATTTTCCACAATAATCATGAACATTTTTTTATGTGCAGCTTCACCTTTACATCTTTATCATATTCCACCTAAAAGAAGAGCCCATAAATACGTAACAGAGAATCAGAGCCGACGTTACCTGTCTGACCTGAACCCTCCGTCTCTCTCCGGCAGACGTTTGGGAAGATAGCGATGCAGGATTTCACCCAGATCAACAGGAACAACAACTTCCAGACTTTTCCTCAGGCGGTTCTCCTCCTCTTCAGGTCAGATCCTCCTCCTCCTCCTGCTCCTCCTCCTCCTCCTCCTGCACCTCCTCCTCGTCCTCCTGCTCCTCCTCCTCCTCCTCCTGCTCCTGCTCCTCCTCCTCCTCGTCCTCCTGCTCCTCCTCCTCCTCCTCCTGCTCCTGCTCCTGCTCCTCCTCCTCCTCCTCCTCCTGCTCCTCCTCCTCCTCCTCCTGGTCATAATTACATGACCTATAACCAGCAAGTGAAGCTGCAGATCTCAGGAACAATGAGGTTCTCTTGTGTTCTGGTTTTTTACCTGTGTGTGTGTGCGTCTGCAGGTGTGCTACAGGTGAGGCGTGGCAGGAGATCATGTTGGCCAGTCTTCCAGGTAAACGCTGTGACCCCGAGTCGGACTACGAACCAGGAGAGGAGTTCAGCTGCGGCAGCAACATCGCCATCGTTTACTTCATCAGCTTCTTCATGCTGTGTGCTTTCCTGGTCAGAACACACACACACACACTGATCAGCCACAACATTATGACCTCTGACAGCTGAATAACCCTGATTACCTGGTTACTATGGCGCCTGTCAGTGGGCGGGACCTATCAGGACTATTGTGTCCTCAGTGTTGATGGGAAAAATGGGCAGCGTGAGGATCTGAGCCACTTTAAAAGAGCCGTATTTATTATCTGTCCAGTTTGATGTAAAAACTAAATATTTTAGGGATATTATTTGATGTCAGTTGTTGACTAAAAACACATGTTGATACAACTATATGTTATGGCACTGAATGATAACGCAAGTTTGTGGTCTGCAGTTCACGTAGACGTTACTTTGACGCGTACCTGAACATTAGCACAGATGTACTCGCCTCCGTGGAAGCAGTTTTCCCTGATGGCGTCTTTCAGCATGACAGTGCGCCACAAAGGAAACATGGTTCAGGCCTTGGCCTCCAAATTCCCCAGATCTCAATCCAACTGAGCATCTGTGGGATGTGATGGGCAAACAAGTCCGGTCCATGTGGACCCAGCCTCTCAACTTACAGGACTTAAGCCCCGACATACTTTATTTTCAACAATTACATACTCGCCTGCGTACCATGCGTGTACCAGGAGGATTTAACCTGAATCCACTAGGGGGCGGACCAGGACGGGATCATCCCTCGCTGACACCGGGTCATTTTCCTTGACAACTTCTGAATTTGCACAACCTAAACAAACCAAACACAGTGACACTCGAGCAGGTTGTGATTTTAATGAGACGTCATAACGATCTTGGTAATTGCGGACTGGAAACCTGCGCAGGACTGTTTTCTTGATTCCGCTCCCGCTGGTTTTGTGACCATTACCGCCCGCACCCGCAAACATTGTTGACATGCAGAGTAGAGAAAGGAGACACATGTTTGGGCTACGCTCAACATTCAGAATAACCGACATGAATCACTCGCGTTCATTTTTGTCAGTAAGAACTGAGAAGTTTTCCAAATTTCCGACTTGCCTTGCTTTGGTCTGGCGACTGACGCCAAGCAAGTATGTCCAGGGCTTTAAAGGAGACCTTTTATTCTGCTTTTCCAGTCCTATATTGTAGTTCTGTGACTCCTGTGTGGCAGCTTTGCATGATTCAAAGTTTAAAAAAATATATTGGTTTCTTATACTGACTCTTGATGTAGCCTTCATTTGTCTGAAGGCTGTCTGAAACAAGCTGTAGATGCTCCTGTCTCTTTAAGCCCTTATTTCTTTGAAATAATTTAACCTCATCATTTGAAGCTTTGGCCATGTTTAACATGAACATCCAACATTATAATGTTGATAAGTTGATAAGTCTCCTTTAAAGGATCTGCTGTCAGAAACCACAGAGTCACCCTCAGAGGTCTAGTGGAGTCCAGGTCTCAATGGGTCCTGATCAGTATTAGACAGGTGGACATAATGTGACGCTGACACAGTCTGAGTAATACACGCTTACACTCTGACTGAAGCTCGTGTCTCCTTCAGATCATTAATCTGTTCGTCGCCGTCATCATGGACAACTTTGACTACCTGACACGTGATTGGTCCATTCTGGGTCCGCATCATCTGGACGAGTTCAAGAGGATCTGGTCCGAATACGATCCAGAGGCCAAGTATGTTTGTCTCCTGCTGACTCACGTGTTTATAGTATAAATTGTTGTACTGTAATATAACGTGTTTTACTTCAGTATGTGTTGTACTAATAACTTGGTGTACTGTAGTATAACGTGTTGTACTGTAGTATAACGTGTTGTACTGTAGTATAACGTGTTGTACTGTAGTATAACGTGTTGTACTGTAGTATAACGTGTTGTATTGTAGTATAACGTGTTGTACTGTAGTATAATGTGTTGTACTGTAGTATAACGCGTTGTACTGTAGTATAATATACTGTATTCCTTCTCTCAGAGGGCGTATCAAACACCTGGACGTTGTGGCTCTGCTCAGGAGGATTCAGCCTCCGCTGGGTTTTGGGAAACTCTGCCCTCACAGAGTGGCCTGTAAGGTAAATGTACTGCACTGTGTACTCTGTGCAGTATACTGACGCCTGAGTACATACAGATGATTTAGGAAACTCTTCCTGTCTCTCAGCGTCTGGTGGCGATGAACATGCCTCTGAACTCTGACGGCATGGTGACCTTTAACGCCACGCTCTTTGCTCTGGTTCGCACCGCCCTCAAGATCAAGACTGAAGGTATGTGATTGGTCATCAAAGTACTGCATGTTGACAGTATAACACAGTTTAAATATGAGCTGAGGTAAACGGGATCTGCCGTTTGTTGGTTTGGATAGATCAGAGCTTCTGCTGTTTAAAAGTCAGGAGCTTGTCATTACGATAACTCTGACGTGACCTGAACGCATCATTGCCATAATCTGTAACTGGCCCCGCCCACTGTGTGCTGCTGCTAGGTAACCCTGACCAGGAGAACGAGGAGCTGAGGGTGATCATCAAGAAGATCTGGAAGAGAATGAAACCAAAACTACTGGATGAAGTAATACCACCACATGAAGGTACTAGTACAACTGATACTACAAGAAATACTGCAACAAACAAAGCAAATACTACAACAAAACAAACACTACTAGTTGTACAACAAATAGAGTACATTGTAGTAGTACTGCTGCTGGGAGTACTTCTGACTCCTTGTCTCCGGTCCTGCAGAGGAGGAAGTGACAGTGGGGAAGTTTTATGCGACCTTCCTGATTCAGGATTACTTCAGGAAGTTCAGGAAGAGGAAAGAGAAAGCGGGTCTGCCCGGAGAGGTCGACGCCGCCAACCCGTCTGCTGTCCAGGTCAGTCTGTCAGTACACACAAACATACATGTACGTATAAGCTGTATACTGTGTATACGTATGTGTGCATGCACACGTGCCGACAGTGTGTAGTCTGCTCAGTTAGTACTTCTACGTTATGTACGTTTGTCTGATAATACTTGGATGTAGCTATTTAATATGATGATGAAGAGAATCATTAGCTTTATTCTACTGACATCAGAGACCTGCTGTCTGGGATCTTCATTCAAACGCAGAACAAAGTGGATCAAAGAGCTCTTTCCTCCGATGTAAAGTAGTGAGCGAGCAGCTCGTATAATGGTGTAAAGTAGTGAGCGTACATGTTGTATAACGGTGTAAAGTAGTGAGCGTACATGTTGTATAACGGTGTAAAGTAGTGAGCGTACAGCTCGTATATACGGTGTAAAGTAGTGAGCCGTACAGCTCGTATAACGGTGTAAAGTAGTGAGCGAGCAGCTCGTATAACAGTGTAAAGTAGTGAGCGTACATGTTGTATAACGGTGTAAAGTAGTGAGCGTACAGCTCGTATAACGGTGTAAAGTAGTGAGCGTACAGTCGCATAACGGTAAAGTAGTAGCGACAGTTGTATAACGGTAAAGTAGTGAGCGTACAGCTTCGTGATAACGGTGTAAAGTAGTGAGCGTGCAGCTTCGTATAACGGTGTAAAGTAGTGAGCGTGCAGCTTCGTTATAACGGTGTAAAGTAGTGAGCGTACAGCTCAGTATAACAGTGTAAAGTAGTGAGCGTGCAGCTTGTATAACGGTGTAAAGTAGTGAGCGTGACAGCTTCGTTATAACGGTGTAAAGTAGTGAGCGTACATGTTGTATAACGGTGTAAAGTAGTGAGCGTACAGCTCGTATAACGGTGTAAAGTAGTGAGCGTACAGCTCGTATAACGGTGTAAAGTAGTGAGCGTACATGTTGTATAACGGTGTAAAGTAGTGAGCGTGCAGCTCGTATAACGGTGTAAAGTAGTGAGCGTGCAGCTCGTATAACGGTGTAAAGTAGTGAGCGTAGCAGCTCGTATAACGGTGTAAAGTAGTGAGCGTACAGCTCGTATAACGGTGTAAAGTAGTGAGCGTGCAGCTTGTATAACAGTGTAAAGTAGTGAGCGTACAGCTCGTATAACGGTGTAAAGTAGTGAGCGTACAGCTCGTATAACGGTGTAAAGTAGTGAGCGAGCAGCTTGTATAACAGTGTAAAGTAGTGAGCGTACATGTTGTATAACGGTGTAAAGTAGTGAGCGTACAGCTCGTATAACGGTGTAAAGTAGTGAGCGTACAGCTCGTATAACGGTGTAAAGTAGTGAGCGCGCAGCTTGTATAACAGTGTAAAGTAGTGAGCGTACATGTTGTATAACAGTGTAAAGTAGTGAGCGAGCAGCTTGTATAACAGTGTAAAGTAGTGAGCGTACAGCTCGTATTACGGTGTAAAGTAGTGAGCGTACAGCTCGTATAACAGTGTAAAGTAGTGAGAGTGCAGCTCGTATAACAGTGTAAAGTAGTGAGCGTACAGCTCGTATAACGGTGTAAAGTAGTGAGCGAGCAGCTTGTATAACAGTGTAAAGTAGTGAGCGTACATGTTGTATAACGGTGTAAAGTAGTGAGCGTACAGCTCGTATAACGGTGTAAAGTAGTGAGCGTACAGCTTCGTATAACGGTGTAAAGTAGTGAGCGCGCAGCTTCGTATAACGTGTAAAGTAGTGAGCGCACAGCTTCGTATAACGGTGTAAAGTAGTGAGCGTGCAGCTCGTATAACGGTGTAAAGTAGTGAGCGTACAGCTCGTATAACAGTGTAAAGTAGTGAGCGTACAGCTCGTATAACGGTGTAAAGTAGTGAGCGCGCAGCTTGTATAACGGTGTAAAGTAGTGAGCGCGCAGCTCGTATAACGGTGTAAATTAGTGAGCGTACATGTTCGTATAACAGTGTAAAGTAGTGGCGTGCAGCTTCGTTATAACGGTGTAAAGTAGTGGCGTACATGTTGTATAGCGGTGTAAAGTAGTGGCGTACAGCTTCGTATAACGGTGTAAAGTAGTGGCGTGCAGCTTCGTATAACGGTGTAAAGTAGTGAGCGCGCAGCTCGTATAACGGTGTAAAGTAGTGAGCGTGCAGCTCGTATTACAGTGTAAAGTAGTGAGCGTACAGCTCGTATAACAGTGTAAAGTAGTGAGCGTACAGCTTCGTATAACGGTGTAAAGTAGTGAGCGTACAGCTCGTATAACGGTGTAAAGTAGTGAGCGTACAGCTCGTATAACAGTGTAAAGTAGTGAGCGTACAGCTCGTATAACAGTGTAAAGTACAGCTCGGAGGAGGAGCATAAGGTCTCTGACATCCACCAGCTCCGTGATGTCGTCATGGAGGACTGGAAGAGGACTCCAGTGGCAACCTGTGAAGCTCTGGTGAACTCCATGTTCACTACTGTACACTCACTACTTTACACTGTAGCAAAGAGTCATTTCTTCAGTGTCGTCAAATGAAAAGATCTAATCAGATATACAAAACTGTGAGGGATGTACTCACTTTTGTGAGATACTGAATCTCCTGCAAATATCGGATTTAAAAGTTGGTAGTGGTCCTAAAGATCTCGTGACCGTGTCGGGCTCAGACAGATACAGTCTGTGCTGAGTACTGATATGCGTGACAAAAGATATCTAAACTCTCTGGTATATGAATGTGTGTATGTATAAATACATCAGTATCTCTGTAAAGTAAAACAGTCTGTGTGTTTGCAGCTGTGTAAAGCCGGTCTGAAGACTCTGCAGGATCTGGGTCCGAGATGCGTCTGGCTCTGAACGAGGACATGGAGGAGGACGAGGAGGAGGTCATGATGGAGGACGAAGAGCAGGAGGAGAACGCCAGCGTATAAGGTCTTTAATAAAGCCCACTGTGGTTAAAAGAAACAAGCAGCTGAACCGTCCTTCAGGCGAGGTCAAAGGTCACAGCTGCTCTCCGTGTGTCTGCAGGGGAAACGGCTTCGGACCGGAGAAAGGACCGGCGAGGCTCCATACTGACCACGCCCACAGGTACAGCACATGTTACCATGGTTACACCAGGTTGGGATTAACATGACACATTAGATAAAAACACATGGCACATTAGAATTCAGTGAAATGTTCATTTAATTTGGAGACAAAATATATGGAAGATAAATTCTGCCAAAGACAAAAGAAGGAGTGCAAAGTGAACAAATACTCGAAGTGTTTCTTTTACAAGTTATTCTCTCAGTGAATCGATTGGTTTTCCCAGATGTTGAGTTTACTGGCAAGACCCTGAACTCACGGCCTTTATTTGGGGCGGGACTTTACTTCTTTCACACTAAACTCTCAGTCAGCGAAGACGGGAAACAGGCTGCTATCAAACTGTTTATTTCAACCAATATGAATATTACTTTAAATATTAATAATTCAGGCTGTCGCATAACATACCAATTAGAAATCATTCATTTGATCAAGCTCTGAGAGAGAGAACCGAGGAAAGGATGAAAGTTTACTGTAGTTTCTTCTACCACCGACGTAAATTCAAACGTGCTGCGATCGTAAAAGTAGAAGTACGTTCATTTTTAATAAAATGAAACTGAAGCAAACAAACCGGCAGATATTTTGGTGGCTTGACGATCAGAAGCAGCTTTATTGCCAAGTAGACAGCTGACATAAATACATGTAGAAATATATAAATATGGAATAAACAACGCAAGTTATGTAATAATAATAAAAAGAATGGAGGAAAATAATCAAACTATTTGCAGAGAAAGAACATGGTGGCAGATATTTATATCTGCAGTATGTGGACACAAATATATAAACTGACAATATCAAAATATGCAACAACAAAGATTAACAACAATGTGCCAGGTTCATGCATGATATGAAATAATATTTACATGTGCAGAGACATTTGTATTATTTGAAAGGGGGGGGGATCAGCAGGGACCCGGGTCTTGTTACTGAGGCTGCAGACGGGAAGAAGCTGTTTTTGTGGCGAGAGGTTTTGGTCCTGATGGAGCGCAGCCTCCTGCCCGAGGGAGAGTCTGAAACAGTTTGTGTCGAGGGTGGGAGGGTCAGCTGCCATCTTTCCTGCTCGCCTCAGAGTCCTGGAGGCGTACAGGCCCTGAAGAGGAGGACGATTGCAGCCAATCAGCTTCTCTGCAGAGCCAATGATGCTCTGCAGCTTGCCCTCGTCCCTGGCGGTGGCGGCAGCGTACCAGATGGTGATGGAGGAGGATCACGAGGTCAAATGATGGCGTTGTTTCACCCGGTTACAATTCAACATTAAAGAAGAAGCAGAAGAAGAAGTGTACACAGAGTACACAGAGTACACAGCATCAGTAACCACGTTTGAGTTTCCCTTTTAACACAAATGTTCTGGCAAAGAAAAACTCTGCAGCTGCTGAAATCACAAATATAAAGTTGTTAAAATACAAACACGCACCCCCCCTCCGCCCCCCTTCAGGTCAGGGCGGTGTCGTCGGGGACGGCGGCGTTTCTAACGGAGGTCTGGTCCACCGGGTGGGTTCTCTCACCAAGACGCCGCACGGCAGCGAACACGACGAGCACCTTCGCCGTGGAGACAACATGAGGTCATCTATCAATCATCACCGCCGCCCATCGGTGAAGAACGGCGTGCTGGACTCCGCCCACAAGAGGCCGTCATACCGCATACATGGAAGGTACGAACTCGTACTGCACACAGTACTGCATTAAGCTCTCAGGTGTGTGAACCAGGTTCTGCATTAAACTGGGGCAGCTTGTCTTTGACTGACAGGTGTCTCAGCCAATCACAGTCTCCTCTTGTTCTGCAGGAGGGACTCGAGGGACAGATCCTGGAGGAACGGAGACATGGAGGCGTACGGAGAGCAAGGTTACTACAGCAGAGAGGAAGACAACGACAGCGTCACCTCCAGAGACAGGTAGGCAGACAGACAGGTGGGCTGGTGGACAGGTAGGTAGACGGACAGGTGGACAGGTAGACAGATGGACAGGTGGGCTGGTGGTCAGACAGACAGGTGGACAGGTGGTCAGACAGACAGGTGGACAGGTAGACAGATGGACAGGTGGGCTGGTGGTCAGACAGACAGGTGGACAGGTGGTCAGACAGACAGGTGGACAGGTAGGCAGACGGACAGGTGGACAGGTAGGCAGACAGACAGGTGGACAGGTGGTCAGACAGACAGGTGGACAGGTAGGCAGACGGACAGGTGGACAGGTAGGCAGACAGACAGGTGGACAGGTGGTCAGACAGACAGGTGGACAGGTAGGCAGACGGACAGGTGGACAGGTAGGCAGACAGACAGGTGGACAGGTGGTCAGACGGACAGGTGGACAGGTAGGCAGACAGACAGGTGGACAGGTGGTCAGACGGACAGGTGGACAGGTGGTCAGACAGACAGGTGGACAGGTAGGCAGACGGACAGGTGGACAGGTAGGCAGACAGACAGGTGGACAGGTGGTCAGACGGACAGGTGGACAGGTACGCAGACAGACAGGTGTGTGTGTGTCCCTGCAGACATTATCCCGATGAGCCTCCTCTGTACAGAGACCACTACGATGGCCACGCCCCCTACACCAACAGTAGCTATGGTAACGGATACAACGAGGGCAGGAGGACGACCCGGAGACGCCTACTTCCTGCCACGCCCACAGGTGAGAGAACGTCCTGAAAAACTACGTGACGTGACATGAAGACAAACGTGAGACAGACGAGATTTGGTCGTTTTGTTTCGACATGAAGTCACGTGACCAAACAAGCTGAGATTAATGACGAGCTCGTTTATCTGTGTCAGGTCATTCTGAATCAAACACACCTGAGCCGTCACTCAGTGTGACATCATCACCTGATCAGGTGCGTTTGTTTCGTTGTCGTCTGTCAGGTCGGAAGCCGTCGTTTAACATCCAGTGTCTGAGGAGGCAGGGCAGCAACGACGACCTGCCCATCCCCGGGACGTACCACCCCACCTCGCCGCCACGCCGCACTCGCACACAGGTATCTAACACACAGGTAACGCACACACGTAACACGCACACCCTCTCCCCTCTTCATCAGTAACGTAAACCCTCCTCTTCCTCAGCAGACGTTCAGCAGTTATGAGTCTCGTCAGTCGTCCGGTCGCTCCTCGGCGGCCTCCTCGGCGTCCTGGGCGAACCCGTGTCCTCGCCGCGGTCGCCTCCTCTACGCTCCTCTCATCCTGGTGGAGGAGGAAGGCAGCCCTCCCTGGGGGGGAGGAAGGGGAGGAGGAGGAGGAGAGGGGAAGAAGGGAGGAGCAGGTAGAGGTAAGGAGGCACAAACATAAATGATCCAAAGTTTTATTTCTTTAGAAAGAAACAAAGGCAGTTTATTTACCTGTTGTCACGTCTCACCTGGTCAGCTCAGTACGGTCATGTGATCATCGCCATCAGTGGTAATTAAGTACATTTATTGAAGTACTGAAGATGCAAATATTGAAGGTTTTACTCCAAAACATTTTTCTGCCTTTTAAAACGTGTGATGGATCTTTGATATGATACAAAATACAAACCTAGTTTAAGATTAAACACCTGGAGTTTTTTGGTTTCGCGGTGATTTTTGAGGCCCGTTGTCTTGTTTCAGATGTGTAAATAATCCAGAAAAGTGTGGACGCCTGGTCCTTTGGCCTTGTTTTTCCACATGTAGGGTCAAGTTAGCAAGAGTCAACACGCCGGAACGCAACGTTGTTTACGTTCTAAAACGTGAAATGTCGCAATTTGGTCAGAGTTAGACACCAAAACCGCTTAGTCAGGTTAAGACTCCAAAACCGCTTAGTCAGGTTAAGACTCCAAAACCGCTTAGTCAGAGTTGGATACCAAAAGTGCTTGGTCATCACCCCAATGGATAAGACGCCTGCCAAAACTGCTTGGTCAGAGTTAGACCCCAAAACCGCTTAGTCAGAGTTAGACACCCAAAACCGCTTGGTCGGATTAAGACACCAAAACCGCTTAGTCAGAGTTAGACACCCAAAACTGCTTAGTCAGAGTTAGACTCCCAAAACCGCTTAGTCAGAGTTAGACACCCAAAACTGCTTAGTCAGAGTTGGACACAAAATGGCTTGGTCAGATTAAGACACCAAAACCGCTTAGTCAGAGTTGGACACTCAAAACTGCTTAGTCAGAGTTAGACACCAAAACTGCTTAGTCAGAGTTGGACACAAAACGGCTTGGTCAGATTAAGACACCAAAACCGCTTAGTCAGAGTTGGACACCAAAACCGCTTAGTCAGAGTTAGACACCCAAAACCGCTTAGTCAGAGTTGGACACCAAAAGTGCTTAGTCAGTTAGACACAAAACTGCTTAGTCAGAGTTAGAAACAAAACTGCTTAGTCAGGTTAAGACCCAAAAACCACTTGGTCAGGTTAAGACTCCAAAACCGCTTGAGTCGGGTCTTGACCACGCAGCGTCCATATGTGACGACCTGGAGTGAGAACAGGTTGCTCAGGCGCTAGCTAGCAGCTAACTGTTGGTGTGTTTCATCCTGCAGGTGTCAGTGTGACAGGTGCAGCACCCAGACAGGCGTGGTACGGGGGCCCTGCAGGGACATCAGGTGGGACACAAACACAAAATCACCTGTGACATGGTTTAAAAATGCTTGTTACGCACGTTATCTTTGTTACGGTTTATCTGAAGGTGTCACGTGACTGTTGTTGTGTTGTAGCTCCGCCTCCGTACCGAGCGTACACCACCCTGCGGGTTCCCTCGCAGCTCGGCGCTCAGCTCACCGAGAAACGAGGATCAGCGGACAGTCTGGTGGAGGCGGTGAGGAAGCGTCGGTTGGTCATGTGATCGGCACCTGGCGGCCTGCCGTCTCTGACGCTTTGCTTTTTCTCTCCGCAGGTTCTGATCTCGGAGGGTCTCGGTCTTTACGCTCGGGATCCAAAGTTCGTCGCGTTTGCGAAGCGGGAGATCGCAGACGCGTGTCACATGACCGTGGACGAGATGGAATCGGCCGCCAGCGACCTGCTCGGCACGGGGAGCCACGGTATCCTCGGCAACGCCGCCGTCGACCCCGCCACGCTCTACAGCGACGAGGAGCCGATCAGGATGGGCCGCGAGGAGGACGAGCTGGCGGACGAGATGACCTGTGTGACATCATTCTGATGCTCTGGACCAATTAGGGATGAGACTGGGATTGGCATCAGTGATTGACAGGGCATTTGACCAATCAGGTGCAAGACACAGAGGGAGGCGGGGTTTAACCGAAGTAACGTTTACTGGCAGGATTTTGACCAATGGGGTTAAGTTAGTGGTTTCATGGACAGATTTCTGGAGGACGGACGAAGAGAAAGCAGAAGAGACAAAAGATGAAACATTTAGGAGAGAAAACCAAAGTAAAGGAGGCGTCGAAGAGACACAGGAAGTGAAGCAGACGAACGCGGACATTTTCAGAATCAACTCGTGGAAAAACGACATAAGATGGCCGCCAGCAGAGCAAGTGCTGTGTTGTTGTCACGGAGACGCGTCACATCAGCCATCTACCGGCGGACAGAATCACACTTTACCCACAATGTATTACTGACCGTTGGGCTGTGGTGTCTGGAAGCGGGACACAGATCGGGGAAGGCGTTACGAACAAACACGTTTCTGACATTAAGTTAAGATTCTGTTTCCTGTTTGAAGTCCGTGGACGGCGTGAACGAAGCTCCGCCCTTCCGTCCGGTGGGATTCTGTCAGCGCCGAGGTTTTTACATCTGACGTGTTTTCATGCTGTCAGCGTGCTGAAGTCCTGCTCTGCTCTCACAGGATTTTATTAACGTGTGTTTTTTATTCTCAAACGTTCGCCGTGTCCAGTCAGACGGCGAACTGACTTTTGTTGTTTTTTTATGGCGGCGGTTTGGTCAGCGCTGTTTTTTATTCTGACACAGAACCTGATGGTGTTTTTGTCTCGTCTCAGTTTTTGTGTGTTTCCGTCATCTTTTAGTTTCCCAGCAGTTAAGGGCTTTTCAATCCCGCGCCTGGATCCCAGAACCCTGTGAAGACGACGAGCGCCGCCACGTTCAGCTCCGTCTGAACCTTCGTTTACCTCAAATAAAGACTGAAGACAAGCTGCCGTTTGACTCGCTGTTCTTTTTCTCTGCTGGTCAGCCGTCACGTGTTGACGCTCGGTCGAGGCCCTTTGGTGTCGCGTTCTAACGCTCTGGGTCCATCTTCAGTGTCATTTTTAGACCTCAAGTTAGCAATAACAAATATCCAACACGGTTAGACTTTCAGAATAAAACGCTAGCGAAACATTGCTGTGAAACGGCGCTTTTCCATCACCAGAACCAGCTGGACTCGCCTCGGTTTGGCCCTGCTGCGTCTTTCATAGATAGAACCCAGAGATAGTACCTAGCTGGTCGTCATAGCGACGCCACTCACAACTGCCGCGACATAATGTTCAACGTGACACACACACAGCTGTCTATTTAGTAAGGTAAAGCATTTCAACCCCCCCCCCGTCCACCAAGACACTTAACCCCTTGTTACTCCACACTTTTGTTCCACCATCACTTTTCATAAAACGGTCAATATTTTAAATCTACACAGCTGATTTCTCACCTCAGAACTTCTCAGAAGTGGATTTAGTGATGAAAACTGTAAAATAAACTTCCTGTTGCTGCCTCTGTCTGCTGCAGTGATGATGCAGTGAATAGTGAATATTCTCTCTGACCAATCAGCAGCCTGTCGTGTTTTCACGTTACATGTTAGTTTCCCTCAGCTGCTTGGAACCTCGACGGAGGTGATTCAAAAAAAAGTACCTGAAGCAGGTCCAGGTCCAACTTTTCTACAGTGGAAACCCAAACCAAGGCGAGTGGAGCTGGAGCTGCTGGGTGGAGACGGAGCTTTGGTTTGGTTTAGACAACAAAAGTAGGAAAAGATCCTGGTTTGAGTTAAAATAACTACGTACGTCAGTTAACATGTAACTTAGCTTACGTCACTTCCAGAACTTAAACAATTTACATAACCATGATGAATATTTAATGTCACTTTGTTTGACATGGGACACGAAAAAAATTAAAATAAAATAAATAAAACAGTAAGCGCGTGTGTGTGTTAAAAAAATATATTAAAAATAAATGAAATAAATAAATGAAACAGTAACGTGTGTGTGTGTGTATATTTATAGACAAAAAATTTAAAATAATTGATTAAAAAATAATAAAATTTAAAAAAAGAAATCAGTATCAAATGTAAAAACAAAACAATTACTAAAATATCAAACAAGCAGTCTGAGGTTCCTCAGCTTGTCCTCACTTCATGGCCTGAGGAGACATATTGTGCAGCAATTATTTCCCATTTGGGCCTTTCTCCCAGTAAACGGGGGACACGAACCCCGGCCTCCTGCTTCACAGGCTGGTTCCACCACCTCCTTACTCAGTCTTTTCAGTCTTTTCACCGTTACAAACTGACGCTACAGTGATGTTACAAACGGACGCCGATGGGTCTTGACCACACGTCCACATGTAACGGGTCGGTTCAGCTGAGGTGGAAAAAGGCTGTAAAGTTAGAAAGATTCTAAAAATAGTCACTGATTAAAATAAATTAGTCAACAAAATACAAAGTGAGCGAACAGAAGAAGAATCAATATTTGGTGAGACCAACCTTGGCCTTCAAAACAGCATCAGTTCTTCCAGGTACACCTGCACAAAGTCAGGGATTTTGTCGGTATATTGTCAGCTGTTTGATTAAACAGTTATTCCAAACAGATGCTGATGATCACCGACTCATCATGTAGGTTTAAACACAGCTTTAACTGAATCAGAAACAGCTGTGTGGGAGGAATTCAGCTGTATATGTATTAGATAATATACACAGTGATGTCATGTAAGAAACTGCCCCCCCTCTCAGTGCAGCGGTTCCATGGTGTAACGGTCAGCACTCTGGACTTTGAATCCAGTGATCCGAGTTCAAATCTCGGTGGAACCTGGTTTTAAGCGCGACCTGTCCGTTTCTGGATAATCATGAACGAGAATGTTTAAGACTTTGTTTCCTGACCAACTGGACACAAACCAGCAGCAGATGCTCTGCACTGATGAGTCATCTTGTGAAATCTGCAGCAGAAGGCAGTTTGTTGGCCGAAGGCCTCGAGAGCTGCACGAGATTCAGTGGTGGAGGTTTGCACAGGTTTGGGGCTCAGAACGAACGGCCTCCTCAGTGCTGAGGAGAAGTTAAGGCAGATATCTCTCACTTCATTCACCGAGGGTTTGGCAGCAGCCTCTCAGAGGCCACGTGGAGACTGATCTCAGTCTGAGCTGCTCTCTGCGCCCTCTGCTGGCTGACTGCAGTCACTGCAGCAGCTTCACTCTGACCTGAGAGAACCACAAAGAGCTTTAAAACCAAGTCGTGTTTTACACGTAGGAGGAATAAGTCTGTGGCGACTGTAGACACAGACAGAAACATCCGGTTGATTTAACTGATGCATTAATGTAGAATAAACAGACGTGCAAGTAACAGAAGAATAATAGAACTGTGTGTAAAGAGAAAACGATGTGGCAGTTTTTTTACATGCAGCAGAGGGAGAGGATTTGTATAAACTGATAAATATAGGTGTCATTTACACCGGGGACTGTGGGGACTGTGGGGACTTTGGGAACTATGGGGACTTTGGGAACTGTGGGGACTTTGGGGACTTTGGGGACTGTGGGGACTGTGGGGACTTTGGGAACTATGGGGACTTTGGGGACTGTGGGGACTGTGGGGACTTTGGGGACTTTGGGGACTTTGGGGACATGACAAAAAAAGAAACTCAAGCTAAAAACATAAGCTGCATTAGATTCTGTCGCGTTTTTATAATCTTAAACTCTATAGTTGCCACCTGCTGCCTGTATTTTTAGTGGTGGTGATGGCGCAGTGGATAAGATGCCTGCCTTTGGTGTGAGAGACTCGGGTTTGAATCCACTGTGACCTGAGCAAGACCCTTAACCCTTCATTGCTCCAGAGGCGTGTGACCTCTGACATGTGCAGCAGCTGTAACTTTGGATAAAAGCTAAATGAATAAAGTAAACAGGAACATTTAAACCATAAATTAGTGCAGAACAACTTTTTAACCCAAAGACCCCTTTTGTTTTTCTTCAATAGTGTTAAAATATTTTCTCCTCTTGTTCTTGTGAATCTAATGTTGTGCATCGTCACATTTCAACGCAAACTGATTCCCTTGTTTAGAGAGAAAGAACAGGCACATAGGTGTGCAGGTCCTTCAGGCGTGCAGGTCCTGGAAGGGTGCAGGTCCTGGAGTCGTGCAGGTCCTGGAGTCGTGCAGGTCCTGGAGTCATGCAGGTCCTTCAGGTGTGCAGGTCCTGGAAGGGTGCAGGTCCTGGAGTCATGCAGGTCCTTCAGGCGTGCAGGTCCTGGAAGGGTGCAGGTCCTGGAAGGGTGCAGGTCCTTCAGGCATGCAGGTCCTGGAAGGGTGCAGGTCCTGGGGTCGTGCAGGTCCTGGAGTCGTGCAGGTCCTGGATTCGTGCAGGTCCTTCAGGCGTGCAGGTCCTGGAGTCATGCAGGTCCTTCAGGTGTGCAGGTCCTGGAAGGGTGCAGGTCCTGGAGTCGTGCAGGTCCTTCAGGCGTGCAGGTCCTGGAGTCATGCAGGTCCTTCAGGTGTGCAGGTCCTGGAAGGGTGCAGGTCCTTCAGGCATGCAGGTCCTGGAAGGGTGCAGGTCCTGGGGTCGTGCAGGTCCTGGAGTCGTGCAGGTCCTTCAGGCATGCAGGTCCTGGAAGGGTGCAGGTCCTGGGGTCGTGCAGGTCCTGGAGTCGTGCAGGTCCTGGAGTCGTGCAGGTCCTGGAAGGGTGCAGGTCCTGGAGTCATGCAGGTCCTTCAGGCGTGCAGGTCCTGGAAGGGTGCAGGTCCTGGAGTCGTGCAGGTCCTGGAGGGAGAGAGGATTGCAGCCAATCACCTTGAAGGTGATGGAAAGACGTGGCAGACTTCAGGAGCAGGACAGACAGGTGAGCGGATGGGCAGCTGTCGGTGAAGACTGTAATTACTGAGGTTCAACATCTGGACAGCGTCCTCACATCTGTGTGAGTCGGCCTGAAGCTGGTTTCTCTGCAGCAGGAACTCTTTCTGGTCTGTTCTGGTTTGAGCGGCTGCAGAAAAGTGAGCTGAAGACGTTTGTTGGGATTCAGCTCAAAATGTCATTTCTATTAAATTCTTCACAGTCAGGTGAGATGATGAGTTGTGGAAAATTATGTGCTGAATCGTTATTGTTGCTGAATAATTCTCACCGTCAGGACAGAAAACTGTTTCACATCTTAATTTAACATTTAACTTCCACTGAACGCTGTAAAGATATTTTGTCTGAAAATTGTTAATAAATAGACTTTAAAAAAGCCTGAGGAGAAACGCTATGAGCATTACTCTCTCTGATGCTGTACGTCATCATTCACTGTTTATATTACATTTCTGTTAAACTGTAAAACACTGTACGTGTCCACACTCCTTTATTCTTTTATTATTCTTCCTTTAACACCTTCATGTGCAAAGTGAACGATGGAACCTAAAGAATTTTCCGTCTGGGATCAAAGTGTTTCTGATTCTGACTCCCAGCTACATGAAGGGTTTGTTTCTTTTTCAGGCTCATTAGCGATGAAGACTGTGACTGACTGTGGACATGGCGTCCCCGGACCCGGACTGAGGACTTCCCGTTAGGGGAGCAGACTGTTCCTGCTGACTGCAAAGAGAGAGAGCAGAAAGGTTGAGTGGGAAAATATAAAAATTATAAAGTTTCATTTTATTCACATGAAGGAACCTCGTTTATCTTTTAGTAACGAAGGTAAAGAGCCGAGATCTGTTCGACTGACTGCAGAGAGAAAAGTCCTGGGCCCGTCCCGTGCCGGGTACTCTCAGAAGTGTTGGGACACTGAGACACTTCTCAGCCTTTAGGCGTCCCTTTTAGCGCCCTGAGAACCTTTTAGTGTCCTTTAGCTGTAGGGCTCTTTATCAAGAGTAAATATGCAGCGTCCTGTTTGACTTTCAAAATAAAACTAGTGCTTCATCTTGTGATACGCTGCAGTTTGGTGAGGTTCAGGAAGATCTCATGGTTTGGGTTAAAATATAGTTAGTAACGTGATTTAAGTCATCTGACAGCGGTCACCTGGTTGAAGGTCCGGTTTGTGGCCCACCTGTCCACCTGGCCTCCTCCTTATTCTGACTTGTGTTCGATATCCTGCACCGTTCATGAATGATGCCGCGAGAGCTTCACACAGTGCGTCACAGACTGGCGCCGACGGGTCTTGACCCAAATACGACAACGTGGGAGTGAAAGCGGATCGGCCAAGGAGTTTAAGCCAATCGTTTAAAAAAATACGTTTGACCAGAGGCGACTGGCGTTTAGATCCTGTTTGAATTGTGTCCTGAATTCCACACATGATGTTTGTCAGTTTAAAAGATCATTTGTTTGTGGCTCAGAGGATCATCGGCCCCCCGAGCATCAGTGCAGAGCCCAAAGGATCCTGAAGGACAGAACCCACCCCGCCACAGACCGTTGACCCTGCTGCATTCTGGGAGGAGATGCAGATCGCACCACCAGACTGCAGAGCAGCTGCAGATCCATCCTCAGCACAGCGCCACGGAAAATATTATCAGTTTCATGACCATCGTTTACTTTGTGCAGAATAAAGACAACTAAAAAATGCATCTGGTTTTACAACCCTGTTGTGATACTGTGGTTCTCAAACCTTTTCCCATCAGCAACCCCAAAACTGACACAAATTAGACCACGGACCCCCATTTAATACGGTTTGGTCCCAGGACCCCCCCCTCTGACTGGACTTTGGCTTTTAGATGTTACAGAAGTTTATGAAACGGTTTGTTATAAGGATGCAATAAGAGGGAAAATAAATGATTCCTCTTTTTGCTGGGTACCACCTGGACCTCGTTTCAAGGACCCCTGGAGGTCCCTGGACCCCACTTTGAGAACCACTGCTGTAATATGATGAATGTTTTTACCCTGTACTTCATATTTATACAGGCCGGACAAAAAAGGAGATAGCTTGAAGAAAAGGAGGCGAGGAGACTGAAGCACCTGGTAAGTTCTGTCCAGGAATCAGCTGGACTTTACTATGAAGTTAGCTTAGCATAAGCTAGCGTGCTGTGTTCCCCTCGGTCAGACATCGCCGTGTGATCACTGAGCGGCTCTCAGATAAAACAGAGGACCTCACACCACTAACTGAAGTACTTAAGCACAAATTAGAGGTACTTCTACTTTACTTGAGTATTTTCTTTTCATGCTGCTTTCCGCTCCACCTCAGAGGGAGACGTTTTCACTTCACTACATTTATCTGACAGCTTCACTTACAAAGTCAGATTTCAGAGTTTGAGTCATAAAATATGAAGTTTGGTTAAACAGGATTCTTAGAGCAACAGTGAGATTAACAACTTTGATGGTTTCATGTAAAAATATTTGATGTTTCTACAGATGTGAAGATTTGCTGCTTTTCCTTCTAATTATTTTAATTAGGTTGTAATAACGTTGAGGTTTGTTTTGTTCGTTAAACAAAACAAGTGTTTTGTGAAGGCGTTTTCACTTTTTTCAGAATTCCGATTTTCAGTTAACGTTCAGAAGGAGCCGCAGAGGCAACATCCTGCTGCACATGACTGAGGAGGAGGAAGTGTAATAGTACAACATTTCACTGTGTGGAAACTAATGAAGGCCTACGTGCAGAAGTGGTTGCTATTTCTAAGGCCCTGGGGAAAAATCACACTGTTGCCAATACTGGCAACAAAATGTTTTCTATTTGGTCGTAATTACCAACAACATTCCGAGCTGTAAGGAGAAGCAGCTGTGAAGGAACCTATTGGGCGTTTGAGGAAAAAAAGACAGGAAACAGGGTCTTTGATATTTAAACTATAACCACCACAGACAAGAACGTCAAATGCAACATTCTTTACACTGTTATACGAGCTGCACGCTCACTACTTTACACCGTTATACGAGCTGCTCGCTCACTACTTTACACTGTTATACTGAGCTGCTCGCTCACTACTTTACACTGTTTCACGAGCTGTGCGGCTCACTACTTTACACTGTTATACGAGCTGTGCGCTCACTACTTTACACTGTTATCACGAGCTGTACGCTCACTACTTTACACTGTTATACGAGCTGCACGCTCACTACTTTACAGTTATACGAGCTGTACGCTCACTACTTTACAGTTATACGAGCTGTACGCTCACCACTTTACACTGTTATACGAGCTGCACGCTCGCTACTTTACAGTTATACGAGCTGTACGCTCACCACTTTACACTGTTATACCAGCTGTGCGGCTCACCACTTTACACTGTTATCACGAGCTGCCGCTCGCTACTTTACACTGTTATACGAGCTGCCGCTCACTACTTTACAGTTATCATCGAGCTGTGCGCTCACTACTTTACAGTTATCACGAGCTATGCGGCTCACCACTTTACACTGTTATCACGAGCTGCCGCTCGCTACTTTGCAGTTATATGAGCTGCGGCTTCGCTACTTTACACTGTTATATGAGCTGCAGCTCGCTACTTTCACTGTTATCACGAGCTGTGCGCTCGCTACTTTACTGTTATCACGAGCTGTACGCTCGCTACTTTACACTGTTATCACGAGCTGTGCGTCTCGCTACTTTACCGTTATCACGAGCTGTCGCGCTCGCTACTTTACCGTTATCACGAGCTGTGCAGCTCACTGCTTTACCGTTATACGAGCTGCGCTGCACTTTACCGTTATCACGCAGCTGCACTTCACTACTTTACTGTTATCACGAGGCTGTAGCGCTCGCTACTTTACTACTGTTATCACGAGCTGCCGCGGCTCACTACTTTACACTGTTATACGAGCTATGCGCTCACTACTTTACACTGTTATACGAGCTGTACGGCTCACTACTTTACACTGTTATCACGAGCTATGCGGCTCACTACTTTACAGTTATCACGGGCTATGCGGCTCACTACTTTACACTGTTATCTGAGCTGTACACTCACTACTTTACACTGTTATACGGGCTGTACGCTCACTACTTTACAGTTATCATCGAGCTGTCACGGCTCACTACTTTACACTGTTATCACGAGCTGTACACTCACTACTTTACTGTTATACGAGCTGTACGCTCACTACTTTACACTGTTATCACGAGCTGTACGCTCACTACTTTACACTGTTATACGAGCTGTACGCTCACTACTTTACACTGTTATCACGAGCTGTGCGGCTCACTACTTTACACTGTTATCACGAGCTGTACGCTCACTACTTTACACTGTTATACGAGCTGCACGCTCACTACTTTACACTGTTATACGAGCTGCACGCTCACTACTTTACACTGTTATACGAGCTGTACGCTCACTACTTTACACTGTTATACGAGCTGCACGCTCACTACTTTACAGTTATACGAGCTGTACGCTCACTACTTTACACCGTTATACGAGCTGCACGCTCACTACTTTACACTGTTATAACGGAGCTGTACGGCTCACCACTTTACACTGTTATACGAGCTGCACGCTCACTACTTTACACTGTTATACCGAGCTGCACGCTCACTACTTTACACTGTTATACACGAGCTGTACGCTCACTACTTTACATTGTTATACGAGCTGCACGCTCGCTACTTTACATTGTTATACGAGCTGCACGCTCGCTACTTTACACTGTTATACCAGCTGTACGCTCACCACTTTACACTGTTATACGAGCTGTACGCTCACTACTTTACATTGTTATCATCGAAGCTGCACGCCACTACTTTACACTGTTATACGAGCTGTACGGCTCACTACTTTACACTGTTATACGAGCTGTACGCCGCTACTTTACACTGTTATACTGAGCTGTACGCTCACTACTTTACACTGTTATCACGAGCTGTACGCTCGCTACTTTACTACCGTTATACACGAAGCTGTACGGCTCACTACTTTACTACCGTTATACGGAGCTGCACGCTCACTACTTTACACTGTTATACGAGCTGTACGCTCGCTACTTTACACTGTTATACGAGCTGTACGCTCGCTACTTTACACCGTTATACGAGCTGTACGCTCACTACTTTACACTGTTATACGAGCTGCACGCTCACTACTTTACACCGTTAAACGAGCTGTACGCTCACTACTTTACAGTTATACGAGCTGTACGCTCACTAATTTACACCGTTATACGAGCTGTACGCTCACTACTTTACACTGCAGCAAAGAGTCATTTCTTCAGTGTTCATGAAAAGACAGAATCAGATATTTTCAGAGATGTGAGGTTTGGATTCACAGGCCTGATCTCTATCACGTGTGAATGCATCAGTAAAAGGTAAATTAATAAAATCTGTACTAATACTGAAAATTAATTCATCACATGACGAACAACATTTACAAATCGTCAACGTCATCGCACGTCAACACCTCCTACTATCACGATGATGCAGTCACCCCTCCTGAAGCCAGCAAACACATAGAAACAGCAGGTTATAATGTTTAATCTACACTAATACAGTGAAAACAGTTTCCAGCGTGAAGGCATCATTAACCCTTTCACCTGCTCTCATCCTGCCTGTATGTTGGATTAATCCCCTCTGAACACAAATGAATAGATTAAATAAAAAATAAATGACGCGGACATAGAAACGCCCCCCCTCCCTCCTCTTCCTCCTCTCCTCCTCCTCCTCCCTCCATCTCCTCTCTCTTCTCGACAGGCGGCAGGATGGACGTCGTAAATCAGGTACAAACCCTCAACATGCACGTTTAATTTCGTTTATTCTTCTCCATGTGTTCATCACGTCTGTGTCTGGGTCAGTCGCGCTCGGTCCTCGGGGTGTGTTCGTGTCGTGTTTCGGGGCGGCCCGCCGGGGATTCATGTTTGTGTCCCGCTGAAGCGGCTCCGTGTCGGGCCGCATCACGGCGGCGGCGCGGAGACGCAGGAGATATTTTATATTATATTTACAGGTTTTATTCACAATCACCGACAGAAATGTGAGAAATTCGCGTGAGAACATCAGAAATCTGGAGGATCTGTGTGATTTTATTTCTTGATTGTGAATTATTTTGCAGAAATTTGCAGAAAGGACGCTGCGTTTGCTTCTGTCGCGTCCTGATCCTGAGTCTGTGATTTCTGCCTGATAATTAAAGATATCGATCCTGTGGAGCCACGGTGCGGGGCGCTGGGGGTGTTTCTGGCGGCTGGCAGATGTTTTTGAGGCGCACTATGCGGGAGGTTTTCTGCGGGAGGTGCAGCGCTTATTGCGGGGTTTCAGCCCTGCGCGCTGTCTGCAGGAGAACCCAAATTAAAAAACACAAACTGTCCGTAAACATCAATATTTCAGCAGCTCCGTGATGAAATGATATTCCTCCTGAAACTGTGTGTGAGTGTAAAATGGCAGCCGGAGGAGGAGTAGGAGGAGGAGGAGGAGGAGGGGTTCCTCTCTGATGCTGCTGCTGATGTTGTTGTTGCGGGTCTATCCGGTTCTGTTTCTACATGTTCTAACCGGTTCCGACCTGCTCCCGTGTTTCTAAACCCGGTTATTCTATAACCCGGTTTCACCCGGGTTCACCTGCTCCTCCCCCCTCAGCTGCTGTAAGATGGAGTCCACCAGGAAAAACAGCCTGTGTGCTGCAATATTCATCAAATACTCCATTATACAGTTCGGCCTATGTGCTAATACAGTATGTTACAGTTAGGCCTTTGTTAGAGTTACTGATATTAATATAATATTACTGTTATTGTTTATTACAGTCGGCTATTATTGGTACAATATTACAGTAATATTAGTATATTACAGCAATACTACATTATAATACTATTAGTGTAATATGACAGTATATTACAGTACTATTAGTACAATATTTCAGTAACATTAGTATAGTTCAGTAATATTACATTAATGTACCGATAGTATAATTTGACAGTAATATTAGTGATCGGCCTGATTCTTCATCTAATAATATTTCCCCTTGTTTCAGTCGTTACAATATTTCACTTATGGTTAAAGTTTATCCTTTTGGAAGGTCTCAATAAAATTTATGTTCTAGAGGAAAGAATTGTACTTTTTACTGTATTACATTTATCTGACAGCTTTAGTTACTAGTAAGTTTCTAGACTTTACAGTAAAACACGATACGCTTTTGGGCCGTTCCAGAATTGGAGGACAATTATTTTATAATTTTCTGTAATGATAAACAGGTAATACGCCTAAACCTGTCTTGCCCAACTTTTAAATAGTTACAAGTTTTGTGTTACTAATTTCAGTATTTATTTTCAAATATTTGCTGAAATACATTATGCATTTAATTATTCAAACAATTAAAAGGACAACAGGTTAAACACTTGTGAGCTGAGAAAAATCATTTAAGATTATTTTAATAAACATAATATGGTAACAGGGTGGAAATTAGTGTAACAGGGTTGAATGGATTCATTACTGTTGATTGTAGAACACGACATAAATGTGACAAATAAATACTCAGGACCACAGGAGTGTTGTTTATATAAGATTTTATCTTTTCATTGAAGGATCAACAGGATGAATAAGACTCAAATATTCAATGGACAAACATAGAAGAGGTTTTTTTTTAAAGTAGACAGACAACCTGGTATTAACATCAATTAGTTTTATCAAAAACACAGGAACAAATCAATATTTTGAAACTTGATTTGTCCAGATCTTGTTCACTTGACTTGCCATATCTCTCCTGCGATGACCATGTGGCTCAACAACCACATCCAGGTAGTTGATGCAACCTCAACCTGCTCTGGTTACCTGGTGGCAATAAAATAAAAATATTGGCAATTTATTCTCAATAATATGTTAATACATTTAAAACATGTAGATTATGTAAAATTATACATATTTATTGTTATTAAAGACACTACACTGTCCCTTCTGAGTGAATGCTAATTCTAGCTTTTTCTCAGGAATAGCTGCTAGATATGGAATGTGGTCAAGGACAGACAGAGTTCTATAAATAAAAAGACAAAACTTCAAAATAAATGTTTCTTATTCCAATAAAATGAGTAACAGTCTTGCCTTGGTTTGAGTGACACACTCGATCGTGGCTGAAAAGATTGAAAAGATATGACAAACAGAAAAGAGGACTTACCTTTGGGTCAGCTGTGGTGCTGGCGAAGGACTTGGTGATGTCATGTGACTCACTGTTGTTTCTCTTCCTCTGCCAGGCTTTATGTGTTTCAGTAACAGGGTTTCACGCATGTTGTGGGACACGACTTCTGTGCATAAATACTATTATTTATAATATGTTGATAATTTCAAAAATGTTTTAACAGTTAAAAGAGACATATATTAAGACAATAATACCCAAAAAAGTAGATTTAAAACTTTAAAACTCATTTAAACTGTTCTATTTGACATGCAAATTGGTCATAAAGGAGGTGGGACAAGAGAAAAATGCCATTTTAGGGGGTGCTGGAAAGCTGTTTGGTATTATAAATAATAATAGTCTCAAGTATGATTTCACAACAAGTGCATGTTTTAGTATTTTGCACATAGATTATTTGAAATTGAATGGGTGGGACAGAAAATGTCCTCCAATTCTTGAATGACGCTTTTATACGTACATTGCATTTACAAAGATTAAGTTGGCGGTTCCAGCTCTTTTATCTTGTGTCTATGATGAAGTCAATGATGTCTACTCATCTTGTTTTAGATGTCAAATTATCAATATTTAGATTACACAAAAGTCCAAAACTGAAAACAGGTTTGTGTATCAGAACATTTCTTCTTTCCTCTCCCATTAATCATGTCTTAATCACCCTCAGATTTATCTGGTGACACTTTGGAGGGGCCCTAACGCTGGGCTGGAAACATCGGACTTAACTAGCTAACTGTACAAAGCCTTTAAAACCAACTAACTCTATATAAAGTAGTTAAAACTAACTGACTGTAAAATATTTTTAAAACTAGCTAACTGTATTAAAAGAAGTTAAAACTAGCTAAGTGTAAAAAGTAGTTAAACTAGCAAACTGTATTAGCTCTTATAATCTGACAAATTAAACACATTGAATTCCTGTAATATTTGGGACAATAAGGTCAGAATATTCGTTAGGCCTTTTTATTAACCACACATTTTAAGAATCTTTCTGTAATATTATTCAGATTCATTTTATTGAACTGTTCATTATTTAAAGTCATAAATTCATTAATGAAACATGTTTGATATTTTGGCCTCAGTACATTTACAGCATTTTCTTCTTTAGAGTCACTGAGTTCTGACTTTTGTTAATGGAGTCTGGTATCATCCACAGAAACACAGTGTAGTAACTGAATATTAAATATCAGTCGTGTTGACTGTGAAAACAACAGACTGAAATCTGAGCAGAAATATTGATCAGTTTGTTTGAACACATGACGGTCCGTCTACTCATCTCATTTTGAAAAACACTTTTTGTAGCGACTGACTGCAGGTCTGTTTACGGACGTGTAAAATCCTGCAGAGATCTTTTTTTTATTCCTTTAAAAAACAGCACTCTGTAAAAGGAAGCAGAGTTTCAGCAGGTTTGAGACCTAAAAGAAGCTTCAAAGTTCTAAGAGTTTTTCTGTTAATCTGAGAGACTCAACACGTCCTTATACCTCAACAACAAAACAGCAGCCGGCGTTCCAAACCTTAACTGATATGTCAGCTGTGACAACGAGCCCGGAAAGTTTCATTGAAATCGAACACTAGGGGGCGCTATAAATGCAAACAAACTGCAGGGGTTAAAACGCAAAACAGGCTACGAATTACAAATTGTTTGTCCAATCAACACAGAACTTGCAGGATATGTGTAGATAAGCACCTCACACATACCCTGAAAGTCTCATTCAAATCGACCACTAGGAGGCGCTATAAATGTATAATAATTGGATGTGGAATGAAACAAATCTTTAGGTCAGAAAATGCTTCTCCAAAACTTGCAGAATGTGTTTTGGAACAATACTGAATGTGTGTGTAAAAAGTTTTTGATGGCAATATTGTGAGAAAAGGTGTGAACCCGCAAATCGCCGCTAGTGGCTGTATTTTTTTATTGTCTTTACTACGTTCTCTGCTGCTTTAACGTTTAGTCTAGTTTTTATATTGTGGTTTCATCTTTATGGGTATTTACATCACACACTAACATCTTTTAAAGCATTTCTCAAAAAGTGTTTTATTGATGTTCACAGACTGTTATAATTTCATTAAATAATTCTTTATATTTTTTATTTTTGTTGTTTTTAAATATTGTTTGTATTTTATTCATTTTCATTTCTGTCTTATTTTAATTGATTTGAATTCCTTCCTGATTGATTTAATCCTGGTTGTAAAGCTCTTTGTTACTTTGTTTTGAAAAGGGCTTTATAAATTAAGTTTATTTATTATTATTATTATTATTATTATTATTATTATTATTATTATTATTACATAGCCCTTGTTTTGCTGTTGAAACTAAAACAAAGCCTTCTCTGGGTTTCTCTGCAGTTGGTGGCCCAGGGCCACTTCCGGGTGCTGAAGGTTCCTCTGGGCTTCATTAAGGCCTTAGAATGGGTGAGTTCATGAGACCAACACCACAGATATCTCCTCTTATGTCTGTCCTCTCTGTTTGACAAACTGACCTATCAAACGGCCGAACATCAGCGTCCTCAGGCCGCGACCTCACTGATGATGACACATTTAAAACAAGAGACTCAACTCCCACCCTGCTCTGTTAGAAACGCTAAAACATTACAAATATTTGTTTTGTATTGTAATAATAGAAAGTCCATAAAAATACGTACAGTAGTCAACAGCGAGACAGACCCTGAATCACACACGTGATGTTTGTCACTTTAAAATGTATTTTAGTAGAGTCACAGTTTATTGGCTCTCGATACCCGACGCTTGTGTGCCAGCTGCATGTGTGCTGATGCTGCTGTTTAACTTAACGTGCTGAATAAATTAAGACTGCATTTAAAAAGACTGTCGTGACCGTTATAGCACTTTGCATTGTGGGACACAGTGTGCGAGGAAGACTGGTTCGATGCACACTGCAGGTCTTTTTCTGCAGAGTTAAGTTAGGCCACATCAGTGCTGCCGGTTTCCATAACAGCCTGTGAGGACGCTGAAAATGTTCCCAAACAACAGAAGGTTTCACGGCGACAACACACAAATCACTAATTTCACAGCTCACGATTTCGTGTCTGTTGGTTGAAATCCCACCAAACATTAAAATCCTGCTGAAGTGTCCTTTAGCAACACGCGCACACACCAGCAGAATGCCAAGCTGGGATTGGACAGAAAGTCTGACTGTGACCATCTGCTCACAGAGCGCGCATGTCCTCCGTAAGCCGGCCGCTCAGCACGATGATGATGATGATGATGATGAACCGTGGAGCAGCTGAGCAGGGCACTGACACTGTGAGGGCTGTCGGTTAGATTCCTCAGCGACGTGCTGCAGTTTGAGTCTCTACAGACAGAAGTGGTGATGAGTCATCGTCCTGCAGGAGCGTCACTCTTTCTTCTTCGTCCTACGCTTCAACAGAACCCCATTTAAAAAATAAATAAATAAAAGAAATAGGTAATTTAAGCCACAGCGAGACACAGGCAGGTTGCTCCTACATTTTATCTGCAACATTTTATTTTACTGGAGGATTACAAAAGCTTGTAAATACGGGTTCATTCACAGAATCTTTCCTGGAGAACAGCGATGTGATGGCATGAATGTTCTGTTGGTTCTAACATGATGAAATGCAGTTCCACACAGTTCAGTGTGATTGCAAATGAAAAGTAAGAATAATTCAGCAAAGATGAAGTCACAAATCAATATTTCCTTTATCAGGTGCATCTCTGCCAAGTAAACAGTTACAACTGAAATCACCTGAACAAAGCAGGTTTTATGTAACTCCCTTTGGTATTATTTAAGGCTGGATTATCATCAGGGCCCCAGACCTTTAGGGGCCCCAACAGCATTTTGTTTGTTGTAATTTTTAGTTTTGAGACTTTAGCAGCATTAAATCGCTGCATAGACAGAAGTCAGAGGGGCTTTGAGGCGTCTGTCCGGAGTGGAAACACTGTGGGATGAATGATAAAGACATCCCCATCAAGGTTTTTATCAACAAATAACAAAATAACGACAAAAACTAAGTGTGAAAAAACATTTTCGATATCTGGCTTAAAAATAAAATCGAGCCTTTACAAAAAAAAAAAAACAAAGATAACTAAACGAAACTGTGTTGTCTGGTTGCAAAACGAACTAAAATTAAATTTATAAAGAAAATGTCCTAATAGTTTTTGGATTTGTCAATTTATTTCATAGCACCTACCTGAGCCTGGTATTTTGAGTGGATATGAAATCTGTCTTTTTAGTCCACGCTTCTCGCCTGGCGTCATGGCGTCGAAAGTCGAGAGAAATCAGTAGAGTCCCAAAGACTAAATCTAACACTGAAACTAATAAAAATTTAACTAAAAACATTTTCAAAAACTAAACTACAAAAGCAGCTTGACATCTAATTAAAACTAAACTGAACTTGACAACAAAAAGTCAAAAAGAAACAGATCGCCAGATATCCCAGAATGCATTTCGCCACCAAAAAGCGGAAATGTTGGATGATTAAACTCAGAACTGTAACTTATAATCCTGCTGTTCTCGTGTCACATGTAGTAGCTTTAAGACTTTTTTATGCGGGAATCCAGCTGTTTAAACTCCAAATATGTGGCTGATTTCTCAAGACAGAGCTGATTTTAAAAAATGCTACGACGTTTTCAGAGGTGTGAAGTCCCGCCCGCTAACGGGTCTGGCCGCCATCAAGTCCGCTGCTGTTCCAACTGCTGAATGACGGACTGCTGCTCCCGTTCCCGGGAGTTTGGACTCCCGAGCCGAACTCGCCAAGTCCGAGTTTTAAAGTACAGAAGTCCGAACTTGGCGAACTCTATCGAGAAATCGTGGTGAAAATTATCCGTGCTGAGCATCAGCATGTTAGCGTTGTGAGCATGTTAGCATGCTTATGTTAGCATGTAGCTTAGCAGCGCTCCAGATGTTTTCATTATGCATCTTGCATTATCACTTACAGTTTGTCGCTCCGCCTCTTCTTCTTCTTCCTCCTGCTCCAGTTCTTCGCCATCTTCGCCTTCTCCACCTGTGGCAGTTATTCTGGGATGTTCCGGATGGCGGTGGAGTGTAAGAACCGGACAGACAGCGACCTGAGCATAGAGGTGGAGTTTGAGTATCCATTCAGGTTGGTACAATGCTAATCAATCAATCAATCAATCAATGATTATAACTGAAACTGACTTTTACACCGAAGCAGCACATTCTTTTCTTTGTTGCTCAAAGTCTTTTTTTGTTAAAGATTTATGCAAATGAGAAATAAA